>CM076578.1:868619959-868991658 GCA_034641835.2 Pinus albicaulis | reverse complement strand
ATTCCGTAGTTGTCGAGTTATTTTTTCCATGACTGCTTCAGGTTCCAATATGATTTTCCCTTCCCCATCAAGTTCTGGAAATACTGTTTGAACTGGAAGATCTTCACCTATAACCTTCTTTAAGCATGAAACATGGAAAACTGGATGTACTCGCGAAGAAGCAGGAAGCTCCAATTTGTATGCCATAGTACCAATCTTTGCAACACCTTGTAAGGACCATAGTACTTTGGCGATAATTTATTATCCTTCTTTGCTTGCTTGAGGGACATTTGTTTGTATGGTTGTAGCCGTAAAATACCCAATCTCCTACATCAAAACTTCTCTCGCTACGATGTTGATCTGCCTGTTGTTTCATTCGATTTTGTGCCAAATTCAGGTTATCCTTTAAGAGTTGGAGAACTTCTTGCTGATGCTCGATGTGATCTTCCACTGCTTGAACCTTCGAATTTTCCTTTAAAGATGATGTGATGGATGGTGGATGATATCCATAAAGTGCCATAAATGGGGTCATTTTTGCTGCAGTATGGAAGGAAGTGTTATAACACCATTCAGCAAGAGGTAACCACTTGACCCATTGTGTTTGTTTATCAGATACAAAACAACGAAGATATCCTTCCAAACATTTATTTACTATCTCAGTTTGACCATCAGATTGAGGATGATAAGATGAGCTATGAGCTAATTGTGTACCCAAACAAGAAAATAACTCCGTCCAAAAATTTCCAGTAAAAATGGGATCTCTGTCGCTCACAATAACCCTTGGGCTTCCATGTAGCTTTTGAATTCTGTCCATAAATGTAGTAGCAATCGTACTTGCTTTAAATGGATGAGATAATGCACAAAAGTGTGCATACTTGGTAAGTCTATCAACTACCACCATGATGACACTCTTTCCTTCGGACTTAGGTAAACCTGTGATTAAATCCATTGAAATCTCCTCCCAACGTTGACTTGGAATGGATAAAGGTTGTAGAAGTCCCGGGGTCTTAATTGTCTCCACTTTATTCTGCTGGCAAACCAAACATTCCGCCACAAACTTTTGAATATCAGATTTAAGGCCATCCCAAAAAAATTCTTCTTCACCCTGTGGTAAGTTTTTAAAAATCCTGAGTGTCCTCCTAAAGGAGAAGTGTGCAATTCCAGAAGAATCTTTTGTTTTAGTTGGGAATTCTTACAAAGATATAAGCGATCTTTGTACCATAAGGAATCATTTTTCCAACTAAATGTATTATATGTACTAGGATCTTGCTGCAACTTTTGGATGAGTATCCATACATCTTTGTCCTTCTTCCATTCATCTCTTGCTTCAGTTATCCAATCTGGTTGGATAATAGAAATGGCACAAAGCAATGCTTCCACCTCTTCATTCTTTCTTGAGAGTGCATCCGCAACAACATTAAGCTTTCCTTTTTTGTAGATTATTTCAAAGTCATAACCCAACATCTTTGTGACCCATTTTTGTTGCTCTTCTGACGATAGTCTTTGTTCCAAAAAGTGTTTAAGACTATCATGATCGGTTTTTACCTTGAAGTGTCTTCCCATTAGGTAAGTTCGCCATTTCTTTAGTGCATGCAATATTGCTAACATTTCCTTCTCATAAATAGGTTTCTGTAAATACTTTCCTTTGATTGGACGACTTTCAAAAGCAATGGGTCTTCCTTCCCGCATTAAAACTGCACCAATTCCATTTCCTGAGGCATCACATTCCACAATCTTCCCATTAAGTAAGTTCGCCATTTCTTTAGTGCATGTAGTATTGCTAACATTTCCTTCTCATAAATAGGTTTCTGTAAATACTTTCCTTTGATTGGACGACTTTCAAAAGCAATGGGTCTTCCTTCCTGCCTTAAAACTGCACCAATTCCATTTCCTGAGGCATCACATTCCACAATAAAGGTTTTTGTGAAGTCTGGCGTAGCTAAGACCGGTGCTAGGCACATTGCCTCTTTAAGATGTTCAAAGGCCTTAGTTGCTTCAGGAGTCCATGAAAATGCATCTTTCTTCAATAATGTTGTTAGAGGTGCTACTATTCTCCCATAATTCTTAACAAACTTGCGATAATACCCTGTTAACCCGAGAAATCCTCGCAGTTGCTTTATGGTTGTGGGGACTTTCCATTCCTTAATGGCTTTAATTTTGTTAGGGTCTACTTTAACACCCTCGTGAGATACAATATGACCCAGATATTCCACCTCTTGTACTCCAAAGAAACATTTGGATGTTTTTGCACATAATTGTTTCTCCTGCAATAGTTTGAGCACCCTGTCAACATGTTCAACATGATCCTTCCAAGACCTGCTGTAGATTAGTATATCATCAAGAAATACTAGCACAAATTTTCTAAGGAAGGGTTTGAAAATGGAATTCATCAACCCTTGAAATGTAGAAGGTGCATTGGTAAGGCCAAAGGCATGACCAAAAATTCATAATGACCCTCATGAGTTCGAAATGTTGTTTTTGGAATATCTTCAGTCTTCATTCTAATTTGATGATATCCTGAATGAAGATCCAACTTGGTAAAATAAATTGCTCCATGTAACTCATCCAATAATTCATCAATCACAGGAATGGGAAATTTATCTTTAATGGTGAGCTTATTGAGCTCCCTATAATCTGGACACATTAGCCATGATCCATCCTTCTTGTGTACCAATACTACAGGAGCAGAGAAAGAACTTTGACTGGGTTGAATTATACCCGCCTCTAACATTTCTGCAATCATACGTTCAATTTCGCTCTTTTGGAAGTAAGGATATCTATAAGGCGTGATGTTTGGAGGAACACTTCCTGGAATCAAATGAATAGCATGATCATGATCACGAATAGGTGGGAGTCCTTTGGGAGTTTCAAACACCATGGAATGATTGTCCAAGACTTGTTGGAGATCTGCAGAAATAGATGATTTTGATGTTGGGACTTCTAGTGAGCATAATTGTGCAATTACGCCTCGTTGTTATTTCTTTAGAAGCTTTGTCATGACATTAGAGCTTATTATCCTTCCCGGCTTCCCTTCAATACCCCGTAATTCGACTTCCTTTCCTTCTGAAAAAAATTTCCAGAAAAGTTCTTGAAAATTAAAAGCTACCGTCCCCAAAGATTGTAACCATTGTACTCCTAGTACAACATCAGCACCTCCCATAGGAATGGAAAGCATTGGACTAGTCAATACATATTCCCCATGGTTAGCTTGATATTATGGCATTTTCCAGAGCAATTTATAGTTCCTCCATTTGCAACCATCACTTGACATTCTGGTGCTGGGTATAGGAAACAATTTAATTCCTTGGCTACCTTATAATGAATAAAATTATGGGTGCTACCTAAATCAATCAACACTATTACCCTTTTCTTCTTTATATGTCCTTCTATCTTGAGAGTTTGAGGAGTGGTAATTCCTGCCAGTGCATTACACGATATGGTCGGATTCATTTCTTCCTCTTTTAGGGGTGGTTCCTGGTGTATATCGTCTTCTTGTTCATTTTCTTCTTCTTCTTCACAATCTATGTAAAATAATTTCTTCTCAGCACACTTATGACCTTTAGTGTATTTGCTATCACAACTGTAGCAAAGCCCTTTTGCTCTTTTTTCTTCCAATTGTTGTGGTGTCAGCCTTGTAGGTTGTGGAAATCTAGGCGTAGCCACACTTCCTTCTTTATAGAATTGAGTGGTAGGCTTCCTTGTTGCCATAATTTTACATTCAACTTTTCTTGCCAACTTGAATGCCTTCTCCAATGAATCAGGTTCCAGAACGCGAACTTCATGTTGAATGTTATCCTTTAAAGTGCCTATGAAGAGATCAATCCTGTGTTCCTCTGGAATATCAGTTACCCATATATTCAATTTTTGGAAGTCCTCAATGTGCTGCCCCACTAAACCCTTTTGTTTGAGATTTATCAATTGGCTAAAGAAGGTGTTGCTCTTTGTATCCTCATAATGTGCTATCATTTCGTTCGTAAAAATTGACCAAGTGACAATTTTTTTACGGGAGCAAAGCCATTGATACCATACAAATGTATTTTGTTCTAAATGTAAAGTTGCAATGCGTACCTTTTGTGTGTTTTGTACGTTATGGAGATCAAAATATTGCTCCATCTGTAGTATCCATGTTACAGGATCCCTTCCATCAAACTTCCTCATATCCATCTTTGGAATATGGTGGTTCTTCCCGCCAACATTAGAGTTTATGAAATCACAATTAACATTTATTTTGTTCTCATCATGAGGTTCTTCTACTATCTTTTCACCATTAGGAAACCTTTCTTTTATAAACTTTGTCAAACCTTCCATGTCTGCTTTTAGAAAATTCTTCATGTTTTGCATTTTCTCATGGATCTTAGCTTCCATGTCATCCATCTTAGATTCCATGCCGGCCTCCATGACATCCATCTTAGTTTCCACGCCTTTCTTCAAACCATCCATCTTCACTTCCATTCCTTTCTTCAAAACTTCCATTTCATTTTTTGTTGCTCTTTGCGAGAGTGAAAACTGTTGCATTTGCTCTTGTAATTTTGATAGATCATGTTGCAATTCTTCATCTTCATGAGTCATAGTAGAGCCTTCTGAAGGCTTAATGGGTGTTGAATTTTTTTTAGGGGCCATTTTAGAATCCAATATTGATATCTATTCTACAAGATGCCCTTGGAATCAATTCAACTTGATTCTTCAAACAAGACTTATGCAATTCGGAAAAAAAATACACACCTTTTACTAGATTTTAGGAGCTCGATATTGAAATTGAATTATCTCTGTAATTGAAAATCTTTGATATCTGAAATTCAGCCCTGTAGTAGCCCTCTGAAGCTTCTTTCCAATGCCACAGGTCTGACCTGATTTTGATTCTCCAAGACAAAGTTGTGTCCAATCTCCCACAATGACCTAATTCTGGACTGGTTCAGTAGAGCGAACTTGTACGACTTGCCACGTGTCACTGTTTTGTCCTTTGTTTCTTAAATTGATAGCAAAGAAACTACAGGCCGTGTACTTGTGACTAATTTTGACGGCACTCCAATCCAATCTTCAGAGAGAGAGTTATTGAACTTTTCCCACGATCACCTCTTTGAGATGAAATTCAGGAGCCTGAAAAAGCACTACCTTCCACAGATCATATCTCAAAAAATATTGCGAACCAAGCTCTGAAATTTTTTGAAAAATTTCCTCAGGATTTCAGCTTCGTACCATATGAATTTCAGATTCTGAACCTTCATATAAATGTTTGTATAGCGCAAATGCCACGATGACCTGTTTAGGAGCCTGAAAAAATACCTGACTTCCACAGATCATATCTCCGAAATTATTGCGAACCAAACTCTGAAATTTTTATACAAGATTCCTCAAGATTTTGGCTTCGTACCCTAAAAATTTCAGCTTCTGAAACTTCGTAGAAAAAAAGTTATAGCGAAAATGCCACGATGACCTGTTTGGAGCAGCGAAACCCTAGAATCCAAAGCCTCTGATACCAAATGTTGTGTAACCAGCTCCAAAAAGAGAAGAAAAGAGATATCAACGCCTTAGAAATGAGCCACTTCGAGGGGGAAACCTCCAATACATTATATAAATGAACAATTCTTGGATGATACAATTTACAAAACCTCCTTTCTATATATAGGAGTCCATGGGGCCATAATGTAATCCTAGTGGGCCACAATGTAATCCTAGCCGACCTAATAATAATAATTTAAGGGCACAATAATAACAAAATGGGGGTTACAGGGGTACAATAATAACAATAAGGGGGGCTACACTAACATAATAAGGGGCTACACTAGTGAATATTATGTACCCAAGTGCAACAATTAGACAACTAACAATTAGGCTAGTAACCTAGGCACTCGGCCCTAAATATGGTTAGATTATGGTCTAAGTTTTAACTTAGTAGGGGATGTGAACTCAATTATTATGTACCCAAGTGCAGTAATTAGATAGCTAACGAACCTTAGCAAGTTACACCCTAGGCCCTAAAGAGATATAAGAAATGAGAGTTCTCTCAGCTTGAAGTCTGATATTTTGTTCCTTGCAATATATTTTGGCACTTGCATATTCATAAATTGAACATAAATTTTATAGGTATTGGATATCAACATTATTTTGGCACCTTTAAGGGAGGTCGATTTACTCCTAGGCACGCCATCCCCACTAATAATGTTAATTTTTTTCTATGGTTCTCCACCAAATTTTGACATACCTGGAATATCTATTTGTTTCTCGGCTCCATGCTTTGACGTTGTACAATTTAGGTTTTTTATAGAATAAACTAGTTTTCTTTTTCTAGAAGCAACCTTTGTGCTCTAACTTTGTATCACATTGACCTATTTCTAAGCCTGTACATTTAGTTTTTTTTATAGAATAAACTAGTTTTTCTTATATCATGCTTTTCTAGAAGTGGCCTTTGTGCTCTAACTTTCTATCATTTTTACCTATTTATGGTCACTTGTTGGACATTAATAAAATTATATTTTCTTTAGTATGTATTTCCATATACATTTGAAATTTGGTCATTGTTTCAAGTCATTTTGTAAAGAACCAAACTGACTCATATACTGAACGTTATCACTTGGAGATTCCCACCATGCAAAATTTAAAGTGAGTCCAGATAATACTAGGAAATAAGGCACTCTAACCTTGCTTACCTCCTCTCAATTCAAATATAGTGCTTGCTAAATTCTGGGAGGTTTTCCAAAGTGTTCTTAGGAATTAAATTAAATTCAATGAATGATTAGAACTTAGAGGTACCTTAAATCCAACAAAATCTTATTGTTTTGTTCATAATCTGCAGTTAAATAGCAAAAACATCAAGATGGAATTGCCTAAAAACTAAAAAAATGTATGGAAAACAATGAAAAATTTCACAATGTTTTGGACATGCAACCCAATGCTACTCCAAACTAAAAAATCACTAAATAAAGTTCAGAACACAAAAAGTACAGTAGGTTGTAATGGCTAATTAAATAGTATTTTAATGTATCTTTTAGTATTTTTCATGCTTCCTAATGCACGTAGATCAAGAAATACAATTTCATTCTCTTTCTACAATAGAAAACAAGAAAGTTGAAAGAAAATATATATATATATATATATATTTTTATGATGGAAAATTAACTAACCATAAACAAAATATGCATATTTTATATCCCCTATATGCCTAGAGTGCACAAAATCAAGGAAGTAAATAATCTTTGTTTTGTGAATGATTGAATAGCTTGAGTAAATTAACGATTGCATTGTGGAAGTGAAAAATGAAAATCAAATAAGGTGAACAAAACAATTCTAGTCCAACTGCTTAGAGTGTAGGAAAATGCAGAAACTATTATACACAAATCTAATGACATAGTCATGAAAAACAAGTAGATAAAGTGTTTTTTATCAAGGTTTGTAGAAAATAAAAATAAAAATTGGCAAGTAATAACACACCAACAAGTCTCCTAGATCTTGGGGAAGTCAAGATTGTTCAACTCCACTACTCCATATGGGATACATACAAATCACAATGTTGATAGTAGAATAATTCAACCACACATGTTCTACAATAGTTGTTTGTCACACACTCAAAAATTAAAGGAAGTAATAAGAAAAGGTAACAAAACTACTTAGACACTCTTAATAATCATCAACCCCTTTGATTGCTTCTAAGATGATTTATTGAGGAAGAAGAGAATAGGTTGAGAGAGACAGGTAAGAATAGAATGTGTGTTTTCGAAAGATAGTCCAAGATGCCTCTAGATGGAGCACTCCTCCAAATATAATATGTTGTAAATATAAGAATTAAATATTCCTAAAGCCTTCTCTTCAAGAGTGCTCATTTCTTGACACAATCAATTTAATAAAAAAATTACTACAAAAAAACATATTTAACATTGACTTAAAAAGGCTAAAATACCTTTTCTGCTCTAAGTCTTGATATTTTCAATGTAGAGTTTTAAACGCTTGTCAAATGCGTAACATTAACGCTGACATCACCAGCCTCTACATCCTCAATAGTGATCAACAGAACATTGTTGGCAACATCGCTAGTGTTCTTGTTATTGACAATTTCTTGACTATTGGAGTATTGAAGGTAGAGAGTTTTACCCCGTACCAAAGCTAGCTCATATGATGAAGCATACCATGAAACAATTTAAATTTATTGATTTAAATATGCCTATAAGGAATCACAACAATAATAAAAACTAAGAGAATTCAGATATTCCAGTTCTGCAAAATCACGACAGGCCTGGCTTGATCACTCCAGGACCCTGCACTACTAATATGTGCACTCTCATAGTCATGATTGGTGAACATCATTTGATGCAAATGCCTCTCTATATGAATAATAACCATAGAAACAACAGTCTTGGCACACCGCTTGTCATTATCCCCCTTCGAAACACTACAGAGTTGAAGCTTTACTTTTTAAAGACTTTCAAAGTCATCAGTTGGAGCCCCAATAATTTCACTAGTAACATCCACCACAGTTGCAACCCTTGTGTTGTGATTCCAGACCTCAGTCGCAACAACATTACAGTTAAGGTCTTTTAGAACCATAAATAATTCAGAAAGCAAGCCTGGCCTATCTCTTGCTATTAATTCTATTAGTGTGTGTTTAGCACCAATATTTTCTCCAATGGATCTCCTCATTGAAGGCAAGAGGCATGCATTGGTTACCAAGGACTACAATTAGAATAGGTAGAATTAGAAAGGGATTCCTGAATGGAAATGGGAACTCTCTAAAATTGTTTATGGCAAGAAAGAGATCTAAAAATACTTCTTGTATATACTCAATCACATGTTCATCTCTAACTTTGTTTCCATCTTTATCTATTACATGGTATATTGTATGTTGTCGCCCAAAGTGTACACTAAGGGCCAAAATGTTCACGATAAAGGTTGTCACTCTAAAATTTTTCCACTTCGTTCTAGCTATCTCCTAGGCAAGCTAAGGGGGGTAGTCCCTATAAGGTGAAAGATGGATGGTGAAGGAAAAGTTGTTGGGAACCAACAAGTTCTAGGAGATGCACTGAAAGCTATCTTATTAACTTGACTTAAATTAGATGCAAGAAAGATTAATTTAGAAATGTTTAAGATATTCAATAAAAACAAATATAAAGTTACGAGACGAGTGCCTTTAAATACAATTCTTAGAAATAAAATACTTGCAAAGCTAAATGATTCACCAAGTAACAAGATGACAAATTCTGCTTGAATGGATGATCAATAAACTTATATGATTTTATGTGTTTCTTGGGTGCATATTCTGGATTCTCACATTCCCTCAGTGAAGCAACGTGTCCCCAAGTAGATGTAGATTTTGATCACTCTGTGTCAACGACCCTATAGTAGTACACCCTTTTTTTTTCGCAAAAGGGATTTCATTATTCATCCACGATTCATACACAATATTCAGTTTGTTAAAGATGTAAACCCATTCTGCATGTTTATAATGTAGATGAGCTTAGTAAGACCATCATGTATGTAACAATCTAGGTAAGACTAATATTTTGGCGACAATTTCTACCCTAGGAGGTTTTTCATCTTATTTATTCATCTGTGTTTCTCGACACAAATGATCGGTAAAGTTTTTCCCTCCAACCTCACCCCAAAGCTAGGGTGGATTTTTTCATCAAGATATTAGGTGATTCCTTGTGTTTTTTATCGAGTATTGTTATAAGTAATTTGGGAATAATCCTAGCTAATTTGCTAGATTATTTTATTACAAATTACTTGATCTTCTAAATCATATTTTGAGATGCATAATTGGGTAGATATTTGAGGGTCTATAGCGAACGGGTGTTCCCCCTTCATGGGTTAAATGCATTTATCTTATTTAAATAATATTTTAGCCATGGTGGTAAAATGTTAGAGGGTTGGAAAAAATTAATAATCCCCTCATGTGTCAATTAATTAAATTTTCTCGCAAAAATAAACTAAAAATCCTAAGCCAGAAATTCATTTAATTTAGGTATAAGTTAAATTTTAGGAAAAATAAATTCTCCAAATTAAAAAATTCATGGGTTCTAGAAGAATTAATTTTTGGAGGTCCTCCACAAAGGGAATATTTAAGAAATCAAAACATTTTGGACCCTTGCGCCTTGGTGGTTAATTCAAAGTCAAATTTTTGAAGAAATTAACTCAAAATGATTAATTTTGAGTTAATTAAAAATGAATTAACTGGAAAATTTGATTTTTCCTCAAAGAATAAATAATTTCGACGATGATGATTAAAAGATAATTAAATCTTTATGAACAATCAAGATTAATTTGACAGGGATCAAGTTGGTTAGCCACTGGAGAATTTATCTATAAGTTAGGAGTCATTTCTAAATCAAAGGTTCTGATGATTTAAATCATGTACTCGCTCATGAAGCTCTATTGTACTACATTATGGAATAATACAAATGAAGTCTTTGGGGTTTTACTTGATAGTGGTGTTCCTCTTCGGAATTTTATGGTAATCTTGTTCTTAATATTCTGCTGGTAATTATTTTAATAATTTTTTTATTAATACCTCTCGTAGGGTAATGTATTGCACAGATACCTTGCTTAGGTTACTAAATCTAGGATAATAATTTTAATTGGATTGAATTAGCAGGATCTCTAATACTTGAAAAAATTATTTTTATCTTATTTCTCTCTTGATTTACTAGTTAAGTGTGCATAAATCTCTCGGATTTAAAATTGGGTGTTTGGGGAAGTCCTCTACTGGACCAACTGACTCCAAAGGAAATAAGATCTAAAGAGCCCTCCAAATCTAGTTCACCAAGCTTATCATAAGATCTCTTCTTGCAGGGTTTTCTTGAGCTTATGCCTAAATAAAAAATATTTTATCTCTTTATTTATCGAATTAGAAGATAGATTTGGCTAGTAAGAGCCTATATTTTCATATCTAGGAGCGGAGTCAGATTCATACTCCACAGATCTAAAATATTTGTAATATATTGTGTCGATATTAAAATTGTAAAAAATAGTTATTTCGATTTCTAACTTGGGATTAGGGTTTTGCTTTTAGACTTTTGTATATGTATTGGGTTTTGTTTCTCATTTGTGGAGGTGTAGATCTGAAGGCTCTCAAAGTAAATTCCAAGGTATGAGCAATATCTAGGACTTGGAGGGAAATATATTGTCTCAGAATTCAAATTTTTGAAGGATATTTTCCGTCAATATCATCAAATTAAAAAAATTTCAATTCTGGTTCTTCTTCATAAAAATTTCCTTGGAAAAAATTATTTTGAAATTTTCAGGGGTTTTTATTTTCGAATAAATTTTTGGGCCTCATCCCTCCTTTGTGTTTTCTTCCTTCGCTGCTCCTCATCTCCTTGCTGCCTCTGCTCACACTTCCTCACACTTCCATTTCCTTGATGCCATTTACGTCCCTCTTCCTGGTAGTTAAACCTTCCCGAGCCTCCATTCCCGTCAGCTCCCTGAAACCGCAACTCTGTCTCCCTTATCTGTCCCTCATTTCTTCCTCCTAGTTTTCCCCATCTCCCTACGTCTCATCTCCTCACATCTCCTTCTCTTTCTGTGATGTGTTTCCTTATCTCCCTGCGTGTTCCTTCCTTTGCTTCCCTCACTCTCTTCTTCCATTTCTTCCTGTCCGTGCAAGCCCCTCCTTCTCTCTTGCAGTCCTCTGCTAGCACGCGTCCCTATGTCTCATCCTCTCATCTCTGCCATCACTCTCATCTCCCTCACTCGTCCATCCTCGCTCCTTGCGTTCCCTCTTGAGTTTGAGCCTTCCTTCCCTTGCCTTTCCTTTGTGCTCTCGCTCCTCAACTTCGGCCTAGTCACAAAGTCCAAACAAAACGAATATTTTTTATTTGTGAGTACAACCTTTGCCCCCAAAAAAATCATTTCGATTTAAATTTTTTTGTGGCCTTGGCCCATTAAAAGTTTAAATCCTCTTTTTTCTTTTATTAACTTTGAACTTTTAAACATTCAAAAAATTAAAAAATTTAAATTTAAATTTTTTTGTTCATAAACAATATCACTTTAAAATAATAATAATAATAATAATAAATTTAAATTTTTATGTATTGAAATTTAATAAAATCAAATTATTTGATTTTCTTTTGAGATAGGGTTTTGGGCCATTCAAATGTGTTAAAATTTTTGGGCTTGAGAAAAAAATTATTGTGAGGAGAAATTTAAAGTCCTTATAGTCAAGGAATTTTTTTTTTTTTTAATCTCTTTAAGTTTTATTATAGGAAAGGAAATATTTTCTTGATTTGAGTTGTTTAGAAAATCATTTAACTCCAGAATTATTTGAAGTGTTTATTCAATTAGCATCTAAATTTCATGGATTTTCCTGGGAATTAATTGTCGGAATTTAAGTGCTTAGGCCTTTTCTTTTTGCATGCTTCAACTAAGTTTCATGATCATTGGCATTGGGTTTTAAAAGTTGTAATTCTTGATATCTTTGAGCTCACTCACATTAATTAAAGGAGGGGAATTAACTGTAGGTTTTGAAATTATTTACTTGAATTATTGGATATTTCTTGAATATTGATTTTGAGGAATTTTTCAAATAAATTGTGATAAGCAATTTTCGAGTACTCTATTGTGAAATTGTGGTAAATTATATATCTTTCGTTTCCTAAATTGAGTATTTTGAGCATCTACATAATTGGGATTTTCATTGAAATTTTCATTTAATTCTTAGTGTTTAGCTTAGAATAAATTGTAATCTAAGTGCTTAAATTGTTAATTATTTCGCCTTCATTGCATCTGCATTTTGAGTTAGTCGTGCATTTTAAAAATTCACCTCCAAGCTTAAGCTCGGTTGATAGATATTTAGGAAAAACTTTATCATTTAGCTTGAGGGGCCTCAACAAATCTTCGGTAATTAACACGGTGACCTTGGATTCATCAGAGCCACAGTCTCTGTAGCGCCGAAGGCATCGAGTGATAGGATCACAGTGGGAGGTATCGTTAATCAGGCCCTAGCTTGCTTCATGTTGGTCTCCTTCGACCCACAACTTGCCTTGGAGCCCAGATTCAAAAAAATTAAGGGAAAGCCCAAATCTAGAAAAGGAATTTTAATAAAATTAACCAAGAATTTTGCATTTCAATTAGTTGATAGATTTATATTTCATATAAGTTATTCGATCATCCATTCAAGCAACATTTTTCATCTTGTTAATTGGTGAAATTTATCTTGCAAGTCTTTTATTTCTGAGCATTTTATTTAAAGGCACTGGTCTCGTAAATTTAGATCTGGTTTGTCTAAATTCAATTTAATATCTTAAACATTTCTCAATTAATCTTGCTTGCATCTAATTTAAGTCAGGTTAATCAGATAGATTTCAGTGCATCTCCTAGAACTTGTTGGTTCCGAACAAGTTTTCCTTCATCATCCATAATTCACCTTATAGGGACTACCCCCCTTAGTTTTCCTAGGAGATAGCCATAATAGAGTGGACACAGTTTAGAGTGACAGCCTTTGTCCTGAGCGTTGTGGCCCTTGGTGTACACTTTAGGCAACAACATTTTTTGGCATCATTATCGGGGACCAATCTACTGGACCTTGGCTTTGCGACATCCATTTTAATTATCTTCATTTTTCTAATCTTCTCATATTTTCCACCATTCATTAGCTCGCCTAGCGACACAACATTTTTTGGTGCGGCTAATCATTTCATATTATCTCTCATCTTTCATCTCAGGTGTCTAAGTTAGATTTATGTTCGAGTGGCGACTCCATTTCCTTCATCTTCTACAGGAGTTTGTACCAGAAGACATCGAAGTAGCTTGGTTAATCCTACTCCAAATCCTTAAAAGGATGTCAGAGTTCGATTACACAAGCTCTCTTCCTGTACACTTCTTGTTAATCTTAGACAAGAAGCTCTCTTTGATATCCATTCGCTTTTTCTTGATCCCTTCTAGCAAGGCATCATGTATGACTTGTATTTTCCTTGTGATTGTGCAAACATTCAAGGTTATCCACATGATCTTCCTAATAAAGGTATAGATAAACTTCCTTCCTTCCAAGGCAACAATATGATAACTTCTAAAGCTCATATTATTAATTTTAAACATTTCATTAACAAATGGAGTGGAGCTAATGCTTGTCATGATGATTTAAAGATGAATATTTTTGTGCTCTCTTTGGAAGAAGATGCTTTGGAATGGTTTACTGAGAGAAATGATCATTCGTTTAATTCATTGCAAGCAATTTTTAATGACTTTAAGGAAAATTTTGGAGATAAGAAGGAAGAACAACATCTATTTAAAGTTATCGACATTATAAAGAAAAATGAGAATGAGATTGTGGAAGAGTTCAATAAAAGGTTTGATGGTATTGTGAAAGAGATACCTCAAGATTATAAACCCCTTGACAAGTCTCTCTTGGATTTTTATATTGATGCCTTTAATGTTGATACCTTGTATGAATTAAGACGTTCTAAGACCAATGATTATAAGACTTGCCAAAATTTTGCTGAAGACCTTGAAGGATAAGAAAGCATCTGGGAAGTCTGAAATCCTAGGTTTTGTAGGAGTTCAACAAAGTTGAAGGAATATAAAGGTAAGGAAGTTAAAGAATGTGATGATGATCCTATGCAAAGGTTGATGCAAAAACTTGAAAGCATGGAGTTAAATCAAGTGAAATTAATATGTAGCCATGCTAAAGAAATAAGTGCCTTGCAGTCTAGGTTGATTTAAATGGAAAGGTCTCAAGCTCAGAGTTCTCAACCTAGAAATAATAAAAATCAAAATAATAATGCTTGGTAAAGGAAAGGCCCACATAATGAGCATAGACCTCCTAATCCTCTTGAATCTTCCAATCTAGTTGATGATGCTCCTCCTTATTGTAGGACATGTAACGCTCTTCATGAAGAGGCTACTTGTCCCAATGTTACAAGAATCTTGGATAGTGGAATGTTTGGGGCAAGTAATCAAATAAATGTGGTTGGTAAAGAGTATCAATTATTTAGAGAAGATTGGAGGGAGGTTAAATAAAAGAGTCAAGATGTTAGGCCTTTCACATCTTCTTATAATATTAATAAATTTGGACAAGAAAAATATTTAATAATTGAATTATTTGGTGAAAATCCTTCTCCAGATCAAGTTTTAGAAATTGCAAAAGATAAAGGGTTGAATTATCAAATAATGGATAAGGATCAGAGTGGAAATCAAATTCCCCCTCTAAGTTTTAACCATGTATTGAATATTGACTTACGAGGATGGTTGGATAATTCTAAAATTTTGGTGCATGTTACTTAAGTATTGAAGATTCGTTCCCAGAAGGAAACATTATTAGATGCTATTGAGGCTCCTCATGTTAATGTTACTCAAGAGAAGGCTCTTGACACTATTTATCAGGATGCCTCTATATATCTTCAAAGTATGGATTCTGATAGCAATGACCATCAATCATTTTTCATTACCTTGATGATTAATGGTTATAGATTGTATAACTGTGTGTTATATTTTGGTGCTTTAGCTTGTGTTATGACCAAGAGGGTCATGGATCAACTTAATTTTCGAATTTATATGCCTTACTACAACATATGTGCCATGGATTCTAAGAAGATTGAATTTGATGGGTCGATCAAGGATTTACAAGTTCATTTATCGGTCTACCCTGACATAATAATTTTAATGGAAATAGTTGTAGTTGATGTGCCAGATTATTGGGGTATGTTATTTTCAAGGAAGTGGACCTTTGATCTAGGAGGGATTATTTAAATGAATTGGTCATATGCTATGATTCCTTCTCCTAGAGGTTCAAGATTTATTAGACTTAATAGAGAACCCGAGAGGATATTCCATGTTGAAGATCCTAAGAGACCCCATAATGAGATAATTACTGAATAACATAACATGGTGAATTATGTTATTTTGTCTAATTCCGTAGTCCCTTTAGATGTTAAGGTTGATTAAAAGGTATATGATTTGAAAAGTAAAGTTTGGTACATGTATTTTGATGGTGCATCTTCTAGGCATGGTAAAGGTGTTGGAATTGTTTTAAAATCTCCCCTACGATCACATTTTCAAAGTTTCCTATAAATTGGAATTTGAAGCAACCAACAATGTTTTTTTAGTATGAAGCTTTATTGTTGGGTCTTGAGTTACAAAATATTTGAAGGTTAAGTTGCTTAGTATCAAGGGAGATTCTGATTTGGTTATCATGCAACTTAAGAACAAGTTTACATGTAAACACCAAAGGTTAATAAACTATCAGAATGTTGTATGGGATACTATGGAATGTTTTGATGCTCTAGATATTGAATCTATCCCTAGAGAAAAGAATAATTTGTCTGATGGGCTTGTTGTTGCAACATCTACTTTACAGTTATCTGATGAATTGATGAAGGATAAGATTAAAATGGAAATCACCTTTAGACCTTATGTGCGTGACAATATGGAGCATTGACAGGTTTTTTATGATGAAATTCAAGTGATTCATTTTTTAAGCAAGTTGTATGAATTTGAGAATTTTGAGGTTAGTTATAAATAACATTGATTTGTAAACCATGAAGATATAACTAATCCTACTCCCAATAACATTGTAGCTTTGGAGCAACATGTTGATCGTCGTGATGCTACAAAGAAAAAAGATGAAATTAAGATGGATCTAGGGGAATTCATTGAAGTAATTATTGGTACCTCTAGTGACCCTAAGATTGTAAAAATTCGTAAAGTTACTAGTAATGAAGAGTGAAAACAATTAATTAAATTACTTCATGAATATAGGGATGTTTTAGAATTTTCTTATGATGAGTTAAAAGGTTACAGGGAAGATGTCATAGAACATACTATCCCTTTGAGAGATGAAAATGATAAGCCTTTCCATCAAAATATTAGGCAGATAAATCCTAAGTTGGACCCCTTAGTACAAAAGGATCTTTCAAAGATGCAGCTGGTATTATTGCTCAAACTAGGCATTCTACATAGTGTTCTAATTTGGTGATTGTTAAGAAAAATAATGGAACGATTAGACTTTGTATCGACTTTATAAATATTAATCTAGCATGTAAAAAGTATAATTACCCTTTTCCAAACATGGATACTATGTTGTAAGGATTAATTGGTTCATGAATGATGTCATTGCTAGATGGATTTTTTGGATATAATCAAGTATGGGTTAAGAAAGAAGATCGACACAAGACTACTTTCACCACATCATGGGGTACATTTGAATATATTAGAATTTCTTTTGGGTTAACTAATGTTGGAGCTACCTTTCAAAGGGCCATGTATTATTCCTTTAAAGGTTTAATTGGTAAAATTATTGAAATTTATCAAGATGATCTTACTGCTTTTTCCAAGGATGATATTAGTCAAATAGTCATCTCAGACGAGTTTTTTACAGATGTAGATAGTTTGGCATATCCTTGAATCTGGCTAAATTTGTATTTGGAGTAACTGAAGGGAAGTTACTTGGTCACATAATTTCCAAATATGGGATCAAGATAGACCCTGAGAGGGTTGAGGCTATCCAAAATACTCATCTCCCCCATAATATTAAGTCCATTCATTCTTTCCTTGGAAATACTAACTTTCTTAGGAGGTTTATTCCAAATTATGTAGAAATAACTAAGCCTATTCAAATTATTCTAAAGAAATATGATAAATTTTCATGGAAATAAGACGGTAAAAAGGCCTTTCAAGAAATCAGGGGTGTTATATCTAAAGCTCTTGTTCTCGATAACCTTGATTATTCTAAAGATTTCATGGTTTTTTCTTTTGCTTCAGAAGATACACTTATTGGTGTCTCATTACAAAAGAATAATGAAGGTCACAAACAGTCTATTGTTTTCATTAGTAGAGCTCTTCAAAATTATAAGTTGAATTATACTACCATGGAAAAGCAAGATTATGCCTTGGTCAAGTCTCTTAAGCATTTTCAGACTTATGTGGGTTACTCTAAGATTATTTCTTTTGTCCCACATTATGATGTTAAAGATATATAAACTCAAACCGATTGCTTAGGAAATTTTGCAATGTGGGCAAATAAGATTCAAGAAAATGACTTGGAAATTAGACCCACCAAGTTGGTCAAAGGTCAAGGATTGGCTGAAATGTTGACGAAAAATAATGAGAAAATTTTTGGTTTAATTTGTGTTAATGATTTGTATTTGCCTGAATTGAAAATATTAGGAGAGCATGAGTGGTACAAGGATATCATTTATTATTTGTTAAATCTTACATGTTCTAGCCACTTAGTTTCTCATAAAAGAAGGGATCTTAGATTAAAAGCAACTAAGTATTTCCTTATGAAGGATGGCCTTGGATGGAGAAATATTGAGGGAATTGTACTTAGGTGTGTTTATGAAATTGAGTCCAAGAGGTTGATTTCTAACTTTCATTTGGGATTTTGTGGTGGTCAATATTTTGTAAGAACTACTGCCCACAAAATCCTTAGAGCTGTCTATTATTGGCCATACATTTTTTCTGATGTGCACAAGGTTGTTAGGAGTTTCCAAGTCTTTCAACTGTTCACTAGGAAACAAAAGCTAGTCACCCTGCCACTACAACATGTGGTTGTTGAGGAAAATTTTCAACATTGGGGTATGGATTTCATTGGGAAATTCCATGAAAATTCTACCAATGGCTACACATGGATTCTAACTACTACTGATTATTTCACTAAATGGGTTGAAGCCATTATTTCTAAGAATGCCACTAAAAATATCATTGCGGATTTCATTGAAAATCATATTATTATTAGATTTGGTGTCCCAGCTAAAATCACCACTAATAATGCCAAGGATTTTAGTTCTTCATAGTTTTCATATTTTTGTTTTAAGTATGGAATTATCTTATCTGATTCATCTAATTACTATCCTCAAGGTAATGGTCTTGCATAATCAAGTAATAAAAATCTTATAACCATTATCAAGAATATAGTAGGAGATAATAAGCGGTCCTGGGATAACAAAATCAAGTATGCGTTATCGGAAAATAGAATTACAAAGAAAAGAGCTACTGGTAAAAGTCCCTTTGAATTAGTTTATGGTTTGGATGTAACTTTACCTATGCACTTTAAATTTCCAACTTATCAACTCCTTCAAAAATTTTCCAACGATAAAGATGTTGTTCAAAATAGAATTGATCAGATTGTGGAGTTAGATGAAACTTGAAGAAAATATTTTGATAATATGTGTAAAAATAAATCTAACATTAAGAAAATCTTTGATAAATCTCCTAGATCTATATCTTTTCAGGTTGGAGATATGGTTCTACTTTGGGATCACAAAAATGAGAAACCACGAAAGTACAAAATTTTGACAGTTTGTGGTTGGGACCTTATATTATCAAAGACAACGTTGGACCAAATTCATTCCACTTGAGCACGTTGGTTGGTGAACCACTTGACTTACCTACAAATGGCCAAATGATCAAGTTGTTCTTCAAAGATAACATTTGATTCCATAGAGCATCCTTTGTATTGTATTTCTAACCATACACCTTGTCATTTCAACATTTTATTTCTGTCATTAGAGTAGATTTACTTTTCATGTTAGTAGATTTGTTACTGATTATAGAGCTTCTATTTCATGTATTTAATGTTATATGATGATTTTTGGATGGATGCTACTTATACGATTTATGTGTTGCTTGGGTGTAGATTCTGTATTCTCACATTCCTTCGGTGAAGAAACGTGTCCCCAAGTAGAGCTAGATGTTTACCACTTTGTGTTAACAACCCTATAGTAGTACACCCCTTTTTTTCACAAAAGGGATTTCACCAGTCATCCCAAATTAATCAACAATCTTCAGTGTGTTAAAGATGTAAACTCATTTTGCATTTTTATAATGTAAGTGAGCTTATTAAGACCATCATGTATGTAACAACCTAGGTAAGCCTATTATTTTGGTGATGATTTCTACCCTAGGAGGTTTTTCATCTCACTGATCCATATGTGTTTCTAGACACAAATGATCGGCAGATATTGTCCCTCCAGCCTCACCCCAAAGCTAGGGTGGATTTTTTTCATCAAGATATTAGGTGAGTCATAGTGTTGTTTATCGAGTCTTTGTAAAAGTAATTTGGGAATAATCCTAGCTAATTGGCTAGGCTATCTTATTATGAATTAATTGGTCTACTGAATCATATTTTGAGTCCTAGAATTGGGTAGATATTTGAGGGTCTATAACAAATGGGTGTTTCCCATTCATGAGTTAAATGTATCTATATTATGTAAATAATATTTTATCCATGGTTCTAAAATATTAGAGGGTTGGAAAAAATTAATAATCCCCTCATGTGTCAATTAATAAAATTTCCTGGAAAATTGAAACTAAAAATCCTAAGCTGGAAATTTAATTAATTTAGGTCTAAGTTAAGTCTTAGGAAAAATAAATTCTCCAAATTAAAATTTTAATGGGTTATAGAATAATTAATTTTTGGAGGTCCTCCACAAAGGGAATGTTGAATAAATAAAGAAATTTTGGACCCTTGGGCCTTGGTGGTTAAATCAAAGTCAATTTTTTGAGGAAATAAACTCAAAATAATTAATTTTGAGTTAATTACAAATGAATTTAAAAAAATTGATTTTCCTCAAAAAATAAATAATTTCGACGGTGATGATTAAAAGATAATAAAATCTTTATGAATGATCGAGATTAATTTGACGGGGATCAAACCGGTTAGCCGTTGGAAAATTTATCTATAAATTAGGATTCATTTGTCAATCAAAGGATTCGATGATTTGAATCGTCTACTCTCTCTTAAATCTCTCTTGTACTACATTCTGGAATAATATAAATGAAGTCTTTGGGATTTTACTTGATGGCGATGTTCCTCTTTGACATTTTATGGTAATCTTGTTCTTAATATTATGTTGGTAATTATTTTCATAAATTCTTGATTAATAACTCTTGTAGAGTAATATATAGCACATGTACCTTGCTTAGGTTATTGGATTTAGGATAAGAATTTTAACTTGATTGAATTAACAGGTATCTCTAATTCTTGAAAATTTTATTTTTATCTTATTTCTCTATCGATTTAATAGTTTAACTTTAAGTGTGCATAAATCTCTCAGATTTAAAATTAGGCGTTTGGGGAAGTCCTTGGCTAGACCAACTGACTCCCAAGGACATAAGATCTGAAGAGCCCTCTAGATCTAATTCCCCAAGCTTATCTTAAGATTGATTCTTGCAGGGTTTTCCTAAGCTTGTGCCTAAATAAAAATTTATTTTATCTCTTTATTTATTGAATTAAAATATAGATCTGGCTATTAGGAGCCTATATTTTCAGATCTAGGAGTGGATTCAGACTCATACTCCACAGATCTGAAAGATTTGTAATATATTGTGTAGATCTGAAAATTGTACAAAATATTTATTTCAATTTCTAACTTTGGATTGGGGTATTGTTTTCAGATTTTTGTATATGTATTGGGTTTTGTTTCTCATTTTTGTAGGTGTGGATATAAAGGTTGTCAAAATAAATTCCAAGATTTGAGCAAGATCTAGGCCCTGGAGGGCAAGATATTGTCGTAGAATACTAACTTTTGCAGGAAATTTTCTGTCAAGTTCATCAAATTAAAAAAAAAAATCAGATCTACTTCTTCTTCATAGAAATTTCCTGGGCAAGGTTAAAACTTCAAAAAACGGGGCTTCTGATCCAGGGATCTAGGTTTACAGGTTTTGGAGGCCGAACTGTCTCAAAATCGCCTGGTGCGACGCACTGGGCGGTGGTCACGGCGCATTGGGCCACTCATCTCTGTGTTATTTCGTTCTTGCGCGACGCATCAGTGAGGCGCGGCGTACTGGGTGGACTGCGCGACACTTTGAGCCAAATCACAAATTGTTTGGGGTAGAAGTTGGGTTGTGCATGCGCATGGCCACTCTGTTGTAGCCCTTGCGCGTCCGGCTGGCCTTCTCTGGTATGGATCTCGGAGGTGGCCCTGAGGCCCCTCCTCCATCGTCTCCCGAGCTCGAAGCATTCAGAGCTCTTATTGCTGCTGCTGGAAAACGCCCGATCTTCGGTTCTCAGCAAAATTTCGTCAAAAAATTGGAAAACATCCCCACGGTGAATTTTCCTGTGGAAGAAACTTGCAGAACATCACTGAACCTAGCCGAAAGAGGTCTCATCGGCCATTTCACAGGGCTATGGCCATCCCCGAAAGCAGTTGAGGAATGGGTTAAACGGAACTGGATACCTCTGGTTTCGGAAGGAATAAAAATCCATTTCATTGGTAAAGGGTTCTTTGTTTTTGTGTTTGATAATGCGGAAGACAAAAGCCTTATCTTCAGAAACGGGCCATATTTTATGGGCCCTCAAGGGCTTTACTTGAATAAATGGTCACCATATTTTGATCCGGCACAGGACATGCCCACGGCAGTGCCTGTATGGGTGCGTCTTCCACATCTTCCCCTTCACTGCTGGAACCAGAGATCGCTGCAATCCATTGGTAATGCTCTAGGCAGATACATAGACCAAGCGCCGAGGAAGGATCAATTCTCCTGTGCCAGAATATGTGTAGAGGTCGACCTAGAAGTCGGACTACCTGAAGCCATCAAACTCTCGGTGGCAGATTGGACTCATATCCAAGAGCTTGACTATGAACAACTCCCCTTCAAATGTCGACACTGCCACGAATACGGGCACTTCGCAAGATACTGCAAGAAGAAAAACGAGGAGGCAACATAGAAAGAAAAAGGAGAACAATGGAAACAAGTAAAGAAAACAACAAACAACAGACAGAACAACAAAAACAAAGGCAAAGAGACAGGGAATAAACTAGGGCAAGAAAGTGTAAACATTCAAAACACAGGAAGCAAGGAAACCATCAGCATTGAGGAGGAAAAAAATCCTTTTGAATCTCTCAAAACACCTTCAGATTCTCCAGAGGCAGAACGGGACGGTCTTCCCCAGCTGAACAACACCAACTCTCCAGATCCAGGTAATACTTCAAGCCCGATTCCAGGCAGTACTTCTTCCCCTTCTTATGCAGACATAATTAAAAAAAAGAAAAAGAACGCAGAAAATGTGGGCTCTTCAGATGATGAGACCTTCGAGAGGCCATCAAAGAGAGCTGGAAGGAAATCAAATAAGGAAACTAGGGAAGAAGAATCAAAAAGAAAAAAAACCCTTGGAAGTCAAGCCACCATTGAGATGACCCTTGGGAGGAATACCAGACCAAGGGTTCCCAAGGGAGGTGGACCCACCCCAACAAGTTGTAAATGATGCAGCTGGTCTCTTGGAGCTGCAGGGGTTTGGGGAATCCCACTAAGGTAGAGGCTATTAAAGATTTATTGAAAATGGAATCCACAGAAATACTCATGCTCCAAGAGACAAAAATAGAAGGGGAGATCCTTCTAAACACTAGCAACATAAAATGGAAATTTGATTAAGGAAATGTAGTCAGTGCTAGAGGTTCGGCTGGAGGAATAGGCACATTCTGGTCTAAAAACACCTTCACTCTAGAAAGATCTTATGAGACTCAACATTGGATATATACTGAATTGCGCCATACAGTAAGCAACCTCATCCTAGTTCTGTTCAATATGTATGTTCCTGTGCATTATGAAGAAAATAAAGAGTGCTGGAAGACGCTCTCGGAATACCTAGAGCTCCTCAATCCCATGAATATAGTTATAGGAGGAGACTTAAACATAATTTTGGATCCCAAAGATAAGAGAGGTGGGACCTCCTCAAGGGATCCTCTCCTCTCCATAGTGGAAAATCTCATCCTCCAGTGGGATTTAGTAGATTTCAAGCCAGTGAAAGGAGAATACACTTGGACCAACAATAGAATAGGGGAAAATCACATTTCAGCAAGGCTAGAAAAATTTCTCACCAGCAGCTCCATCATGATGGACAAAAGAATTGGTTTCTCCAAGATTCTCCCAAAACTTACCTCTGATCACAAGCCAATCCTTTTTTGTCTAAAGGAAGAAGAAGACTTAGGCCCTCTTCCTTTTCGCTGCAGCCCTCTCTGGGCTGAAAGAGAAGAGTTTTTCAAAATTGTTCAAATAGCTTGGAGAACAGATGTATCAGGCTCCCCAAGCTTTGTGTGGGAGCAAAAAATGAAAAATGCAAAGAAGGCCCTAAAAGAATGGATAAAGAAGGCCATCAAAACCCCCACCAGTTAGAGGAAAGCAGCAGTTCATCAGCTGGAAGAACTTTAATTTGAATTGGAAGAGAAAGAAATCTCCCCAATGGATTTAGATAAAGAAAAATCTGCTCAAAGGAAAACATATAACTCCTTTAGAAGTGAAAAAGAATATTGGCGCTTAAAGTCTCGCAGCTTGTGGCTCAAAGCTGGGGATAGAAATACTACATAATTTCATAGACAGTACAGGGCTCGTCTTTCGCGTAACCATATTGCAGAAATCACTACATCCAGTGGACAGGTGTGCAAAGGATTTGACCAAATAAAGGAAGCTGCTGTGAAGCACTTTCAAAACCTTCTTAGCGCTGAAAGGGACGGGAGCGAGGAGGATATATCAGACTTCCTCTCAAATATTCCGAAACTAGTCAGCCCAGATGATAACGACACACTCTTGAGCCCAGTTACGGAAGAATAAATTTCAAAAATTGTCTGGTCCATGGAGCCAGACAAAGCCCCTGGACCTGATGGATTTTCAATCCACTTCTACAGAATTTGCTGGCAGCTAATCAAACCTGATCTTCTTAGAATGATACATGGATTCATGAGGAAGGCAAAGGTCGGTGGCGGAATAAACTCCACCTTTCTCGCCTTAATCCCCAAGGAAGCAAACCCAGGCTCTTTTGAAAGATACAGGCCGATCTCACTTTGCAATGCGTCCTACAAGATTGTGGCTAAACTTCTGGTGAATAGAATCAAACCTCTTCTGCAAAAATTAATTTCTCCAGCTCAAGGGGGTTTTGTGAAAGGAAGACATATTTTGGACAATGTCATCCAAGTTCAGGAAGCTCTGCATTCCAGCCACTCTCGCAAAGAACAAGGTATGCTTATTAAACTGGATATGTCCAACGCTTTTGATAGAGTTAACCGCTCTTTCTTGTACAAGGTTCTCTCCTCCTTTGGATTTAGCCAGGACTTCACCAATCTCATCAAAGCTTGTTTAGAGAAGATATGGATCGCCCCCATGGTAAATGGAAGACCTCCTAATTTCTTTTTAGCCACCAGGGGATTGAGGCAGGGCTGTCCTCTATCCCCATTTCTCTACATTTTGATGGCAGATTCCTTGAGCAGAAATTTGACCTTGGAAAAGAAAAATGGCAGCATACCTGGGATAAGAATCGAGAAAGGAATTGATCCAGCGCTATTTGCAGATGATTCACTTTTTCTTGGGGGAGCCTCACCAAGAATAGCAAACTCCTTCAGAATCATCCTTCAGAAATTCTGCAGCATCTTGGGAGCACTCATAAGCAAGAGGAAAAGCACTGTGTATGGATGAAACTCAGAGCATCACACAATCGAGAAAATTGAAAACGATCTGGGCTTCACAGGTCACGCAGATTGGGATAAAATTAAATATTTGGGCCTCCCAATAACACTGGGCTCCAACAGAAATCAACTGTGGGAGGAAGTAATCTCGAAATTCAAGAAGAATATCGCTGCGTGGGGAGGCTTTTGGCTCACTACCGGAGGCAAACTCATGCTCATGAAATCAGTTCTTACGGCTCTGCCCACGTACTAGGCTTCTCTAATGTTGGCTCCAAAACTAATCTCAGACCAAATCTCCAGAATCATGCGCAACTTCCTGTGGAACGGAGGTCATGGAAATAACAACAGATTTCACCTTATTAGTTGGGATACAGTGAAACGACCACTCGTGGAAGGCGGTCTACAAATTCGCGATCCCTTGCATGCTAACTTAGCATTGGGCTGCAAATTATTATGGTAGCTCCACGCTGAGCCTAATCACCCAGTCAGCCAGATTTTCAAGCTCAAATACCTCAAAACTCAGTCAATAAAATCCTTTACTGTGGAGAATTCCCCCAAAGGAACGCAGGCTTGGAAGTTGTGTAGCAGAGGCATAGAATTTTTTAGATCCTACCTGTATCGAATTCCTCGGAATGGAAAAAACACAATGCTTTGGAGAGACAGTGTCATGGGACACCCCCCTCTAGCAGAAGCTAACGAAATCTCTGAGATAAGAGACTGGTTATATGCAAAAGGAATTAGGAAAATAGAGGAAATTTCGGGTTGGGACAGCAATGAAAACTGGCAGTGCTGGATTTTTCCTAGAATCCCAACACATTTAAAACCTCAGTTAGATGTTCTTAAAGATGCTATTTCTGACTTTGCTCCGGTGCACACAGAAGAAGAAGACTCCTGGGTCTGGGGTAAGATGGGGGTGTATACAACAAATCTAGGGTATCTTCAGATGCAAAGTAAAAAGGATTCGCCTCACCCAGAGTCCGTGTGGAGACAGATCTGGGATGGCTTAAGCATCCCCAAAATTAATTTCTTCTTCTGGACTTTGTTCCACAATAAAATTCTGATAGGGGAAAATTTGTGCAAAAGGAACATAACAGGCCCTCACCGATGCGTCCTCTGCAAAAGCGCTTTGGAAATTTCAGACCATCTGTTTATAGAATGTGAGTTTGCGAAGGAGGTCTGGTCCATTTTCCCGACAGGACTAATTGTTCGTCCTCCATCTCAATGCTCGATTGATACCATGTTCTCCTCTTGGAAAGCTAGCTATCCTCACAACATTGTCAGCATGTCTTTATGGCATAAGGTGTGGATAACTGCCCCTAAGTATGTCTGTTGGAAGCTTTGGCTAGCCCAGAATGAAAACATTTTCAATAGCACTGAATTGCCAGCAACAAAAGTGGCGGAACAGGCAAATAACCTCCTCTTAGAAACTTTGAATCACTCTTCAGTCAAAGATGAAAACTCTCTCCGAATTGAAGAAAGGGTGTGGTTGGATGCTTACACCTGTAAGGCCAGATTCCCAGCAAACACACAACCAATCCACAAGGAAAGATGGCAGATTCGAGAACCAGATGACAGATTCCAACAGTGGTGGAAATCCCAGGGCAAGTGCACTATTTTCTTTGATGGAGCCTCAAAAGGTAACCCAGGGAGGTCAGGAGCGGGAGGGGTGATCTTCTTTCCGAATGGGAACAAAGATGACTTTAGTTGGGGTCTTGGACTAAAAACCAACAACCAAGAAGAAATTCTCAGCCTTTTGAAAGCCTGCCAAATGGCCAGAAAAGAAAATCCAAGCAAAATATTAGTTTTTGGAGACTCAGAACTGTTGATAAAAACAATAGTAAGCAAGAAAGGGCTCAAGGATCCAGCGCTAAACAAACAACTAACAAGAGTGAACAGAATTCTGAAGGATTTCACCTCGGTTCAAATTTTCCACATTCTCAGAGGATTAAACAAGGAAGCAGACAGATTGGAAAATATAGGATGCACTTTACAAAATGGAATGATCAGTATAAATGCAGATACACCGATCAAGGCAACTATTCCCTAAGTGGAAAACAATGCTTAAGTAAAATCTGAAGAATGTAATGGTTGATTAGGCTTTTCCCAACTTGTCTTTTTATCAATAAAACATAACCGTTTTAGTTTAAAAAAAAAATAAATTTTCTGGCCAAAAATTATTTTGAAATTTTCAGGGGTTTTGATTTTAGATTAAATTTTTGGGCCTCAAACCTCCTTTATGTTTTCTTCCCTCACTACTCCACATCTCCTTACTTCCTCTACTCGCATTTACTCACACTGCCAATCACTTGCTGCCATTTCCGTCCCTCTTCCTGGCAGCTAAATCTTCCCGAGCCTCCATTCTTTTCAGCTCCCTCAAACTGCAGCTTTGTCTCTATTATCTGCCCCTCATTTATTCCTCCCATTCCTCCCCATCTCCCTACATCTCATCTCCTCACAACTTATTCTCTTTCGGCATTATGTTTCTTTATCTCCCTGTGCATTCCTTCCTTTGTTGCCCTCACTCTCTTCTGGCATTTCTTCTTGTCCATGTGGCCCCCTCCTTCTCTCTCACAATCCTTTTCTAGCACGTGTCTCTGTGTCTCATCCTCTCATCCCTGTCATTTCTCTCATCTCCCTCGTTCATCCATCCTCCCTCCTAGTGTTCCCTCTTGACTCTAAGATTGCATTTCCTTGCCTTTCCTTTACACTCCCACTCCTCGACTTCGACTTGGTCACAAAATCCAAAAAAATATTTTTTTATTATTGTTTCTTAGTATGATCTTTTTCCCAACAAAAATCATTTCGTTTTAATTTTTTTGTGGCCTTGGCCCATTAAAATTTTAAATCCTCATTTTTCTTTTATTAACTTTTAACTTTTAAACATTCAAATAATTAAAAAATTTAACTTTTAATTTTTTTGTTCATAAAGAATAGCACACACACACACACACACACACACACACACACACACACACACACACATATTTGAATTAAATTTTTATGACTTGAAATTTAAAGAAAATCAAATTATTTTGATTTTCTTTTGAGATAGGTTTTTGGGCCATTCAAATGTGTTAAAAAATTTTGTGCTTGAGAAAAAAATTGTTGTGGGGATAAATTTAAAGCCCTTATAGTCAAGGCAAATTTTTTTTTTTAATATCTCTAAGTTTGACAATAGGAAAGGAAATATTTTCTAGATTTGAGTTATTTAGAAAATCATTTAACTCTAGAATTATTTAAAGTGTTTATTCGATTAGCTTCTAAATTTCATGGTTTTTCCTCGTAATTAATTGTCGAAATTTAAGTGCTTAGGCCTTCACTTTTTGCATGCTTCAACTAAGTTTCATGATCATTGGCATTTGGTTTTAAATTTTTTAATGCTTGATACATTGAGATCGCTCACATTAATTAAAGGGGGGGAAATTACTCTAGGTTTTGGATTTATTTACTTGAATTATTGGATATTTCTTGAATATTAATTTTGAGGAATTTTTCAAGTAAATTGTGATCATCATTTTCTGAGTAATGTATTGTGAAATTGTGGTAAATTCTATATCTTTCATTTCCTGAATTGAGTATTTTGAGCATCTACATAATTGAGATTTTCATTGAAATTTTTCGTTTTAAGTACTTAGCGTTTAGCTTATAATAAATCGTAATCTAAGGGCTTAAATTGTTAATTATTTCACCTTCCTTGAATCTGCATTTTAATTTAGTCATGCATTTTAAAAATTCACAGCCAAGTTTAATCTTGGTTGATAGATCTTTAGGAAAAACTTTCTCATTTAACTTGAGAGGCCTCGGCAACTCTTCGGTACTTAACATGGTGACCTTTCAGTCGTTAGAGCCACAATCTCTGTAGCGCCGAAGGCATCGGGTGATAGGAGCACAACGGGAGGTATCGTTAATCATGCCGTAGCCTATTTCCTATTGGTCTCCTTCCCACAACTTACCTTGGAGCCCAACTTCAAAACAGTTAAGGGAAAGCCCAAATATAGAATAGGCTTTTTAATAAGATTAACCAAGACTCCTTATTTTCACTTAGGTTTTAGATTTGCATTTCTTAAAAGTTATTGGATCATCCATTCAAGCAAAATTTGTCATCTTGCAAGTATTTTCTTTCTGAGAATTGTGTTTAAAGGCACTTGCCTCGTAACTTTAGATTTGGTTTGTCTAAATTTAATTGAATATCTTAAACATTTCTCAATTAATCTTGCTTGCATCTAATTTAATTCAAGTTAATAAGATAGCTTTCAATGCATCTCCTAGAACTTGTTGGTTCCCAACAAGTTTTCCTTCATCATCCTTCTTTCACCTTATAGGGACTACCCCCCTTAGCTTGCCTAGGATATATCTAGAATGGAGTGGACAAAGTTTAGAGAGGAAACCTTTGTCCTTAGCGTTGTGGCCCTTGGTCTACACTTTGGGCGACAACACTGCCATAACAAAAAAGTAGGTTACATTGGATTTAGCAATACTAGTTGCCTTCTCTCAATTTGATTCATGGTTTTACAACTGAATCACTAAAATAAATTATGGTTTAGACTGTAAATTTACCATCCATAAACCATCCTCCATCAGAATATATGTAAGCCTTAAAATTGATAAGAATCAAGATGCAAATATGTTAGCACTTGTACCACTTCCAGAAGAATGGCATGCTTATTGGAACTGTTAACCTGCAACAAAAATCATGATTACAATTCAAATAAATTTACAATTTAATATATGATTCATTGAATAAAAAAAAAAAGTTTCCTACTCAAAATTAGAAATAATTGAAGAATACCGTCACGAGTGTTGCATTTTTACAAGAAATGTTGTCATCTGAAAGCCTGTGAGAAAGAAAAAAGAACATAGATAAATGTTGGTATGAATATCAATGCCAACATAATTCTACCTGCAATATTGAATCAATATCAACACAACCAACACTTGAAAACCATTAAAACTGAATGAGCAAGGGAATCCAGATCCAAAAAGGAAACTCAAATTGGTTTTATAAAATTCCATTGATGAATGATCCAGATTGCATTCTACTAGTTTATAGAACTTGTTACAACCTTAAGAAACACCCCCATGCTAACTTAATCCTTCCTAGGAATACTGCTTTGTGACTCTTATGTAAATTTAAATTACAGATAAACAAGGTCTGTCAACAACTCCCTCACTTCACTTTACCTCCTATATGCAAAGTAACACTAGAGTCTATGAAGTGAGCATTCACAACCAATGCAAACCAAGAAATCCATATCATCAGTCAACCATTCAAAACCCACATAACCACTCCATTTCTATAATTCTTAGAGACCCATTTTAATAAAAATAGTTGAAACAACATATTAACAACCAATAAAAACATACAACAATGAAAAAATAGTCCAAGTGAAAAACAACAGACCTTGGAGGATTAATTTTGATGATCAATTTATCATATTCATCACCAAAGTCCAAAGAAGTTATATGATGCATTTATGTTGAGCTTAATAAAAAAAATCAAATTTATGCTATGCAACAAAAATTAATTCAATAGGAAACTCTCAACACACATACATAACCTCTATATCAGTCATATGCAAGTAACTGGAAGTGGGTATGAAATCGTAGACCCGGTAAAAACCTAAACGAGGGAGACAACATACAAAATTACCAAGTATATAAGTACATTTTAAGTGACATCTAATAAAATGAGAATGCTCAAGTGGCTAAATTATTATTCACAACTATCAAGTTAGGAAGATCTAATGGAAGGAGCAGGGTGATAGGATTTTTATTTTCCAAGTATTAGAGAAAAAATCAACCATCAAATTGGTAAGATATTACAGAAGGAGTAAGATAATGGGATTTATGTGAAAATTGGGTAGAAAATCATTTTTCATTATGGAATAGCACATATCAAATTCACAAGGTAAAGCATTAATATAGTAGAGTTTATACTATATTAGAGCTCAACATTTAGGTGGTTTCTCCTACCATCACACTAATCATGCTTGAATTTAGCAGTCCACCATCATGCAGATTGCATTACTGTATATGAACACTGAATGTTATTTCACAATCATGCAACAACTGTACACTTGCGCCACTATCAAATTGTTATATAAGTGACTGGTGTGTGTGTATATATATATATATATATATATATATATATATATATATATATATATATATCAAGATATTTGAGAACTATATCAAATCTCGGTCATCATTCATAGTGTCATATGGAAGTATTATAGAGGTTTGGTTTTCATAATGATTCATTCTATCTACTGGTGTGTGAGTGTAAAACAATGATAATATTCCCATGAGAAGAGTTACAGGAATACCAACTTAAGTCACATGCTACAAAAGATGATGTTGTTCAGTACTACTCCATGAATGTAAGACCAAAATCAAAATAGGTCCAAAACCGTATCAGCAAATCACGGATAAAAAAGAAAGGCAGTTCAACTTGATTGGCCTAAGAATAAATATCAATTTGTACCCAAGTATCTACACCATAAGCTTCTTCAGGAGACTATTTTGATTGTGTAATGACAAGGATGTGTTGTTTCTCAATCTCCTTCACTAGCCACAGAGACAAGAACTAAAACCATTTCATTTAGGAGTGTTGACCCAGAAATAAACAAGCCTGCAAGAGTTAAGTGAAAGTTAGCTAAAATTATTTTATGTCTAGGTCACAAATCAAGCTATAGGTGAGACAACTTCAAAGTTAGTTTTTGTTATTTACTTCCCAAATCAAGAATATGTCTAAACTTTGCATAAATTTTTAGTTTGAGATATACGCTCTAGTGTACAGGTTGTAGTGGCAACATAAGATCACTTTGTTTCTTAAATCAAATTCCATATAACCTTACATCTTTAGGACTGCATAATTGGTAGTAAAATCAACTAATTTCTTTAGGTTTGGTGATAAGAAATTCAGACTTCATAAATCACCTGCAAAAGAGAAGACTAGTGAAACCCTACAAAAGGAAAATTTCCCACGAAACCCTTGTAACAAGAGAAAAACGAATCCAAAAAATAGAACTTCTTCTCATCACTTTATTCCATAGGACCACGGGTATTATTCGTGCATTCTTCTATGAGCTTCTTGGATACTCAGGCCGCAAATGTATACAAGATATTATGCATTTTTACACCTTTTTAATATACGTCCACATTAACACTATAATTTTTTCTCAAAACATAATTCATAAAGATACGAGAAAGGTCTTGGGTTTGACTCCCCCGGAGTGTCATTGTCATAGTTTCTCTCCTCTGATTCCGAAGTCTCACTTCCCTACCTATCTCACTGGCTGAGATACTCAGCGTCCTTTTGCTGTAATTTTTCCTCGGCTAGATCAAGCCTCTTGCTATTTGTTTTATTATTTTTGGGGGTTTCATAAATTTTAACCCTTGATGATTAAAGGGTTCCAATGGAGCAGAACACGCTCTTTATGAAAAGGGTATTCAGGTTCCAATGGTGTAGAACACGTTCTTTATGGAAGGATATTCTCTATGGAGTGACAATTGTTTCTCATATAATTACACTTTTGAATATTTATTATTCTTATTCTTTAAAGATATTTGAAATATGTGATGTGTATGCTTCATTATACGTTGCACTATTTATTACTAATTGTTCATATAAATAAGAGAAAATGGTTATTTGATTTTTTGTGTAAGATGTAATTTTTATTTGGATGTGTCCTATATAAATAATAATAAGAATGAGAAATTAAATCTAATTCATAATGGTTTTTGTATAGGTAATTGATCTAGAAAATGTTAGATATTCGAAGAAAATTGAATAGATAAATGTTCAAGGAAGTATGCTTTTTTATCCAATCTATAACAACCTTTGAACCCCTTATCATTTATAAGTTTAGATTGTTGAAGTGATACAATTAAAATTACTAATATAAATCACTAATTTGTATTATTGTAGTACTTGTTAGGTAGTCTTATTTTTGTTCCTAGACTAAATTAGTCATTCACGTTAGTCATTTTTAGTTGTATTGCTTATTGTAGAAATTTGAATAACTGATATGTTATCCACCGAGATTCTCTCCTGATCACACACTATTTTGACTTCATGCACAATACAGAATCTCTTCTACCATTGATCATTAATTTTCAGAAATAAAAACAATCGCATGCGCACATTAAAACCATAAAAATTCACACATATGAACACAATATTTTATGGGAAAGCTTAAAGCTGAAAACCCCCAACTATTTGTATATTATATGTCATAGAGATCATGTAACAATCATCATACAAAGCTCCTCACAAGCTCTCAGTACAATCTCCAATTGCTACACACTAATCAAGCTAGATCTAGCAAAACACATGCTCCAATCTCTGCCACCTGATACCCTACCTCTACTGCGCAATCAATGCTGAAGAATGGCTCATAAATAACTTCAAACCACCTGGCTTGTACTGCGCAATCCTCATTGGCATCTCCAATCACTGGTTGTTGCAAATCATGCAACAGTATAGTCACAACTAATAGTCACACTGCTCTTTCACCTATCTCTTCAATGGTCTCCATTGAAACTTTCCATGCACTGAAGTTAACTGATGTATTCTTTAGTTGATTAATGAGTTTATAATTAGTGAATTAATTAATAATTAATTCACACCACTCTCACTAGTGTATCAATCAGTTAGACTAGATACAACTAGCTCAACTATGTTTAGATTAGTTAAAATGAACACAACTCCATTAACTCCTCAATCAACTCCACCAAACTCTGTCACATGAGTTCTAACTGAAGTATCCATGCAATAGCTCCACTTAACCCTTAGGAATAGCGTAATTCCTTCTGTCAGCTCCTGTGCCACATCTGTGCACTTAACCGAAGTGCTCCAAGAGAATAAGATAATGTTTATAGTCCAAATATTATTAAGAGCTAATAATATTCGACATATCTATTTTTAGACTGGCAGTCTAAAAATGGACTCCGCCCAACATGTCTAAAAATAGAAGTCCATCTATTTTTCCAACTTGACCAACCATCCACAAATAGCATCCTGCAACTCATAGAATATGATCGACATGTCTAAAAATAGACATAGTCTAAAAATAGACTTGCGCCAAAAATAGCCTGCTGGCCCACTTAGTGAAGGCGACTCTTTTCACTAAGCTCATCATCTTGTTGAATCTCAACACTCCCTCTCAACAAGATAGGGATTATCCTTCACCCCTATATTTCCTCTCGTGGTATTCGACTTGCTTCCGTGTGAGCTTTGTCAAGATATCAAAGATCCTGATCCTCCGTGGGAATGTATGAAAGTAACATGATCTTCCGCCGCACACAATCTATGATATGATGATACCAGATGTCAATGTGTTTAGATCTATCATGAAATACTGGATTAACCGAGAGTTTGATGAAACTCCGATTATCACAATAAATCACAGTAGGATCCAAGTGTGAATCGAACAACCCGACCAGGATCTTCCTCATCCATATAGCCTCACATGCAGCCAAAATTGCTGCCATATACTCGGCCTTGCTGAACTGAGTGCCACGGATCTCTGCTTCCTGCTGTACCAAGAAAATGCTATCGACCCGATACTGAAAATCCCTCCAGATGTGCTCTTTCGTCCGTTGCCTCTTTACCCATCCGTATCCGTGAAGCCACATAGCTTCACCTCATTCTAATGATTCGTACCATAATAGCCATATTTATCCCGATGTGCCTCTTGAGATATCTCAATACATGCTTGCCGCTCTTCCAAAAAGAGTTTTTCTGGTAGTGCTTAACCATAGCTTGTGAAAGCCGGTTAACAAAGATAGCATATGTTGGGTCATGTATTGACTGCATACATAAGCGACCCCACCAACTGTCGGTAAACAGTGGCATCCACTACCTCTGCCGATGTAGCATCCTCTTTCCTCCAACCAGTAGGAAGAGGAATGTCGATAGGCTTGCAGCCATGCATGTTGAACTTCTCCAGTATCTCCCGGGCATACTTGCCTTCAGACACAAACAATCCATCACTGCGCTACCAAATTTCCAATCCCATGAAATAATGAAGGAGGCCCAAGTCCTTCATCTCAAACTCTTTTGCAAGATAAGCCTTGCATGAGAGTATTAACTGTTCATCACTTGTCAAAATAAAATCATCTACATAAAGTACAATGATTAGCACCTTACTCCTCCACCTTCCATTAAAATTTGGTATAGGTTTGGATCCGCCTCACTCTTGGAGAATCAAAGTCTGGTGAAATAACTGTCTATCCGTGTGTACCAAGCATGAGGTGCTTGTTGCTCTCTTGAGCCTGCACACATGCAACTCACTGTTGAAGATCTCGAAACCTTCGGGGTGCTCTATATACACCTCCTCCTCAATCACTCCATTTGGGAACACAGTCGTCATATCCATCTGATGAATGTGCCACCCCATCTACGCTGAGAGGGCAAGAATCGTCCATATGGAAGAATACCTTGCAATAGGTGCAAAGGTTTCCTCATAATCGATCCCCAACTGGTGAGAAGCCTCGGCAACAAATATTGCCTTCTACTTCTCCACACCACAACCGCTTTGCTTCACTTTGTAGATCCATCTCGAACCTACCACTAATTTCCCTTTCGGCCTTGGGACAATCTCCCATGCACTGTTTCTGACAATCGAATCATACTCTTCCACCATGGCATTTACCCATGCAGGGTCCTCCACAACTTCCTCGAAATAGTATGGTTCTATCACGATACACTTTCTCATCAAAGCCATGTATCCAGTATATCAGTCAGGTGATTGTCTCTATCTACGCTGTGATGTAGGTGCTCCTACAATCTTCTCTGCATCAAGATTTATCCGCTTAGCTCTTGTAGTGCGCTTCCACCGTCTGATGGTTGGCGCTGCATGAGTGGTTTCTTCAACTCCATGACCCTCCTCTTGTGGCTGATCCACATCCCGAGGCTCATCCTTAGGAACTAATAGCTCCTCATCTGCATGCAAGTTTGGCTCCCTCTCAAGTGAACACTTCATGGCTTTCTCCCTCATGAAATTTGATATCCTTGGTTTGCACGCCTTGCGATCGTCCGGGAAAATACACACACAATAGTTGTGGGCGATCGCTGTACCCCACAAATATCCCAACCCTCCGCAGCCGGCTCCTAGCCTCTTCCCCGGCATCCTTTGTCACATGAATGTAAAGTAGGGTGGTCCAAAAATCACAGTTGGGGCAATACTGCTTTCCACCAGTATTTTTCCTGGTTTAGGCCATGCCAAGGTACCGCGTGAGACAACCTGTTTGCAGGATGTCACAAGAGTTGCAGCCCAGCCTCCGCCCACAAGTGAATGGGTAGGCCCCGATCATGCAACATCGCCCGTGCAGCACCCACGATCGTTCTGTTCTTCCGCTCAGCAACCCCGTTCTGCTGTGGGTTATGAGGTGCTATGAGCTCTCTTCGAATTCCTTCTGCGCTGCAAAAGTCCTTGAATTTTCCAGAGATGAATTCACCACCATTGTCGCTCCTAAGAGCCTTCACCTACTTCCCCGATTCTTTCTCAACCAGTGCCTTGAACTCACAGAACTTTGAGTATGTCTCACTCTTCTTCTGCATGAAGAAGATCCAGCACTTCCGAGGAAAATCATCAACAAATATCACATAATACCTGTGCTTTGTTGTCGAAGCTACTGAGAAAGGTCCACACACGTCTGTGTGAATTCTCTCAAGGATCATCGTGGCGCGACTATCCTTCTCGTGAAAGGTGGCTTTCACAAATTTTCCCAAGGTACATCCCTTGCACTGATCTGACTATGCAAGGGTACCCTTAGGAAGCCCAGTAGAAATCTGCTGCAAAATTTTCAAAGCTCCATGGTGAAGGTGGCCCAATCTCCTGTGCCACAGCTCACCCTCATCCCGGCTCACCACTCCTTCTGCCTTGCCTGCCATTGCTGCGTAGCCATCTACCTGCAATTGATAAAGGTTCTTAACTCGAACCACTATCCTTCGGGTTTCACCGGTTGCCTTACTACGCAGGAAAACCTTTCCCTCGCTAAAGACAACATCATATCCCTTGTCTTCTAACATGGCCACCGAGATCAGATTCTTCTTCAATCCTGGAACATGCATCACTTCCTTCAATACGAAGGGTTTACCAGACTCCCTCTCAAAGGAAATGGTACCGATACCGGTTGCACTGTATCTACCATCATCGCCCATCTCGATGTGCACTCCAAGATCTTTCTCATCCAGATCAGTAAACAAATCTCGATCTCCTGTCATGTGAAAAGATGCACCACTGTCAAGAAACCACACTGAACCCATCACACTTGAGACCAAGCATGCGATTAGCGAAAAATCTAGCTCAAACTGTGAGGCTAAGGCCTCTCCAGCTGCAGATCCAGCAGCCTGCTTATTTTTCTTCTTCTGTGGACAATTAGTGGCGTAATGTCCGTGTTGGTGACAATGAAAGCACTTCACCTTGGACATGTCCTGCTTCTTGCCTTTTGCACCGGATTGAGAATCATTCTTCTTTCTCTTCCCCTTCCTTGCTTTGGTAGCCAAAGCGCAATTTTCTTCATCTAAGTTCTTTGATGAAGATCCGTCCCTAGTACTTCACCTTATCTCCTCTTGCACAAGATCCAACCAAAGTCGCTCCCATCCTAGAAATTTTTCCCGACCATTGACAGAGTCCTGATAGGAATTCCAACTCTTCGGAAGCCCAAGGAGAGCCAATATCACCAAGTCCTCATCATCTATAGTCACCCCCACACTTCCCAGCTCATCCCTGCATTGGATGAACTTCGTGAGGTACTTGGGCATATTGTCGCCTTTCTCCATTTTTATGTTCCTGAGTTTATCCTTGAGCGCCAACTTCCTCTGGTCGCTCTTGCTTTGGAATAAGTCTGTCAATGCTTTCCACATCAAGAATGGAGAAGCCTTACCATGAAGGCTGGACACTATGTGATCCTTTACACCTTCCAACAGAATTCTTCGACACTTTGCTGTCTTCTTTTGCCATGCGTCAAGTACGACAACATCGCTAGAAGTAGGTTTTGGAATTTCTGCATCTATGAACTCCTTCAACCCATTGTCATCCAGCACCACCTCCATCCTGTCCTTCCATGCAATATAATTCGAGTTGCCCTCAAGGGCATACTCCAATCGCAATCCGTTGAAAGACATCTCAACTTCGACACCAAGAAAACACTGCTGCAAATTCGAATTCCACCAGCACAAAATTCAACCGCTTCAATGTTTTGCAATTTCTCCAATGATCAATATCGCTCTGATACCATGTATAAATTTGAATAACTGATATGTTATCCACCAAGATTCTCCTGATCACACACTATGTTATCTTCATGCACAATACAGAATCTCTTCTACCATTGATCATTAATTTCGGAAATAAAAAAACAATCGCATGCGCACATTAAAACCATAAACAATCACACATATGAACACAGTATTTCATGGGAAAGCTTAAAGCTGAAAACCCCAACTATATGTATATTATATGTCATAGAGATCATGTAACAATCATTGTACAAATCTCCTCACAAGCTCTCAGCACAACCTCCAATTGCTACACACTAATCAAGCTAGATCTAGCAAAACACATGCTCCAATCTCTGCCACCTGATAGCCAACCTCTTTTGCGTAATCAATGCTGAAGAATGGCTCATAAATAAATTCGAACCACTTGGCTTGTACCGCGCAATCCTCATTGGCTTCTCCAATCACTGGTTGTTGCAAATATGCAACAGTATAGTCAAAACTGATAGTTAACCTGCTCTTTCACCTATCTCTGCACTGGTCTCCACTGAAACTGTCCATGCACTGAAGTTAACTGATGTATTATTTAGTTGATTAATGAGTTTATAATTAGTGAATTAATTAATAATTAATTCACACCACTCTTACTAATTGTATCAATCAGTTAAACTAGATACAAATAGCTCAACTATGTTTAGATTAGTTAAACTGAACACAACTCCATTAACTTCCTCAATCAACTCCACCAAACTCTGTCACATGAGTTCTAACTGAAGTATCCATGTAATAGCTCCACTTAACCCTCAGGAATAGCGTAATTCCTTCTGTCAGCTCCTGTGCCACATCTGTGCACTTAACTGAAGTGCTCCAAGAGAATAAGATAATGTTTATAGTCCAAATATTATTAAGAGCTAATAATATTCGACATATCTATTTTTAGACCGGAAATCTAAAAATAGATTCCGCCCAATATGTCTAAAAATAGAAGTCCATCTATTTTTCCAACTTGACCAACCATCCACAAATAGCATCCTGCAACTCATAGAATATGATCGACATGTCTAAAAATATACATAGTCTAAAAATAGACTTTGTGCCAAAAATAGCATGCGGGCCCACTTAGTGAAGGCGACTTCTTTCCACTAAGCTCATCATCTTGTTGCAATCTCAACACTTATTATCTAGTTGTATATTTTAACCCAGGACTAAATTAGTATTTTATGTTAGTCATTTTAAGTTGATCACTTAGGATTGCTCATTTTTTCTAGTATTTCACTTGGAAAAGTTGTTGTGACTAACTTTTTTAGTCACCTGGTCACTAATTTCATCATTTTCTACTAGTGGATTGAAGGTCAATTATCAATGAATGTTGAAGGGATGATGATACAAGGATTTGGAATATTTGTGAAGATTTAAGATGTGGACATCTCATTTTAGCATCACCTTGTTTGGAAGATGGCTCAAGTATTAGACAAAATGGATGTGGGTTTGGGATTTTTGGACTTGTTGCATATCCATGTTGGTAAGGAGTTCCACTTTCAAACCCTAGAATTAAAATGGATTCCCTTCAAGTGTAAATATTGTCGTGCATATGGTCAAGCCATGGATTTTAAGGGAAATTTGATGTATAAAATGGGTCTCCTAAGGAAAATAATAAAATAAGAGATAAAGTTTCAAAGGAAAAGAAAGAAAGCTATTTTTTAATTTTATTTTATCTCACTAAAGGTTTGCTCAAATTTCAAGTGTGGGCAATCAAGAATGCAAAATTATATTCCACATCCAACGAGTGCCCAATTTGTATACTTTTGAGTCGACGCACACTGAGAAATTTTGAAAATACACGAAAATTTATTTATTTTTCATGTATTAACATTTTTTCTTAGTGTTGACCTACTCAAAAGTACGTAGAGTGGAGTAGACCCATAATGAGAAAAATTGAAAATATATAACAAAAATTTATTTTGACCCACACTAAGAAAAAAAAAAGAATACATGAAAAAAAAACGTGTTTCTCAAGAAACACATTTTTTTCGTGTATTTTCAATTTTTCTCAGTGTGAGTCTACTCAAAAGTATGCAAAGTGGGCGCTCATTGGATGCATAATATAATATCGGAAAGAAACATGTTTTGTTTCATGTATTTTCATTTTTTCTTGATGTGGGACTACTCAAAAGTATGCAAAGTATGTGTTCATTGGATGTAAAATCTGATTCTACATCCAACTACTTCCCACACTTGAAATTTGAGCAAACCTATAAGGAGATAAGTCAAATACGAATAGAAAAAGTGATTTTATTTTTTTCCCTCAAAATATATTTACCCATGGGGATGAAATCATCATCTTGAATCCTATTGGTTCTTTTAAAGTTGATTTTGTTATTACATTTTTTTTAAGGCCCATTTTTTACCTTAAAATTCCCCTAGTGAAAATTCTCACTAGGATTTCTTTCCATGGGTTTGGGAGAAGAAGCAACTTTTTTGGATCCTAAGGAAGATGGAAAATTCCCTCAGTGCACCCTCCTCTCACTTTTGGCCAATTCCTAGAACACCACGGGGATTATATCAAACTACATAAGCTTCACCAAGAGTCTTTGGAAAACCAATACTTACAAGCACCCAAATGATGAATGTTATGAGTTAAAGAGAAACAATAAATTTGACCTGGTATATGATATTTTACTATGAAAAACACAAATGAGCAAAAAAAAATACCCAATTTTTGAATGAAATAACCTAGAGGAAAAACCCCTCGATGGGGTGTAGGATAACTAACATGTGCAGGGTGGGGGGGGGAGGACCATCTCACCTTGAATTAATGGATGGGACATGTCATTATAGTTACACAAAGGGGGGTGTACTGCCACTTCCTCACCATGGATTAGTGGATGGGATGTGGCATTACACCTCCCAAGATGCATTATTCCTCCAACACCTTTTTTTTTTTTTTTTTTTTTTTTTTTTTTTATACGGTGGGATCGGCAAGCCCAGGCGACCTCGCGACTCGCGTTACACGAAATTCGATTAGAAGCAGCCACTATACCACGGGAACATGTGCAGCTCCTCTCCTGACTCCTCTTTAGTCCGGGGGATTTGAACTGGCGTGACCTCTTTTGTCGGGCTCGCCTTACAAAGCGAACTTCCATGACATTAGATTACAACTCGCCTCATAATCTACCCCAGGTAGGTATGTTTCTCAACACCTTTAACCACAAGTGATCAATGTAGTTTGAGGGAAACTATTTTGATTTATAGAACAATCTTAAATTTTAAGTTCAAGGGAGTATTGGGCATATCCATGGCCTACATTCTTGGTCATTTATTGCCACCGGATGGTCCTTTCTTGGGCACACAAAACATAATGGATGGTCACCTCACAAGGAAAATGGCAGTGATCTAATTTTGTTAACTCAGTTGGAATGTGAGTTGAAATCCTCTTTCAATCAATGCAACTTGACTACCAACATCATGGCTCTTCATGGGACAATATATATTTGATAACGATGTCCCTAGGTAGGTATTCGTTCCCATTTCTTATTTATCTTGGTCTTTCAAGTGTTTTTAACTTCCTTGGCCTTTTTTCACAGTGTGGGGGATCTTCAATTGCTTGGTATTCTCTCCTCCTCTCCCTTAATGCGCAAAGCCTTTATAAACCTATTTTTCTCTCACTTCCATTTATTCTAGCTATTTTTGTAAATTTTAAAGTGTTTCTCATCCTTTCCCTGTTGTTCACTACTGCTAGGAAATTTTACTTCTATCACTCATCTATAGGATTTTTATTTGACTCATTCCTATTCCATTTTCATCGCCCTTCCCACCTTAGCTTTCAAGACTCACTTCCCTTCACAATATTCTTTACCCCCACCAACAATCATGCTTCATTAGAGAGTGTGGGTGACAAGGGGAGAGACTTATCAACATGCACAGGATAATTCACATGCCCAACTGAGAGTTGTTGACTCTCCTTAATGTGACAAAGAACACACCTTGCTTCCAATTGAAGTTGAAATTGAGTAGTTTGAGCAATAAATTATGGGGAAGCATCGATTTCTTTAAGACATTGATGTTTTGACAGATGTGGGTGATTGGTTACCTAACACGAGTCATGCCTAGGGTAGGTACAACTAGTCTATGTATACCTTGGATATTTGTTGGCATATTAAGCTCTTATTTGGAAAAGTGTTATTAGACATAAATGAGGCTAAAGAGTAGGTTTTTCTAGTGTTTGATGACATGCAACTTACTGTGCAGTCCCTAGGTAGAAGACTCAACCGCATGTAAGCCCACCTTGGCATACTGTGTGTGATACCCCAAATAAAAATAGTTTAATATGATTTGTTTTATTAAAATACAATAATGGTACAATTATTAGTTGTTTAAAGAACATTTTAATTATGTAAATATTATAATTAATTAAATAAATAAAAATAGGTTTGATAACTTCTTACCTAAACCATGTGTGAAAATAGAAGACTTTATTTTGTAAAATATTTAGTGATAATGTACTTTGAGGAAGTTGTTTTCATGGTTAATATGAAACTTGGAAAAAATATTAAAAGCATAATTTTATTTGTTATTATGCTTATAATAGCATCGAAAAACCTTGGCCAAGGTGTACAATTAGCTACCATATTTTTGGGAAGTTAGTTGTCACGTGGAAGAAAAAAAAATATGCTAAATATAAATAAGAGATACTTTCTTGTGGGGGAGAGCCTAGAGATGGCGTTAAGAATAAGTATCAAGAAATGAAGAATGGTAACTAAAAAAGGAAAAGTGGAAATCAAGAAACTGAAGAAGTCAAACAAAATTCGAGGTATTCATGTTATTAAAATTTGTGGTTGGAAGGAACGTGAATGGAAGGAATTTATCAAATTATCGTAACCATATTTTCAATAAGTCTTATTTTATTTTACTCATCGAAAAAAAGTTTAAATGTTTCAGAATAATTTTTCAATAGTTTTATAATGAGAGTGTGGTTTATTAAATATGATTTTTAGAAAACAATTTAGTAATGGTATAGAGATAATAGAAAAAACCATAGTAGAAAAAGAAAATGATGTAGAGGTTTTTATTTATTTATTATAAATATATATGTATTTGAAAGGATTCATAGGGGTTTTGTTGGGCTCTACGACCCTTTCGTTTTCTTTTGTGATCGTGGGGGTTATCTTTGCAAGGCTTTCTGGTTTGTGGGTTGCGCATTGTCGATGGGGCTATGGACTTCATCGAATTTTTTGCACCGTCCACTGGTGATGAGTTGAGGGGTTGGGGTTTTATAACCTTTTTTCGCACCTTATTATGCCTTTTCCCTACATTTCCTCTACAAAAACTCCTTTTGGGTTCATGAATTGCTTCTTGAGGTTTTCATAGCCTCTTGGTGTGGGTTTTAGACCCCATTTTTGTTGTACTTTTGCAGTCACGTTGTTTTTTTGGTTGACTATCTATTTATATTTTATTTTTTTATCCCCTTTGGGACTTGGGAAGCCTACACGTCTGTTATAATGCTCTTATTGTCAGTAATCTGCAACATGTGTTAGTTATTATGCTAGATGGGTGTGGATTTTTTCTTATATTTTTATATTGAGTACACATGATATGAGCCCAAATAGAATTTTGATGATATTTATTCTCTGATGATGAACACATTATATTTATACACACAGTTTGTGTGTTTACAAAGTGTAATTTTTATTAACCATAATAAATGTCACAGGGTTTTTATGCATGAATATATATATATACAGAAACAACATATATCACAGGGCACAAAAAAAAAAAAAAAAACATATAGCAATAATTTTACTTATATGGAACACAAGATATTTGTGCAAGAACCATAAAAGAGTTGTTATTATTAATATATGAACATTACACGAGGTTAGAAAGCTTTTGTTCCTCCATCCTTCATTGGGAAATAGGAGACCATACACTTCTGAAAATTCAAGACTCAAGACACAGGGCATACAAAGCTTAGACACACTGAAGACATACCGACTCTTGAAGAATCTTTGGGATGTGATGTCTGTCATGAAGTATTCCTCTCCTTTGTGGTGCTATAGGAAGCCTATCAAGATTCATTTCATAAGTGGAGATTTTACTTTGTTAGAAAATCCTACGGATACCAAATATTTACATTAGAGATTTTATTTTTTAGAAAATCCCACGTAAAAAAAATATTTACACAGTGGGTATTTTACTTTTCAGACTATTCCACGAAACTCAATATTTACACAATGGATATTTTACTTTTCAGAAAATCCCATAGAAACTGATTATAATATTTGGAAGATTTATATAGTATAGATGGGTCCATCATGCTTCGTCATCTATAAAAGGTGGAGCATACATATTACAATTCCTGAAGAAAGGTGACATATACATGCTAGGCACACATTTATGTAATGGAACTGCAATTTATTTGAAGAAGTTGCTTCTAACTCATAATGGGGATAACTAGGTGGTGCTTCATGAGTTGATTCTAATTTTGATCTTTCAAACTTGATCTGGAATTGGAACCGTGCTTATGATTTTGCATCTTTCTCTATATCTTTATGTAGTGAAAAGATGAATTGTGGGGAAGTTAAAGATAAAATTGACTCGTCTCTGGGTCAATATTTCTACATTACAATTTGAAACCATGGACTCCTAAGGGAGAAAGGACTTGATATTTTTCCACATGACATATACATTGTGACATGCCTATACTTCTTTATATGTCTAAACAAGGTGCAATAGACCATATAACTGGATAAATTTTTTTTTATAATATATATATATATATATACCTGGTATAAGGATTGTGAGTATGAATACATACTAACCTAATTGACTTATAATAAGGATCATTTAGACCCTTATTAACTCATTATGTTAAAATTTTATGGAGTACGAAAGAGGGTAAAATATGCAATGTTTGACCAAAACATGACCAACACATAACAATATCTATGTGACTCACAAATGATAACCTAGTGAGAACCATGAAGAGATTTGCGTGGTGCAAAAGTAACCCAATATTCTCTTGTCATTACTTTGATGTCTTTTATTTTTGAGCCTTCACTAGTGAGCAGATCTGCAAGGCAATTATCTTTCCCAATTTTGTATTCTATATCAAAATAATACCCATCAAACCACAAGATCCATCTAAGTGTTCTATGACTGCCTTCTTCTAGCAGTCTTCTATTTGTCAACATTCCCTTCATATGTTTTAAATCTATTGTAACATGAAATTTACTAGTTTCATGAACAATCTAAACCTATTAATGCCATTTTTAACTGCTAAAATTCCTGTGTGATAATGGATATCTTGTTTTTTCATCCTTAAATTTCCTGATCTATAGATACATACTTCTTCTCTCTTAGTGTGTTTCTACAATAGTATTATTGACCATATTTCAATAGATGGACCAATTTCTAAGATAAATGGGACTTAGTATTTGGGAGATGTAGCTTAGGAAGATTTACAATTTTTTGTTTTATCACCTGCATTGGTTTTGTCATTTATTTTGTCCATGGGTTACCTTGATTCAAATGTTTTTTGCAGAAAGACATATTTGGCTTGAATTTCATAAAATTGGCAAATATAATTGAGACTTTCAAGAAATATTTGCAATTGCTTCTTGTCTTGGATTTCATCTCGAAAAATTAGTAAATTTTTAAATACATTGTCTTGAAGTTCAACCTCTCATGGCGTTAGTATCAAACCAAGATACTCAATCCTTGTTTGGCCAATGATGAATTTAGATTATGTTTTAGAAAGAACAATAACATGGACATAAATCATTTTACATACAATTGATAAATGTTGTCGATGTTCCCTTACATCTCTTGAGCATACTAACAAATCATTAATATATACAACAATAAATTCTAAATCTCAAAAAATATATTTGTAATATTCCTAATTATCCATTCTGCTAATTAGAAATATTAAAGTTTAGATAATTTTTTATTTTCTAATGTTAGAAAAAAATAATGTGGGACGGGGACCACAAATTAGATTAACGCAAACCATAGTATTTTCCTATAATAGAGAGGAAAATATTGCGGCTTTGGTGGGGTCTCAATGAGCCAATGAGAAAGGATTGTGCCATCCATGAAGGCAATATTGTTGTTGGTCGAAGGGAGGCAGCGCAGGAGTGCCTAGAGGAGGGGCAACACAGCTCTTGGTGGGACCCAAGAGGAACATTGGGAATTTGGGGAAAAAAGGAAGAGGCAGCTCATTTTTTTCATTCATCTATCATCTATTGAACTTTTCTGTTGACAAATCATGCTTGAGCAAGTGCCAAGTTTTCCATTGTTGTTTAGCAACCGAGTGTTTCCGAGCGGGAAACTCAACCTCTGCTTCGGGGGACTTCGAGCGCCTTCCCAAGGGATGATATCTTACCATTTTGATCCAGTGGGGAGCTGTGAGATTCATCTACAATGTGACTATATTCAGAGATAGCGCAGAGCAGTCCCAGCAGCACAGTCATTGTGCAGAAATGACGGGGAGATCATTCAGGTGTTGAGGAGTGCAAGGAATTTTGAGTTGGGAATTGGTGGAGAGTGTTAGTGCCAGTATGTTCATCCTTCCAACAATGATAAAATTAACTCTTTCATGTCATGTTATCCTTATAATTTTTTTTTCTAACTTGATCCTTCTAATTTTTTTTTCATTCCATTAGGTCATGTAAAAATTTGGTCACTTGGTGCAGATTTCGATCAAGTTTCACTCTTTTTAAAAAAATTCATTACTTGCTGGCTCATTTCATCACTATGCTGAGTGTCCATCATTCATGAGTTTTTATCACCTTTTAAGTCATTTCACCATGAATTTCATTCAGCTAGCATTTCCATTAGGTCTTAGGGTTTTCAAGGTCCATCAAAACATCATCTACATGCATAAAAGACCAGCAAGTAAGAGAGTGACAATAAACACATTTTTATTATGTAAAGCTTGATTTGTAAATTTTATTTCAATTTCAATATGTAATTTCATGGTTTCTATATGTAATAAGTACTCATGGTTCCAAGCTAGCTGCAAACTCAAGGTTCCAATTGCCAAAAAATTCAAAGTTCCAAAAGTTTCAGTGTTCAAAAAATCCACCAACTAATCAGATTCAAAAGATCAAAAGAAAGGTAAAAATTGAAATGTTTGAGTTGAAAAGTGAAAAATGAAGTGGGTCCCAAGACCAAATTTGAAAATTTCATCAAGGTATAAAGGCCATCAAAGACCAAGGAGAGGCTCATTTTCACTTTTATCCATCGATCTCTCACTTTCCTCGGCCAAAAAATCGAATTTTCAAGTGAAGAAGGAAAAATTATTTTAGGCACTGCGCTCCTGGGCTTGGCGTTGCGCTCTTGGAAATTTGACATTACGCTCATGTGAAGAGCGTTGTGCTCCTGCGTTCAACGCTACGCGCCTGTGTGAATGGCACAAAAATCTTGTGAATACCTTGTGGGTAGATAGGGTGAGTAGTAAGAAATCTATAGCAATGTCCCCTTTTCAGTTAGTTTATGGTGTAGACACTTTTTTTCCTACATCACTTGTAGTCCCGGTCATGAAATTGTTGCAAGAAGCAGGAAGTGAGATGTACAATGTCAGATCAATCAAATGATCCATCTTCAGCAGACGAGACATGAGGTATTTCATAACACCTTAAAGCTTCAGGAGAAGATAAAGAAGGTGTATGACCGCAAAACCAAGGTGGATGATTTTAAGATTGAAGATATAGTCCTCTAGTGGGATGCAAGGAACAAGGAAAAAGGGAAGCATGGAAAGTTTGAGAACCTATGGAAAGGGCCCTATAAGATCTCAACTATTTGAGGAAAAAATGTTTTTCTATTATAGGAGATGAATGTTTAGGAGGACCGGTCAACGGTAGGCTCCTTAAAATTATCATTATTGATGCAGTTTTCAGATTTCCCACTATCATTGTAAATATCAGTTTAATTTTCTTGCAAAGTGTGGAGCGAAGAATCACCAAAGCTTGGGGCCCGAGGTGAAGGCTATAAAGTTTCATTGGTTATCTGTTGTTTTGAAAATTAATTCAGTCAAAGTCAAGTCAGTTTTGAGTCAATTTTAAAGTCATTTTTCAGTCAGTTTGAGTTTGTTTCCAAATCAGTTTAAGTTTTTAGTTTTCAGCTAGTGTTTTAGCTTTTGACTCCATGCCTAATGGATAGGCACTTGGTTTACGGTGTTGTTAGCACCTCCAAGGAGCTACCATCCCCAGCTAGAGCCAATGTTAGTGTCAGTATTTGCATCCTTCCACCAGTGATCAAATTAACTCTTTCATGTCATGTTAGGGGTCCCATTCTGAAATTTTTGTCATTCCATTAGGTCTCAAAATTGATGAGGCCGGTGCGACTTTTATGATCAAGAGCCTCTTTTTAAGATTTCCATTGCCTTGCTCATTTCATCACTATGCTGAGTGTCCATCATTCATGAGTTTTTATCACCTTTTCAGTCATTTCACCATGAATTTCATTCAATTAGGGTTTCCATTAGGTCTTAGGGTTTTCAAGGTCCATCAAAGCATCATTTGCATGCATAAAAGACCAGCATGTAAGAGAGTGACAATAAGCACATTTTTATTATGTAAAGCTTAATTTGTAAATTTTATTTCAATTTCAATATGTAATTTCATGTTTTCTATATGTAATAAGTACTCATGGTTCCAAGCTAGCTAAAAACTCAAGGTTCCAATTGCCAAAAAATTCAAAGTTCCAAAAGTTTTAGTGTTCAAAAAATCCACCAACTGATCAGATTGAAAAGATCAAAAGAAATGTAAAAATTGCAATGTTTGAGTTGAAAAGTGAAAAATAAAGTGGGTCCCAAGACCAAATTTGAAAATTTTATCAAGGTCTAAAGGCCATCAAAGACCAAGGAGAGGCTCATTTGCACTCTTATCCATCGAACTCTCACTTTCATCAGCAAAAAAATCGAATTTTCAAGCGAAGAAGGAAAAATTATTTGAGGCATTGCATTCATGGGCTTAGTGATGCGCTCTTGGAAGTTTGGCGCTGCGCTCCTATGAAGAGTACTGCGCTCCTGCGTTCAGTGTTACGCTCCTGTGTAGAGAACTGCGCTCCTGACAATTTTCTTTTGCAAGATCCCACAACTCTAAAACCTTCTTCCAAGCATTCAAACCATCAATTGAAGTTTTCTACAACTCCTAGCAAGTAAGTACATCATTTCATGCCCTCCTATCCCTACTTAATAATCAATTTGTGATGAAAACTCTCTTCATGCTTAAATTCGTGTTTTAAAGCTAAGAAACCCTAATTTTACTCTGATATCCTAAATTGTTTTCCCTAGACACAATTTATCCCTCCCACATCTCAAAAAACACTTTCCCTATCCCTACATAACTTTATCCTTCATTCCCAAGTCCTATTTCCCAAAACCCTAACCCTAGGGTGCAAATTTCCTAGGCAGCCTCACTATCCTTGTAATAAATTTCCCTACCCTATTTCCCTAAGTTTTTCTACCCCTTACCATTTCCCTAAGCTCTCTAACTCCCTTCCCTACTCCCTTGATTTTTCCTACACCCATTCCCACTCCCTAAACCTACTTCCTACCCCCTTTACCATCCCCTTCCCTAGGGTTTCCAAAACAAAACAAACACATGGAGGAGGAAATAGATTTCATGGAGGAGGAAATAGATTTCGTAGAGGAGGAAAGAAGACCAAACAAGGGAGGGAGGATTTTGAGGCTTGAGCCATCTGACACCAGAGAGTTAATGGCCTCACCCATGACAGTCACTTGCTTCAAACATGTGGGTTGTTTTGATTTTTTTGAGCTAGTCCAGAGAGTTAAACATCACCCTGCATTGATCAGAGTTTTCATCTCCAATATTTAAGACAATCAAGTGACCAGTGCAGGGGTGACCTTTACCATCTCTACATATATTATTGTTGCATCCACAGGGATACCCAATGTGGATGAAAAATGGTTCAAGGCCATAAACATAGATGCCCAATGCTATGAATCATTCCTCAAGCCAAGATATAAAAATGAGAACATGAAGCTTTTTCCTTTCAGCCACCTACTTGACAAATTTTCTCCCATGATTAAGATCATCATGAATTACTTCACTTGTGAGGGCATATTCTCCTGATTGTACTCATATCACATTAGGTTTCTTATGCACTTCACAAGGGTAAAATTTCTCAACATCCCTCATTATTTATACAGGAGCATTGACAAGATGGCCTACAAAATGCAGAGCAGAGAGCCAGAGCGAGTCAGATGAAAAAACTTTTTCATCACTCTCTTATCAATATAATTTTCCTACATCATCTCAATCAGTTGAACATTTCTTGGGAAATATTCATTGAGAATGATGTCTTCATTACCTCACCATCTCAGCTTGTTAGACCAATTCCATCACCAGTATCAGTGCCTCAAAAAGAAATCGTATCACCTAGCATAACTGCAGTGAAAAATACCAAAAAGGACAAACATGTCAAAACCTATCAGAGGGGACCTAGGCAAGTGTTTGCTCCACATATTGTGGAAGGGGCCTTGCCTTATTCATCAACAAAGAAGGTACACTAGGATGAGCATTAGAAAAATACAATTGTCCACGAAGAGGAAGACCTTCATGAGGAAGAAAAAGACTTTGAGTTGATGGATTTGGATGATCAAGATGATCATGAGACCTCAAAACTGATCATCAAAGAGAAGGATGCCATGATCAAATAATTGCAGGATAACATGGCTAGAGCTTAGTTTTTCATATCATTTCTTGAGCAGGAGAACAAGTAGTTGAAAGATCAACAAGTACTCATGGAGCTAGAGCTGCTCAAAGAAAAAAGAGGTAAGGCTATGATGTCACTATATCATCCTGACCATGATGAAATTCAAACCAGCAGAACAAGACAAAAAACAAGAGGTCTTAAGAGAGATCTACAACAATAGAAACTTGAGGCTGGAAACCTCACTTTTGAGGAGAGGATTTCCAAGGAGGTTGAAGATGATAGAGAGGTATGGCTAGATAGGGTAAACCTCCACCTTGGCTCACTCAAAAGGAAAACAAAGATAACAAGATGCTCAGAAACATGTCCAACAGGTACATCACAAGAAGCAAGATCTATAACATCAAACTCAAGTAATTGGAGGAAAAACACAAGCAAACCCTAATTATGAAAAAGGAGGAAGATAAGCTTGTGATCCTTGATGATGCCTCCTTGATTGTTTGAGGCACATCATCAACACTTTAGCCATCAATTTTGATAGTTTTTGGGCAACTTTTTGAAATTTTGGGCATTTGACAAATTTTCACTGAAATTCAATAGAGTCAACTTATCAAAAGCGCAACGCCTAGGGCGCTGCGTTTTCTCTGGGAGCCTCCAAATGAAAAATGGCCAACACCATTGAATTCAGAAGGCCTTCTACATGAAATTTTAATTGTTGGCACTCAAAAATTAGACAATCTGGCAGGGTGAAATGGCCAAAAACACCTTAAAATTCACCTCTCCGCCCTTATTTTAGGTTGGCACTACACTTTGAAGCATTGTTGTGAGATTTAACTTTTAGAGGCCTTAAAATCATCATTTTCTGAACGCAAGGGAATTTTTGGAAAATAGATAGGAGCAGCTTTCCAATGAGCTATCATGAGCTCAATTTTGACTTCAGGAAGTCCCTCCAATTCAGCCTTGAACTTGGCGCTGCGCTCCTGCCAAAGGCGATGCGCTCCTACCAATTTGCTGATTTTTTAAAAAATTTTTAGATTTTATCAGTTTGGTCAAAGATCCATGAATTTTACTGTTGTAATTTGATGATGTAAATGTAATTAAGTTACTATAGGGTAAATACATTAGGTAAAAGTGGATTTTGGGCTAAGATGAATCAGTTTCACCAAAGTTTTCAGTTTTCAGTTCAGTATTTTGTGGATTAGTTCCTCAAGTTAGGGATTCGACCCCTGAGCTGGGGAGAATCAGTTTTTGGCCTATATCTTCCACCTTCTTTATCATTTCAAGGATTGGATGTTGTTGTATTGATCAGAGAACGCTATTGTATCAAAATTTTGGCAGGAATTTATTGACAAAGTTGCAACTATTTTGGTGGGATTCTTGTGGTATTGTATTTTTACATAGTTTCTCCTTCTTTTTACATATGTATGAATTTTTTGTACTTTCCATGATCATTTCATTTCTATAATGTGTTGATTTTTAAGTGAGATAAGCAGAATTCATGTTTAATGCTCTGTTTTGGGAGAATCATCATACTTCTGTTTCATTTCTTTAGTTTAAAAAGAATTCATGTATGCGATGCTCTTTTTATCACCTCACCAGTATAATCCACTTCATCAAATATCCTTAAAGTGTTAACGTACCTACATACCTTTCCCCATCAGATGTCTGCAATTGATGGCCCTTTTGCCCTGACCTAGTTTCCTCTTTGACCTAATTCAGTCATCCAACACCAAAATCAACCTATCAAAACCCCTGTGCTACTATACCTAGCCTAAAACCTAATTTACCCAGCCCTCTTGGCTGTGATCCCTTGGAGAGAGCCCTCTCCTGCCTAGTAGGGCTAGCTACTTGGCAAGATCTTGGTCTGCGGTTACCTTTGTTTGTCTCTTCTCAGCCTCGACGATCCGGTGGAGTGATAACATCTTGGCGACCATACTGGGGAAAAAAGTGACAGATTTTCCCTGGTAGTACCATTATTTCTTCGAATTATCGTCCGGATGACAGGGTCCAAGATTTTTTTAGGCTGATTTTGAAAGTTGCAGTAGAGCCAAGTTGTTGAACAAAGGAAAATTTCGGGCCGAGAGATACACCAACCGAAATCTTGATCCTCAACTAGAATTGGATCCAACAAGATCCGCAGAGGCTTGTTCGGAAGCGTATTCTATTTCGAAATGGAAATTCCTCAGAATGGAAGGAGATCCATTTTCCATTAGGTCATGTAAAAATTTGGTCACTTGGTGCAGATTTCAATCAAGTTTCACTCTTTTCAAAAAAATTCATTACTTGCTGGCTCATTTCATCACTATGATGAGTGTCCATCATTCATGAGTTTTATCACCTTTTCAACCATTTCACCATGAATTTCGTTCAATTATGGTTTCCATTAGGTCGTAGGGTTTTCAAGGTCCATCAAAACATCATCTGCATGCATAAAAGAACAACAAATAAGAGAGTGACAATAAACATGTTTTTATTATGTAAAGCTTAATTTGTAATTTTTATTTCAATTTCAATATGTAATTTCATGTTTTCTATATGTAATAAGTACTCATGGTTCCAATCTAGCTACAAACTCAAGGTTCCAATTGCTAAAAAAGTAAAAGTTCCAAAAGTTTCAGTGTTCAAAAAATCCACCAAATGATCAGATTCAAAAGATCAAAAGAAAGGTAAAAATTGCAATGTTTGAGTTGAAAAGTGAAAAATAAAGTGGGTCCAAAGACCAATTTGAAAATTTTATCAAGGTATAAAGGCCATCAAATACGAAAGAGAGGCTCATTTGCACTCTTATCCATCGACCTCTCACTTTCCTTAGCCAAAAAATCAAATTTTCAAGCGAAGAAGGAAAAATTATTTGAGGCGCTACGCTCTTGTGAAGAGTGATGCACTCCTGCGTTCAGCGTTGCGCTCCTATGTAGAGCATTGCACTCCTGTAAATTTTATTTTGCAAGCTCCCATAGCTCTAAAAACTTCTTCCAAGCATTCAAACCATAAATTGAATTTATATACAGCTCCTAGAAAGTAAGTACATCATTTCATGCCCTCCTATCCTTTCTTGATAATCAGTTTGTGATGAAAACCCTCTTCGTGCTTAAATTCATGTTTTAAAGCTAAGAAACCCTAATTTTACTCCCATATGCTAAATTGTTTTCCATAGACACAATTTATCCATCCCACATCTCAGAAAACACTTTCCCTATCCCTACATAACTTTATCCTTCATTCCCAAGCCTATTTCCCAAAACCCTAATCCTAGGTGGAAAATTTCCTATGCAACCTCACTATCCCTGTAATAAATTTCTCTACCCTTTTCCCCTAAGTTTTTCTACCCCTAACATTTCCCTAAGCTCCCTAACTCCCTTCCCTACTTCCCTGATTTTTCCTACACCCATTCCCACTTCCTAAACCTACTTCCTACCCCCTTTACCATCCCCTTCCCTAGGGTTTCCAAAACAAAAAAAAATACATGGAGGAGGAAAGAGGTTTCATAGAGGAGGACATAGAGGAAATAAGACCACACAAGGGAGGGAGGATTTTGAGGCTTGATCCATCTGACACTAGAGAGTTAATGGCCTCACCCATGACAGTCACTTGCTTTAAACATGTGGGTTGTTTTGATTTTTGTGAGCTAGTCTAGAGTGTTCAACATCACCCTGCATTGACCAGAGTTTTCATTTCCAATCTTAAAGACAATCAAGTAACCATTGTAGGAGTGAAATTTACCATCTCTACAGATATTATTGCTGCAGCCACAGGGATACCTAATGTGGGTGAAAAATGGTTCAAGGCCATAAACATAGATGCCCAACACTATGAATCATTCCTCAAGTCAAGATATAAGAATGAGAACAAGAACGTTTTTCCTTTCAGCCACCTACTTGACATAATTTCGCTCATGATGAAGATCATCATGAAGTACTTCACTTGTGAGGGCATATTCTCCCAATTGTACTCATATCACATCATATTTCTTATCCACTTCACAAGCGTAAAATTTCTCAACATCCCTCATTATTTATACAAGAGCATTGACAAGATGGCTTACAAAGTGCAGAGCAGAGATCCAGAGCATCATATGAACAACCTTTTTCATCACTCTCTTGGCAAGATAATTGTCCTACATCATCTCAATCAGTTGAACATTGCTTGGGAAACCTTCATTGAGAATGATGTCTTCATTACTCCACCATCTCAGCCTGCTAGACCAATTCCATCACCAGTATTAGTGCCTAAAAAAGAAACAAGATCATATAGCATGGTTGTAGTGAAAAAGACCAAAAATGACAAACAAGTCAAAACCTATCAGAGGGAACCTAGGAAAATTTTTTCTCCATAGATTATGGAAGTGGCTTTGCCTTCTTCATCAACAAAGCAGGTACACCAGAATGAGCATCAGAAAAAGACAACTGTCCATGAAGAGGAATACCTTCATGAGGAAGAAAAATACTTTGAGTTGATGGATTTGGATGAAAAAGATGATCTGGAGACCTAAAAAATGATCATCAAAGAGAAGGATGCCATGATCAAATAATTCCAGGATAACATGGCTAGAGCTCAGTTTGTCATATCATTTCTTGAGCAGGAGAAAAAGCAGCTGAAAGATCAACAAGTACTCATGGAGCTAGAGCTACTCAAAACAAAAAGAGGTAAGACTATGATGTAAATTTATGATCCTAACCGTTATGGCATTCAAACTAGCAAAAGAAGAGGTCTTAAGAGATATATACAACAACAAAAACTTGAGGCTGAAAACCTCACTTTTGAGGAGAGGATTGCCAAGGAGGTTGAATATGATAGAGAGGTATGGACAGATAGGTTAAACCTCCACCTTGAGAAGCTCCTCCACAAGGCAAACAAAGATAACAATATGCTCAAAAACATTTCCAACAGTTACATCACAAGAAACAAGATCTGTAACATCAAACTCAAGCAATCAGAGGAAAAACACAAGCAAACCCTAATTAAGAAAAAAAAGGAAGATAAGCTTGAGATCCTTGATGATGCCTCCCAGATTGTTTGAGGCACATCATCAACACTGTATCCATCAATTTTGAGATCTTTTGGGTAACTTTTTGAAATTTTGCGCATTTGACAAATTTTCACTGAAATTCAACAGAGTCAACTTGTCAAAAGCGCAATGCCTAGGGCATTGTGCTTTCTTTGGGAGCCCCCAAATGAAAAATGGCCATCACCATTGGATTCATAAGGCCTTATACATATAATTTTGACTATTGGAACTAAAAAATTGGACAATATAGCAAGGATAAATGACCAAAAACACCTAAAAAATCACCTTTCTGCCCTTATTTTCAGGTTGGCGCTGCGCTTTGAAGAAGTGTTGGGATATTACAATTTTGGAGGCCTTAAACTCATCATTTTCAGAATCCAAGGGAATTTTTGGAAACTATACAGGATCAACTTTCCAATGAGCTATCATGAGCTTAATTTGGACTTTTGGAAGTCCCTCAAATTCAACCTTGAAGTTGGCGCTGCACTCTTGCCAAAGGCGTTGTGCTCCTACCAGTTTGCTGATTTTTTCAAAAAATTTCAGATTTTATCAATTTGGTCAAAGATCCATGAATTTCACTGATGTAATTTGATGATGTAAATGTAATTAAGTTACTTTTAAGTTACTATAGGGTAAATACATTAGGTAAAAGTGGATTTTGGGCTAAGATGAATCAGTTTCACCAAAGTTAGGGATGAGTTTGTTGACTTCCCTAGTCTTTAGGTTTCGAGTTCAGTATTTTGTGGATCAGTTCCTTAAGTTAGATATTCAATCCCTGAGCTGGCGAGAATCAATTTTTTTCCCATATCTTCCACCTTCTTTCTCATTGCAAGGTTTGAATGTTGTTGTATTGATCAGAGAACACTATTGTATCAGACTTTTGGCAGGAATTTATTGACAGAGTTGCAACTATTTTGGTGGGATTATTGTGGTATTGTATTTTGACATAGTTTCTCCTTCTGTTTCCATATGTATGAATGTTTTGTACTTTCCATCATCATGTCATTTCTATAATGTGTTGATTCTTAAGTGAGATAAACATAATTCATGTTTAATGCTCTGTTTTTGGAGAATCATCATACTTGTGTTTCATTTCTTTAGTTTAAAAAGAATTCATGTATGTCATGCTATTTTTAGCACCTCACCAGTCTAATCCAATTCATCAAAGCTCCTTAAAGTGTTAAAGTACCTGCCTACCTTGCCCCATCAGATGTTTGTAATTGCTGGTCCTTTTTCCCTGATCTAGTTTCCTCTTTGACCTAATTCACACATCCAACACCCAAATCAACCAATAAAAACCATTGTGCTACTATACCTAGCCTAAAGCCTAATTGATCCAACCCTCTTGGCTGTGATCCCTTGGAGAGATCCATCTCCTACCTATTAGGGCTAGATACTTGGCGAGAGCTTGGTCTATGGTTACCTTTCCTGGTCTTTTCTCTGCCTCGAAGATCTGGTGGAGTGATAAGAGGGAGGTTGAGAGCTTCCTAACATGGTTATTGCACACAATTTGGGAGTGATATACAACATAATTTACAAGAGCACGGATTTACCCAGTAGGGCATAGATCCAAGCCCAAGAGGGCCAATTTCTGGGGTCATCCATTCCACAAATCCTTCGCGGGTTATTGTGGGTTTTGTGAGTAGAGATCGGGGTTAAAAGCCTGAACTTTTCTTGGCTTTATTCCTGTCCCAAATAGCAGATTTAATGGAGCAGTAGCAATATTTATGGGCTAGAAATGCGAAAAACCAGAGCAACACAATGTACTCTTTGAGGGTGGATTCAACTTTTTTCAGAGGCCTCTTCATCTTGCCTTGAGCAAGCCCAGGTGCCATCATTCTAGCACCCATATTTTACACCATTACAATAGATTAATAAAATGGCTCAGACTTGAATTGTATGGCTCCAGTTTGTATTTTGATGGCGTAATTGTTTTTGTTGTTGTTAATGTTTGTTGATGCATTGTTATTACTGTTAATTTCCTATTAGGAATATTATAGTGTTATCAGATCACATAGACTTGGCTTAGCCTATGGAGCAGCACAGTCTATGACACCGAAGAACAAATGGAACGTAACTTACCAGAGGCAAAGATACAGGAGCAGGGAAAGGGAGGTTGAAATCACTCTAGATCTGGTAGAGAGCGTTCCAGAGGTCGTAGAGGAGAAGATGGGGGATGCATAATGTTGTTGTGGATTAGTCGCACGGGTCTATGAAATCACACAATCTTAGAGAGTATGGTCTACTCTCTAAACTATTGGTAACAGGAAGAAAATGGGGGAGCTCAAAAGCATAAAACTTAATGGAAATAGTATGCTGAAGTATGCTCTGGTTAAAATAAAACTAAAAACACAAATATACAGAAGCTATATAGAGAGTTCCAAACGATAATAATGCAAACGATGGCTCGATGGCCTCTTCTTATTAAATGTTCGAAATGGAGAAGAAATTTTACCCACTTGCCAAAGGGCCCCTAGGCAATGGCTCTAGGTCCCGATGTAAGGATGTTGCCTTCCAAGCTCTACCTCTGATGCAGTCGCACTCTCTCTCTCTGCTGTTGTGGACTAAGATGTTGGGTGGCCAACTATCGAGTCCTCTTTAGCTCCATCTCCAGGTCACACACTGCTGGTGTTGCTTTGGCAACTTTGGCCAGCATAACAATGCTATCACCCTTTCTTCATCTCTTGGTGGGTTTATATAGGTGAGCTTCAAATCATCCTTCCCTCCCTTGGTACATGATGGATGGTGACCCAAGGGAGAGGTGTGATTCCATTGTGTGCTCAAATATTCTTTTGTGTGCTCACATAATGTCTAAGGAGGCGCTGGTGGCTGTCCTTAGGCGGCTTTCACATAAGGATTAATTTCCCTTTGCTTGGTGTGGTCCCGGAAAGTGAATTTTTTCCATTTCCATGAATGTGTGCTTATCGGGCAAAAAGGAGCGCAAAAGGAACTCTTCTCAAAGGATAAAGCGCGCATTTGAGCATTTATGACTAGTTCAAATATGTTTTTCTCAAAACCTTATAGATTTTAAATACTTCTTGATTCCATAATGTATTCCTGTCCTGTAAATCCTTGGGATTGACATTAATTGATATCGTCTTCTGCTGTATGATTTTCCAGTGTTAACAGTTTCCCCCTAATGTGTGAGGTCTAGGAAGAACTGTATAGCCGAAATACATTATAGTTTATTTTCTATATCGTACGCAGAGAGAGAGAGAGAGAGAGAGAGAGAGAGAGAGAGAGAGGTCTACGTGTATTTTGGAATTGACAACACCTTGCACCGTTTCTGAGATAACCATGACATAAGGGACCCCCTGCAAGCAGACAAAATATACAACATATTTACAAAATTTCAACAAGGCAGGCATGTCCCATGCTCGTGATGCTATGGCTAGTTAAACAAAATTGACAGATACATGTGCTGTCTATGCCACTACTGTGGTAGTGATGCTGGTGTTTGTTGACGACGACTGCTGACGCCCTCATGGGCATTTTTTATTTGACGATAGGTGGAATGTGGTACCCATATGCGTAATCTTGGTATGGCATATCATTGCACAATGTGCGCATATGTACTGGCTGGGACCTTCCCGTGTAAGCATTGTTGTCAGAGATGCTTATGGAGGCACGGGTCTTCGATAGATCTGATCAAAGTGCAATGGTTGTAAGGTACGATACCATCATGACATGAAAGCTTTTGCTGTGGTCGAATGTCAGGAGGATTGATGAAATCTATGGACAATGATGTCTCCCACAGTGCCACTCGAGGATACCCCTTTGCATGGGGAGGGGTTATCCAAGGTACCGCTTCCTTTTTGGAAAAGAGGTGTTGAGGTCGACAAAAAGGAAGCCTTCACCGAACCATGAGTCACCGACCGAGATATGATGGGTTTAACATAGGCATTTTGGTGAGAGGTGACTGAAAATGGATGATGGGGATTCAATGGCCCGAGGTCGAAGTATATTTGAGCAGCTTTGCGGTTGTCATAGTTATTTCTGAAGGGAAAAGTTCTTGGAGTTGGTAGGACTTCCAGGGCGGGTAGAACTGGCTATGAATGTTGGGATGGTGCGTGCATGACGTGAGTAAAATATTTCTACCAAGGGGAGTGAGGGACTGCTGCCATGGGAGAAAAGGTGAAATATGAGGGTGAAGTGGCGAAGGGCATCTTTTGCGGTCTTTGTACACTTACCAAAAGAATAAAATAATGGGGTTTGGTTTGTACAAAACACAGAGACGGGTACCCCAAAACATGAAAGAGAGTCGCTCACTGAAGGTGTGAGGACAGTGTTTTGCTGGGGGTAGGGGTCCCATTGGTTGGTGTCATGTGTGGGGTTGATGAAGCGGAGGATGTCGCAAATGGGATTATGCTGATGGAGGTATGGTGGGCTAAATGCAATGCACGGAGGTGCGCTTTCAATATGCTTGTACAACATGGTCGTCCGGGAAGGGGGTTTTGAGTTTGAATGGTAAACTTGACCTTATGCATGATAGATGGATGGTCATGAGTTGTTTCCCAGACTGAAATGGTATGGCCATGGCATCACTTGAGATGTTATATATGGTCTACTTTGGGTGACGAGCGCCATGGAGGGGAGGCTCTACTGACTAACGCGGACTTTTATCATGTGCAGGGTGAGGTGATGATAAACACGGTCAGGTATGAGGACCCTATGGTTTATTTCTAATGGATAAATGATGTCAGGATATGCAGATTTTTCTGGGACTCTATCATGCTGGGGGTAGAATGATACCTGCTCCGAGATTTTTAGCAGATGGTGTTGTAAACGGGCTGCGGGTTCTTCCTGCAAAAATAACTACCTAAAGTGAAAGCATCTTCTTTTCATCAAAACATTACTGAAAGGCAACAACTACCTCAAGTGAAAGCATCTTCTTTTCATCAAATTCATCGAAATATGTTGAGATTTTTTAAAAAAGGAAGATGGGAGAGGGCATACCTGTCGGCGCTGAAAAAATTTATTTTTTCAGGAGTGCGAATGTGTGGCATTGCCTTTGATAGTTATGGAGTGATGATCATAGTGTTGCTTTCAATCTGGTGATCAGATACTCTAAGCTCCAATTTTTCCTTGGGAGTTATTACTTGGGTCCTAGTTTTTATTTTATATGGGGTTGCCCCTAGACTGAGATCCGGGGGGGGGGCGTTTTCTTATTACTGCCCCCTGTCCAGGATCTCCCTTTTGTTTGTTCCTCAGCTTCTTTTTGCAGCATTTGGAGGATTTTCACAATTCTCCTGGTTGTATGGTTGTTGATGAGATGAGGAATGGTTGTACTAGATTAACTGGCACATTACGTTGTGCCATTGGTCCATTATATGCGGGGAATGGGGAATATGAGTGTCGGGGTGACTTTCATGATAGGTAGGTTGTGATACATTCTAAGTAGAATCATATAAGTATCCAGGGTATTGATTACTGCTGCCTAGGTGTCCTTGGGCCAAAGAACCGATCGAACCATCTGCAGAATCGAAGTGCATGGTGCTACTGCTGCCTAGGTGATCTTGGGAAAAATACTCGATCAAGCTGTCTGCAGAATCGATGTGCATGGTACTATTGCTGCCTAGGTAATCTTGGGTCAAAGACTCGATCAAGAAGTCTGCAGAATCTACCTACCTGGGTGCTACTGCTGCCTAAGAGATCTAGGGTCGAAGACAAGATCAAGCCGTCTGCAGAATCTACCTATCTGGTAACTCTCTGAGTATCATGGGTGCTATTGATGCCTAGGTGATCTTGGGTCAAAGACCCGTATCAAACTATCTGCAGTAGATGACGCGCCGGTAACTCCCCGAATACAGATTACTGCTGCCTAGGTGACCTTGGGTCAAAGACTCGATAAAACCGTCTGCAATAATCGACGTGTGTGATAACTCAAGAGGATGAGGAAACCAGGTTCCTTGTCCCTGGTTGGTGTATGGTGGTTTGGGGGGAGGAGGGACAAATGGTTGTCTTTCTGGTGAGTGTCGTTCCTCCTGCATGTACAAGACGACATGAGGTTCATCTTTGACAGATTGGGCGGTGAGATCCTCTTGGTAAGATCGCTCGACCGCATGTAAGGCATCCCTATGTTATGGTATCTCTGGACAATGGTGGGTATAGTGCCTGTAGGTGCCACAGAGAGAGCATGCATGATTGGTACGCAGCGGTTTGCCTTTATTTTTTGAGGTAGGTTCCTTTTTACGGGAACGCAGCGTCGAGATGTCTACTTCGGAGCCAAGGAGTGGTTTTAACTCGTCCAACTCCAGACATATGTGGGTAGGGTGTCCTATGACATCACATATAGCGCAGGTTGATGACTCCCTTTGCATGGTGGGGGTCACCGCTTTCTTTCCTCTCTTGGCGATTTTCTTGGTCGTGGTCACTGGTTTCACAATGGGAATTTTCCTTGCAGGGGTGGTTTCGACCGTTTCTTGGGTAGGCTAGGGCTCCTCGGGACTGGGCGGCTTTAACCCAAATGCAGTAACATTGGTAGCTGTTGTTCCTAAAGGGGGAATGAGGTACAAAACTGGGAATTCCAACGATATGTTGGGTAACATCAGTGTTGCCAAAACCTGCTGGGAGATGAAGCCAGGAGGTGGTTAGAGGAAAGGAGTTTGGGAGGTGGCGTAGACTAGGGAGGCTGCCATGGCCGATGCCTCCATGTCGTTACTGCTTGAGTCCGTGTCCTAACTAACCTCGTTGCTTGATGTGGACATCATGCATACCGGGGCCCCTGTGGCATTGGCTGATACCTTAGGGATAATGAGAGGATCTCTTAGGAATGACCCTAGGATGGACGATGGTTTGAATCGGCCAAGGCCATATTCTTGATACCACGAAAGACCATCTATGGCTGTATCTACATAGGGTAGAATTATATCCATGTTGGTCAAGGGATGCTTTTCACTGTGCGTCAGCTGTTCTACTGTGATGATTCGATCCTCATGGGGGAACATCATGATGCAGAAGATGGAGAATGCTATGGCAGACATGGCATACATGTAACTCCTCCCAAGGAGTATATTGTAATCCAAGTGAGTGTCCAATACTTTGATGTCTATGTGGACTGTCTTGCCGGTTAAGCAAACCGATAAATTTTGGAAGAGACCGACAGGGGTCGAGGGACGACCGTTGTATGCTCTGAGTGTGATGACGGAAGGTTTGAGTTTGGGGCCTCCTAACTTCTGCCATACATTATTTGATATGATGCATGTGGATGCACCCTCATCAATGACGCATCGGTGAATAGCGATATTCTGTACCGATATTGGTATCTGGAAGGCGACCATGGAGGGAAGCCTAGGGGTGGCTTTGTCTAAGTCAAAAGCCATCATGTGCGTGTCGGCAGGGTCAACAATGCCTAATGCGAAAATTAGGGCTTTCCATTGTTTTTGGCATGATTGCAGCACTTCCAATGCGGACATAGCAGCAGGTGATTGAGCTAAATTGTCTATGATGCTATAATTGTGGGCCGCTTTGGAGTAGTTACCTACTCGCCTATTAGGCCCTTTTACCATTTTTGGCAATGGTTCCAAAGGAATATTTGGAATGGTTAAAGGTGCAGTCGGCATGCTTGTACTAGCTCCTGACGTACTGGTGTCTGGTGGGGTGTTGTAGCTGCGATTATGAGTTTGGAAAAACATTTCTTCCCCAGCCATGTAAATTTCATGGTTGTTTTTCCCGGAATCGTTGGGGTTTTTCTGTTGAGTGCTGACCGTTCCTTGATGGAGGAAGGGTTCTTGCATCACCGCAGTTGTCTAGGAAGACTCTCCTTGTCCTCTGTTACTCTGAATCTTTTTAAGCTCAGGGAGTTCGGGACAGTGGTGAGTATAGTGCCCGTACTCACCACATATTGAACAAGAATGGTTTGTTCGTAGAGGTGTCCTTTTGCCTTGCCTTTGGGCATTGCTTGGCTCCTGGTTCTAATTCCGGTTGGATTTACCTCCAACCTGGGATTGTGGTGGGTGTTGTTGGTTGCTACCCCCCTGTCCAGGGTTCCCTTTGGGCTTGATTTTTTTCTTCTTCTTAACCACGTTAGGAGGGTAGTTCTCCTGATCATACTGGTGTGGTTGATTTTGGGATGGCTGCATAAAGTTCACCTGTGAATTGTTTTGCGTAGGTGGATTATGTGCTTGGGACTGAGCATATTTCTATCCCATGTTTGCACCTAGCCGTTGGGGGGGAGCTCTTCCATTAGTCTTTCTTCCTGCATACTGGGTCCCCTCAACCGGAGGATAAGGTCCTCCTTGGTGATACGCTGGCGCCCTATTAGTCAAATTTTGCTGCTGCATGTGATGACTTTGAAATCCGGATTGAGACATGTTCTGGGTAGACCCATGTGTGTAACCGGGATTCTGACTACTGCTGCCTAGGTACCCTTGGGTCATTGACCCAATAAGTCCGTCTGCAGAGTTAGACGCGCCTGGAAATTCTTGATAAGATTGCAAGCACAGGGCGTTGGGCAGGACATTGTATATGTGTCCTGATTGCATGTAGATCAGTTCAAGCTGCTGGGCTTTACTGATTGCGTCCTCTTCGGATGTGGGGCTACATTGCACCACGTCCTTTGAAATCTCCGCCGTCAGAGTTTTCAAGAATAAATCTAAAAGGACGTTGCCTTGATTCATGGAGATGCTCCAAAATATGGGTAGAGGGGGAGTGTCTGAAATGAGTCAATAACTTCATTCCTGAATCATGGTGAATGGGCAACTAAAAGTATGTGAGGAACGCAACAGTGAGGGTGCTAAAGGTTCCATGTGAAGCAGGAGGTTGCTCTACATACCATTTCGCGGCCACTCCCGTAAGAGTGCGTTGAAATAGCCTCAACCAAATAGTATCATCTATGATGCTATTCGATGAGCACCACAGGTGAAAGGTCATTATATGATTTCCTAGGTCTTCCGCTTTCTTGCCTTCAAAATTTGGTATGTCCGAAGGGAGCTTCGTGGGCATGGGAGGCCAATTGGGGTCGTGTGTGATGGGGTCATTGGTGAGCTTGGTCAAATATGGTAGATTCAATGCCACTAAGAAGGGTGACTGGGAGGTTGACACCATGGAAACGTGTGAAGACACGAAGTTTTGGTGAGAACGAGGGTTAGTCTGTGACGTACCTTGTTGTGAATTCAGCTAGATTCCCGTATGGGATGCGCTCCTTTGCCCCCTAGGGGACGAGGGGGGAGTGGTGTGCAGTGTGGTGTTGGGAGACCAATTAGGGTTCCAAACTAAGGTTGCTCCAAGAAAGGAGGAACCAACTATTGTGGAAATATTCCGTCTTTGACGCCTAAACAACGAAAGACCTGGAACCCCTCCCGGTAGTGGGGGGAGGTCCAAAAGACGCCTGGACCGACGAGGTTCCGTTGGAAGCGTTTGAGTGTCCACCAGGTTAGGTTTTGGAAAATTTTTGAAGGGATCGAGTTCGTGATCATGACAAATTTATGGCCACATACATAAAACAAAGTGAAAATGAAATGAATTTTCCCTTTAATTTAATCTATGTGATCAATCAAGCAAAAAGTGGTTTTGTTTGTTTGCGTGTGATACTCAAAATAATAGAAGACCTATTATGTCCTCACACACTCAAAAGTAACTGGGCCTTGAGAGGATTTCCTGCGAGTGGTGACACAACGTCCTGTAAGAGTTGGCGACGCCCCTAGTCAGCTGAAGAGAATCAACCAAGGTAAGGGTAGGGGGTCTGGCGCTTGCCTGCACCGTCACCTATAGGGTAAAGGATGCCCTAGTTTTTGCCACTAAGAACCAACGTACCACGTGAGTGTTCGAGTATTGGGATTTTTGGTAGTCAACTAACAATACCGAGTATCAGCCGGGTCAGGTAGCCCCAACTGATACCACACGCACTGCGCCTAAGCCTAACCCCCTCTATATCGGGTCTGTGCCATGCTCGGGTTTTCTTTTCCGTGGGTTGATAGGTGGATTTTAAAGTGCCCTAAATACACAAATTATATGTTTCAATGTGAAGTGTGATCAAAACGACTTATTGGATGCCTACCCCCTTGATCCTAACTTAATATATAAATTCTCTTGTGGCCCCTCTGGGGAGAATTTAGTGAGTTGGTTTAAGTTATTTTTAGGTGGCTTTATTTTCTTAGTGGGTGAATGTGTGTGAGCGTATGGTGAACAATATCATAATTTGAACAATGTATGGATATCGGTGATCCTTTACAAAAGTCCCCTAGTTAAACTATGTGATGTTGTTCCTTGCTTAAATGGAAAGCATTTGCGGATAATGGGCCGCTTCCAAATCTACCTAGTTAATCTATGTGAGTGAATAAAGGGAGATGGTGAATCACGAATGTAGAGAGTTCATATGCTTGTCTAGGGTCACCAAATGGTGCAAAGACAACAGAGATTACTTGCTCTAATTGGCGATTCAATCCTAGTCCCGCAATTTCCTAAATGCAAAAATTGAATTTAAACTAAAAAATTTATACACTAGCTTATGCATATGTGGTCTTGAGCCACTTACTTGGACTAGTTAAACTAAGTGTGCATACCAGAATGTGCAAAAAAAAAAAATTGTTCGGAAAGCAATGGTTAATTCACCCCCTACTTAAACTATGTGAACACTTTTTGCAAAAACCAACTTAAATGAAAACTAACTAAATGCCTACAGAAAGAAACAAAAATTGAGTTCTCAGAAGCTGTGGGGTATCAACACACGTGTTGGCAGATACATTAGGGGCTGCCCAACACACTTACAAGCAGAAAAAATGAAAAAAATAGGGAGAAAAAATCTCTTTGCAATTTGCGCACAAAATCCCTTGATAGGTGCACCTTCCTGCGCACAGATCAGCCCTGAACGCGCTCAATGCACCTCTGTGTGGAAAAACTGCACGCAGAAATCCTGCAAGTAAAAGATTAGGAGATTCCTTCTTCAGTCTGTCACTCCAGTGAGTCTAGGGACTGCAATATGGGTTAAAGGACTGTCAATTCCACTCCAGCATAGACAAAGGGTCTCCTGCAAAAGATGGCACAACCACATAAACTTGGAACACGTCAGTGGAGTCGCCAATCCTATTGTGGTGGATTAGTTACATGGGTGTACAAAATCACACAAGCTTAGAGAGTGTGGTATACTCTCTAAAATATTGGTAACAAGCAGAAAGTGGGGGAGCTCAAAAGCATAAAACTTAATGGAAATAGTATGCTAAAGTATGCTTTGGTTAAACTAAAGCTAAAAACACAAATATATAGAAGCTATATAGAGAGTTCCAAACGATAATAATGCAAACGATGGCTTGATGGCCTCTTCTTATTAAACGTTCGAAATGGAGAAGAAATTTTACCCACTTTTCCAAAGGGCCCCTAGGCAATGGCTCTAGGTCCTGGCGGCAAGGATGTTGCCTTCCTAGCCTCGCCTGGCGTGCCTTCTCTCCTTTGAGGACTAAGATGTTGGGTGGCTAACCATCGAGTCCTCTTAGTTTCAGCCTCCGGTCACACATTGCTAGTGTTGCTTGGGCACCCTTGGCAACAATGTGATCACCTCTTCTTCATCTCTTGATGGGTTTACAGGTGAGCTTCAAAATCCTCCTTCCCTCCCTTGCACATGATGGATGGTGCCCAAGGGAGAGGTGTGATTCCATTGTGTGCTCACACAACGTCTAAGGAGGCGCGTTCGGTGGCTGTCCAGGGTGGTCACACAAGGAGTAACTCGTCCTTAGCTGGTGGTCCCCTGCATACCTCTTTTTTTCCATATCCGTGAATGCACGCTTATCGAGAAAAAAGGTGTGCAGAAGGTGCTCTTCTCAAAGGATAAAGCATGCATTTGAGAATTTATGACTAGTTCAAATCTGATTTTCTCAAAACCTTAGAGATTTTAAATACTTCTTGATTCCATAATGTATTTCTTTCCTGTAAATCCTTGGGCTCGACATTAATTGATGTCGTATTCTACTGTACGATTTTCCAGTGTTAACACATAAGATGGAAGGAGTAAGGAGGAGGAATTTTTTCAACTTATGCTAAAGTCAGTACAGGACCTTTCCAAGAGGATTGAGGAGATGGATCAGCGGATTATAAATAGTAGCAAGGGGAAGGGAGTCCAAGGGAATTTCCAGATTGGAGAAGGGTCACGCACTTCACAGCACTAGGAAGTGTTGCAAACATCTCGATAACATCCCGATTTTATCTCAAAATCACGATTTTTTGGCCTAGCCGATGTTTGAAATTTTTTAAAAATATTTTAATGGTATCTTAATTTTGCCGATGTTTGCCGATTTTTATCGATATTTTCCTGATTTTTATGATTTTTTGGTTTTCTGGAAACTTTCCGATTTTATCCCAATGCCGATGTTCGCAACATTGCCAGGAAGCACCCCACATAGCCATGTTGATAGTACCATACACACCCCCACGGTCCATTATCCCAATGTTCCTATATTTAGGGACAGGAGGGCAGCAGGAGCTGAAAGAGGCTCACTACGGAGAGCATTTCATAAAATATCATTCTTATGGCCCAGAGTTTGGGAGGGCCATCACATTAAAATGTTTATTTCAGTTGAAGACTGTCCAAAAACACTGAATCAAGTCCATAGAAGGCTACACATAGGGCAGTGATTTACAGTGTATTGTGGGAAGGTTGTTCCTCCCAACTTTTGATAGCTCTTCTAAGAGTTCAACGAAAGCATGGATGGAGAAGTTGGATGTTTATTTCCATTTGAAGCAAATGATCGAGACAAAAGCCATCAAGGTTGCCACGCTGCATCTGGAGGGAGAAGCCCACGATTGGTGGTTCCATGGGCTAATTGCGTTGGGTCACGTAGGAGTGACAACGTATGATGATTTTACTCAAATTTTTTTGGAGAGGTTTGACATGAAGGACCCAGAATAGTACTTATCCCGCCCCTATCCCATTGGTTTAAACTTACCAATAAAACAAAATACCCCACCCCTATGGTTTTAAACTTTTTATCAAACGTTTAATAACTATATAAAAAGACCCACGCCTGTGCATTGGTTAGAACATTGTTTAAAATGTTTTAATTAAAACTTATATAACATTGAAACCCCCGCCATTATATAAGCCTAAGGTTTAAAATTTATTAAATGAATATTTATAAAGTTAAACCTCATCCTCGCCGAATATATAAACCATGGACCCCATTCCATCCCGATGCAACTTCCACATTATATCTCAACCGTTCGCAATCGAACTCCCTAATCCAACAATGGAAAATCCATATCGCAATAAAGTTGCGCGATATCCACCATCTCATTTCTACGTGAAATGGGTGGTATTCAGATTTTCTCCCTCCTCTACGTGGTTATTTATTACTAGATCGCGTTCATTTCATCCAAAACTGCTTACCACCTAAAACGAACGCGATAACCTCTCGCAGTTTTATACCCTTTTGAGCCTGAAAACTGCTATTGCTTGACTTGAACGCCATTTATTGCAGGCGCCAATTAAACCTAATTTGCCTTAAAAACCTTGAAAATGCATCATTTATCCCTTTTAGTGCTTATTGACTGTATCCGCCTTTCGGACTCATAGAGAAGAGGTATTTTCCACTGTTTTATTTCCCAGAACCTGAAAAATTATGCCTATAGCTTTTGCAGATTGCCATGAAGCTCCATAAAGCTCCCGAAGTCTAGAAGCATAGCACAAACCCTCTTATAAAGCTTCAGAACCATCTTCAAAAACCAATACCAGCATATAACAGGTATTCCTCCAGAATTCGAACATGTTATCAGTTTTTAAAGACCTTTAAAGAAAAATTTCAGTCAGAAGTTCAAAATTAGTCAAAAAAGCATATTAAAATATCCAAAAAACAGGCCAAACACTGTCAAAATTTCTAAAAAAAACCATGTTTATGCTGCACATTGTTTTAAACTCCAAATTGAGCCTAGAAACCCTCTGAAGGTAGCCTACACTTTTGTGCCTAATATCAAAGGACTTTTAGCCCTATTACTCATTGAAAAAACTCAAGAAACCCCTGTTTCTTGTTTTCTAACCAGTGAAGGTCTGTAAATCAAGTTGAGAAGTCTAAAATTGAAAGGAAAATCCAAGAAAAGACCATTTTTTGCCTGTTATAATCCAAGAAATCCCTACCAGAGTAAAAAAGTACTTATGCAAACTGTTTAATCTTGCAGAAGAAGCCATAAAAGCTTAAAAGCAGAGTTTTGTAGTCCAAAAATCCTCAAAATGCCTAAACCTACTCTAGCTGCATCTTCTAAGACTGCCATAGTTATAAATCCTCTACAACCCCTTGTTGTAGATATTGAGCACACTCCATTAGCAGATGTTGACTATAGGATAGTAGACCCTATTGTAGAATTCAATTTGTTGGAACTTCATAAATGGAACTATGAAAAATCTTTAGATAATGTTGAAGAAGTTCAAATTTGGGAATCACATTTGCCCAAATATGTAGTTCCAGTTACCCACTCATGCCCAGAGATCATTAGGTTATGCCATCATCATTATATGCCTGAGCAAAGAGCAATAATTAATGCCAATAAAGAAGTACTTTTCACCATTACTGCTGAATCCATTAATAAAATGTTACAACTCAAACCTGATCCTCAAGCAGTGCCTTTGTCCATTGAAGCACTTACCAATCTGTATATTGACCTTGAATTTCCTAAAAGAATCCAAATGTTCCAAATATTCATGCCCTTACATGTAGAAATTCCTCAAATCAATCCTCTATATTCCACTTCAAAATTTCTAGAGGGTTCTAGGCATGTAATTTCCATGTTATCTTTCATCCTAGGGTACTTTACTGATGAGCATAACGATGAATCCATTTTAGGTTTACTATCCACATTCACACCAGGACAACCTCCATCTGTTATCTTTGATTATGCTGGGTCTATTTTCGACAATATTCATGACCAATTGGTTAAACTTCCAATTGAAGGAGTGTTCAGATACACATCTTTCCTCTTCTACATGTTCTTGTATTTTCAAGCAGATAATTTTCCATTAACCCTTCAAAAGCTTGACATCGAAGAGAATCCTCTTTCAGTTATATTATGGACCTCTTTGATCAGGAAAGAGTCCACGGAGTTCACCTATACAGAGTTTTCAGATTCCTTCATCCATCCATTGATTAAAATGTTAACAAATACTGAACAACCAAGGATAAATGATGAGATGAAGAATATTTTATAGTTGTCAGAGCAAACCAAGACTGGTGATTGGTACTTGTATGAAAAGCAAACTGACATTAGAGTGTTTGGATCCAATTTGTTGCCCTACAAGCTACCCAAATTTGTATCAATGAGGGTTTTTGCCTTCAAGTATATCAGGCAAATATTAAACTCTGATTCTATCAATTTTCTAGCAACAAAGAAGAAAACATAGTTTAAACTGAAGAACCAAGTGGGACCATTCATTTGCAATCATAGAGATCTAGAGGCAGAATCAGCTAAGCAGTTATTAGAGTACAGATTTGAAGAGCATTTTCTTGGAATTATGATCCACAATGGATAATGAGTAAAATGAGGGTTAAGTGTAAACTGACACCCTTCATTCATGAGAAAAAACTAGATATAGAAAAATATGCCAATCAGACTGAGTGGACAGAAAATACTTTAGTATATACAGTGAAGAAAAGTGATACTAGTCACACTTTAAAAACTACAGATCAAACAGAAAAAGTCACCAAGAGGGTCAGAGAAGAAGAAACTTATGTTGCTGAAACCAATACTGAAAATAAGTTCAAATTAAGATATGATAAAAGGCCCAAAACAGATCCAGTGGGTAAAGAGAAGGTAACCATTGATTTTGAAGAAACAAATCTCCTAGATACCAACATAGATGCTGCCATTGTTATCAGAAATGAGAAAAATACAAAGAATAGAAATGAAGAACAGGTTAATAATGGAAATTCACATTTGATTGGAAAACAACAGAACCTAAAAGATTCATCCTCACAAACAGCTGAGGAGAAGGATCTAGATATCATGGAAAAGTACAAACATATCAAGTTAAAGAATGAAGAGATCAAAAATGATATTTATTCTCAATATCTGAAACAAACACCTAGTGTTCAAAATATACTTTTGTCTGCCTTTGATTACTCAAATAGAAATCTAATCATGTCAGTATTGCAGCCTACAGTGAAAACTCCAAAAACAATGGTAGATTACAAGAAGATTGATTTAGAAGTCCAAACAGAAAAAATTCATGCTCTTGATCAGATAGAATTTCATAGACAGAGTTCATAGACGTTGTACTCTACTGTTACAACCAAAGCTATGAGTGTTCAAAAACTTCAGAACACTATCACAAACATGAAATATCAAATGAAACTTGACAAAGCATCTTTATATGCTAAAGATCTCAGAATTAAATCTTTAGAAGAATTGGTCTTGCAGGTTGGATATGGCCCTACAAATGTCAAAGTAGCAGAACAGTTAGTAAAGAAGAAAAATGAGGACATTGCAAATTTGAGGAAACAACTTAAATTACCATCAAGTGAACATCCTCAAGCTAAGGAAATAATACAAGGACAGAATGAGAAGGATGATATGATGAATTTTATCTTTTAGCTGACAACAAAGATTAAATAAATGGAGATTCAAATGCATAAACTTGTCCATGAAAAAGAAACACCAAAAACACCAGAAATTCCTTCAATTATTCCTATGGTCACTACAGCTATGCCATCAACTCTAGTAGAAGAGTTGGCACCCAAAGAGCCACTAGCTACTACAGTGCCAGTGATGTCATCTACAACATCAGCTACAAAGTCATCCACTATAGCAGCTCACCCTACACATGAGGCCAACAAACTAGTGAAAGCTATGGAAGAAATGTCACTTAAGACAAGTGAAATTAACATATTGAAAAAGATGGTTGATAACCTTGAAAATACAAACAAGTTGGCTCAAATAAATGCCAAAACACATGAGCAAAAGGATATTAGACTAAATGAAGAATTGAAGAAGTTACAGAAGGAATTAACCTTAAAGGAAAAAATTTCATATGTGAAAAATCATTTATGGAACAAGATCATTGAAGCCATCAATGATGCGTGGCCCTCAATTCAAGTGATTTTTGAACAGAGAGATTTATTCAAAGTAGCATTAGCAGAAATTCAGAAGACTAAAGATGAAATTGATAACAAACCAGAACAAGCAATAGAATTGATCAAGTTTCTTAACAGCAAAAACAAGCAAGATCTAGAAGAAATTGAGATTACGGACATGACTGAAACTATCTTTGAAATAAGGAAAGTCCTCACCAAGAAGAACTTGATGAAACAAATTGAGGAAAAGTGTGAGAATATGAACATCACCATAACCAGGTTTATGGTCAAATTTGAGAATTTGAGGCAAAGAAGTTTGCCTAATATTTTGGTCATCAACGACAAATTAATGCCTCAGGAGGATTGCAATAAAAATATCAGAGAATTTACAAAAGAGAAAGTTGAAAAGTCAGGTGGATAAGGCACTCCAACAGGAAAAGTCTTACTCAGAAGTTTTGAGGATTTATTTTATTTGTAGCATGAGATAAGACACTTGTTTGTTATAAAACCAACCTTTTCCAGGTATACAGAAGCAGATGAAAACTTCAGGAAGCTGAAGAAAATACAAATTCCAAATGATGAATATTGGCAGTCATTAACAGATTTACTATGAAAGATAAAAAGGCAGAAAGATAAAAGAGAAAGCAGTTTGCTGAATTGCAGTCAAAACAGATTTTTATTACAACAGTAAACATATTTTATAGTGGTTAAAGAGTATCTGAGTTTAAAAGAGTATTAGAGATTAAAGAGAATCAGTGAAAGAGTATAAGATAAAGCAGATCAGATTTCAAAACCAACTTGAAATATCTAAAGCCAGCAAGAAGGACACCAAGGCAGCTAGCTGCACCTCATCCATAATCAGTTTCTATTTTATTTGGATAGATAGGACAACTTGCTGATTTGTTAAGAAACTGTTTCTATTTTGTTGTAAATATATTTCTATTTTCCTTAGATAATTCCTAGAAGCATTCTAGGATATTTTTTAAACAATTATTTATAAATACTTCATCTTTATAAGTATTATTGTGGAATAAATTTCTAAAGATTTCTATAGTCATTTTTTATTGGACTTGAAGGCTTTTGTGTTTCAAATCTTGAGTAGCAGATTGGATCAGACCAATTGACATCATATTTCAGGATTCATGTGATGAGCTATTGAAGTGAAGTATTTCCTTCTTGTCATTGTTTATCTTTCTTTATTACATGCATCCATTATGTGTTCTAAATTTGAATGAATAAACAAGAGTATTACTTCAGGATTTTTTAAAAGCACCTTGTATTTACTATTTATCATTTCTATGTTTTCTACTGATTTCAAGAGTAGGGAACCCTTAATTTCTCCCTCTTTCATTTAACCTCTGCCTACTACTTCCCTTTTCCGGATCAAAGAACCCTTCATTGCTCTTTATCCCGATCATATCACCTCATCAAACTGCCTTCCAAGATCTTCATGGGTTATCTATCTTTCCCTGAAAACATTTGACTTCTTGATTTTGATCTTAGATCTGTTTGCTTTATTTTTTACTCCTCAGCCAAATGGACAAACAAATTTCCCACTATCCATCTCATTAGGTGATTTTTCCCACCAAATCAACCAAACCAAAACCAAATTGCACCATCATAACTAGCCTAATATTTTATAAAACAAGCAAAGTTAAATCTTATAGAGAGGGCCCTTTCTGAACCCTGGGAAGGCTAGATCTTAGAGTTTAAAAGTTGGTCTATGGTTACCTCTAGTGTTCTTAGACTTTAAACTAAAATGTCACAACTTTAGAATTACTAGAGTGATAACATACTTGTTAAACACAAGCATGGGTAAACACACACATAAGAAAGATAGGCATTCGTTTCATTTCTATTACTCATAGATGTACATTTATATTACATTAATGTGACTCTTGGATTTCGCACTCCAAGGACACTTGGAATCCTTTGTGACTGTTCGCCTTCCACACCTACCCATAGAGGATTAGGTGTCCAACATTCCCCCCCTTAATCCGAAGGGGTATGTGTGAGTCCAAGAAGAGAGTTGTAATACAAATCTGCAAAGTATGCATGGCATCACTTAGGTTTAATCAGCTCTCAAAAATGTTGGCATAAAGAGGTGGTTTAAGGATGACCACCAACATTGGAACACAACGCTGATTGTAGTTCCTGGAACTCTTCCAAATCTGGCAAGAAGTCGAGGGCTTCTGCTAGAGGAAGTGTCCCTAATATTTGAAGAGGGAGACCTTAAACCTAAAACAAGGGAGGTCTACAACCTGTGATGTTTTAAGGATGACCATCAACACTGGAATGCTAATGCATTTCTTGGAACTCTACCAAAGCTGGCAAGAAGCTGAAGTCTTCTACTTGAGGAAGTGCTCCGAATTATTTGAAGAGGAAGAATATCAACCTCACATAGATGGTTTTAAGGTTGTCTACCAACCAAAGGCATGCTCATGGGCATCCGTGTCTCTGGCTACAACTCTGAATCTGGAATGACGAATTATGGCTCATGCTCGCTTGAACTATTGTGTCTCTGGCTACAACTCTGAATTTGGAATGAGAGATTGTGGCTTGAGCTCGCTTGATGTGGCACTGAAGCTTGTAGATGACCACCATTTTCCCCCCTGTCAAGTACAAGGTGAGATGATGGTGAAAATTCAACTACAAGTTTGTTCAATATTCTAGAACAAGTTGTGACATGTGACTTAAACATCTTCTTGGATTTTGATGCCCATTGCCAAGAAGCGATCGATCCAAGATGAATCTTTGTTCTTGCAGGAGGCTTGTTTTTGAAGCATCTGTGTGAAGAATGGGTGTGCCGACCACAGTGCTTACATGGGTGAAGATCAAAACAGTGATCTTTCATATGGCCAATGCGATCACAGTGTTGGCATTTTACAATTTGTTGTTGTTGTTGCTGTGGAAGAGGAGCAGGATCTGGAACAGCTGAAGGTGAACTGTCATAAAGAAATCTGACACTTTGAAATTTGATGGGCTTGGAGTAGTCCGAAATATGAAAGGAGAAATCCTTGTCATATCCAAGACCTGTTCTGTGCTTGTTGTGGACAAGCTGTTCCCAAGGTCTGGTGATGGGCTTGGGAGGTGTTGGCTGGATTTTTTTTCTTTCTGCAAATCTGCGCTTAAAATGGGTACTCCATCTACAATTTCTTGTTGTTGATGGGAGTCTGTCTCAGTGTTCTGAACAAAAACAAGTTCAGAATGATGACTCTGCTAATGTAATTCTTCTTGCTGAAGCTGAGATTCTAGTTGCAGAAAATCATTCTTTTCTTTTACATTTTGTAGACAATTTTGAATATCTGAAAGAGAGGCTTTGTTGATGTTTACCATTTCATCAACACTGGAATGTATTAGAGTATTCAAAAACTCCAATATTTCATAAACTTTGGCCATTATTTCAGCAAAAAATAACAACCTATAAATGCACCACTATTGATTCTAGAAGCTTCTTTTAGTATGAGCTGAGCTGAATATTGGCCCTAAATAATCAAAATGCTTGCAACAAAATTCCACATAAATCCAAAGCAACATCACATTTTTAGGAGGAAAATGTGATTGTTTTCCAATGGAAGCTGTCTAGATACCTACGAAAAAATGTCCATGCCACACCCTTTCAAAAACTAACAAAAAAACGAATTACCATGTCCTCGCTATAGAGTTTATGCCAACTATCAATATTACTGGTTCTCCTTTCCCTGTTTAGGGTTTACTTGCAGTGATAGATTGTAATGGCACTTAGAAAAGAAACTCTGTCCTTTTTAAACACACAAGACAAGGCACAGGTCTAGAACTTTGTAAAAATCCTTTAATAACCCAAAATTTTTGCGTTTGTGACCTTTGAAGGAATAGGAAATTTGAGCACAAAACATTTCCCACTAGAGTCACACATACAACTGGTAAACGATGATCTTGGCCTCTTCCTCAATTCATACTAGTAAGGAAAAACAACTATAAACATGCAGAAGGATACTCTGCTATAATCTCAAACCTCAGCCACTAAAAACTTCATTTTTTCACTGGAGAAGACTTATCTCTTGTAGGGAAACACACCCATAACTGTGATGTGAGATCCCTAGCACTCAAAAAGGAAAATCGACTTCTTTCTCAAATGTAAGTCACATTTCTGAAATTCCAAATAGTTATACCAACAGCAGAATGATATTTTGGTCTTCATAAAAATAAAAATCATGCTACCAGTGTCAAGAATTCATCCCCTTGTTTGTTTCCTTTCAGAATGTTAATGAATTACTATCCCAGGATTCGAACCAGCTGATGCCGCAAATAAGGAGGGTGGTGAGGGGCCAAGTGGTATTAGATCAACCGGGAGAGGGAATATAGTATGAGAGAGGGAACAATTATTAGAGGCGCTCTTCGATTCCCAACAGAGAAATCAGTTGCACGAGCTTTTTTTGTTTGTTTTGTTTTTAAAGGTACATCTCTTACAATTTTTTTTGAAGGAAGCATCACATCTATTTTCCTATTGACAATGGCTTTGAATTTTAAGGATAGAAACTCTGCGAATTTTACAAGCAGAAACTCTATGCTTGCAAATCAAGTGACCGACACAGTGACAATTCGTTATTTAACTCAGAGCAAATACGTCTGACCTAGTGTGAAGATGGGGGTAGTCATGGTGGCACCAAAAATATATATTGTAAAATCCCATTATATGATTTCGATGATGTTCGAGGAGAGGAGTAGCACAGTGATTTATTAATCGTAAAGACAAACAAATTTTTTTATGAGGGGAGTCGATACCGGTCGCCTATTCGGTGTGCCAAGGGAATTCCAAGGGAGGAGCGTTGTGACCGTTGATAAGTCTGGTGTAGCATGCGTGGCCTTGAGAAAGGCATGGGGCTTCTTGGATTTATACTGGTGCGACGACAACCCGATCTCTTCCCTTGCTAGGGCTAGCTTCCTTTTGCATCAACAGCTCACCGAGGAGCTCGACGGGTCGGCCTCTTATGGGTATCGACGATTTCTCTGGTTGCTTCAATTCGCCTGAGCTCTTTCAACCCCAAGACCACTTTGGAAGTGGCATTGGAGATGAGCTTGGAGGTGTCACTTTATCCTTCCCTGCAGTCTTTCTAAGTACATATACGTTTTGTTATGGTTTGCTTCTTTCTTGGACACTTCACCACTTATTTCCAACGCTCGTCTTTTTTTTTCATCAAACCAAGAATGTCTGCGTTAAGGATATGCGCCTTCGGGGTCTCTTTTCAATCGACCTAAAGGTTGGAATTCTCCATGACATTGGACGACCTGTTAGAAGCAATGGTCCCAACGACATTGTTCTCAATAATTTAAGAAATCAATTTTCTAGTAAGAAAACACGTATAGCTTTGACCATATTTTTAGCACAAACAACCAATATACACCAGCCTTCAAAGAGAACGCACAGGATTCATTCATTGAAATAAAACATAGCTGATGCACAGACCATGAAATTCAATGAAAATATGGAGATAATGCAGAGGGACATCCTATAATGGGAAGAAAATAGCAGGGAATACTGCAGATGTGTCATTCTGCATAAATGTTGAACAAAGGCAGTAGTATTGGCAGATTTCAGAGTGTTAGAAGCAAAATAATAAATTGCAGAGCAGAAAACTGAATACATAAACACACAACTACTCAATTAATGATTTAGAAATCAAAGGCCACACATCATGGCACTGATAACATGTTAAACACAAGCATGGCTAAACACACACATAGGAAATATAGGCATTCGTTTCATTTCTATTACTCATAGATGTACATTTATATTACATTAATGTGACTCTTGGATTCCGCATTCCAAGGCCACTTGGACTCCTTTGTGACTGTTCGCCTTCCACACCTACCCATAGAGGATTAGGTGTCGAACAATACTGGCGAATCCACTGGGGATGAACCAATCCTCAGTCATAAAATAAGTCTTAAAGAAACTTTTTCCATCATCCTTTTTCCTTTAAGACTGTTTTATAAGTTGTGAGTATCATTTTATCAAAAAAATTGTAATTCTAGCTTCTAGGAAAGTTTATTATACCAGGTCTAACTCGGATCCTAAAACTGTTGTTATAGTGGACAACCTAGACAGAATTGGCAAAAAGAAAAAATAGATAGAAGATTTAGATGTTAAAATTTCATTAAATAGAGTCAATTCATTACCACAGGAATTAGTGAGTTTAGAGGATATAGAGTTTGACTTGAAATTTGAAATTTCTTTGTTCAGAAGAAAATCTGAAAGTAATTTAAGTACTGTTGTTTTATACCCTGTTTTTATTTCATTTTTGAAATCAAAACAGAAAAATATTACAGTAGAATATGAATTAAAGAAAGTCAGAAATCAAGACAAACTTGAAGATATTAATGCCACTATTCTTAAAGAAATTGATAAGGCCATCGAATTAGCCCAACTGTTAGCATATACATCTAAACCTTCCATTCCTCATTTAGATACCAGTAGATCATCTATAGTTTCTACTACCATCCAAGCTACATATCCATTTAGTCCTAGATTACCCTTACAACCTAGAATATTATTTCCTTCATCCCCTACATCCATTTCATCCACTAGTTTACCTTCTACTTTTTCAAACACATAATTCTCATTTCCTACTAGTTCCTCATATATTCCAGTTTCACTTCCTAGTACCTCCACCTCATATTTTAGTTCTTCCACTACTTTTTCTAGTTCAACATTCTAGAATCCAGTTTCATCAGCTTCTTCCTCCAGTTTAGCCCCAAGCATTTCCACTTTACCTCTTAACCAAGCTATAATTCAAGCTATGGCTACTAGGTATGCTCCCCTAGTTCTTCCAGGACAACTTCATGACATGCCCCAAGATTACCAAAGTAAAATACCATAGTTTGATGCTACTACACAATATACTGCACAGCAGCACATAAACAAAATGGCATATTACTTTGAACTCCATGAGATAGATGAATCAGATGTACAAATGAAGTTGTTTGCACAAACATTAATAGGAGAAGTAAAAAAATGGTTCAAAGGTCTTACTGCAAGTAGTATAGCTGATTTATCTGTTTTCCATAGATTATTTTTAAATAAATGGGAAAAGAAGAAAAACCCCCTACAAATATTGTCTGAATTTGATGCAATGAAGAGAGCTCCCAATGATTCAGTACAAGACTACTGCACTAGGTATAACAATGTTTACAATTCAATTCCTGCAAATCTAAAGCCCACTCATGACTCTGTCTTACTCAACTTCCCAGATGGATTTGACACTGGCATGACATATCAGTTAAGAGAAAGAAATGCAGAAACCTTGGAAAGAATGCAAACAGATGATGTAGGTGTAGAAGTAAACATTTTAGCTAGGAAAACTAGATTGAGAAATGAGAGGAGAGTAACCATGAAAGAAGAAGCCTCTAGCTCAGACACAAAAATGGATATGTTAGCTAAAACTTTAGAGAGAATGATGGATAGATTAGATAACATAGAAAGAAGACCTCAATGGGATAATCAACAGTAAATCAAAAATCCCAATTTAAAGAAAAACATAAATTCATGAAAATCAAATGAATCAGTCCCAGACCAAACAATAAGACCTCCATTTCAGGAGAACTATGCTGAGGGATCTCAAAACAATGTTGAGGATGAGGATACCATAAATTTAATGGGAATAGATGATAATGTTGGAAATGTTGTCATTGATGGCAAAGGAGATGGCAAAGGAGGAGCACTTGATACAGGAACAAGGCAGCAAAAGAGAGCAGCAGAGTTAGCAAAGAAGCAGAGAGCTATTCAAGTTGTAGAGATTTAGTGATGAATGTGAGATTTAATGAACTATGAGTAGAAAAGAAGTAGGGTCATGTTTAGGGTCCTGATGAATGGTTCTTGAATGTATGTGCAGTGTTTCATTTAAATGGATTTAAATGTTAATAACCATTTGTATGAGCAATGCGGATAATCTCTGTGAATTACGAGTCTAATGATGCTCTGGACATAGAAGAATAAATGTTAATTATGGGCTGAGAAGTTTTGAGTTATTGAAGTCCGTATTGGGCTTTTCTAGAATGAGGGAAAATGTTTGTGAATGTATGTGATGGGAGTTTAGATGTGTTCTGTGTGACATTAAAAGAACTGAACTTCATGTCGAGGTTGTGGAATCTGTGTAAAGGACTGTTGAAATCAATATAATCGATTCACATCTAGTAGAGAGAAGGTTTGTGGGATATACACTTATGGTAACCTAAAGCATTGAACCTACATTCTTTATGGAATATATATATATATAAAATCCTTGGCATAAAGAATCCAAAGCAGGGATTCGATGGAGTCCTGATCTGTTCTTTATGAAGAATATCTCAGGTATCAGTATCGAAGTACTGAACAGATTAAAGCTGGCATCAGATTCTGTTGAAGTCACACCACGGGGTTAACACAATGGAAGACAGTTTTAAAAGGGCGGAACCAGAAATCAATGGAACAGTGATGAAGCCACAACATTAAAAAAAGTTAACAAATAAAAAAGGCTGAGATTCCTTATAATAAAATGTTGAAACAGAGTTATAAGAAGCGGAACTATGAGCTAAGATAAGGCAGAACTGTGAGTGTGCACAGTAAACCCGGAGATGAGAAACCAGCAGGTTCGGACTTTTTAAAAGTGGTAAACGGATTTCAAATAAAAATGTGATATACGTCGGAGCAAGACACGTGTATTTGGGCGGTATTTGAAAACCGCGAATTTCGCGTCATTTTGAAGCATTAAAACTCAGACCAATAAAAAATGTGAAATTGCATTTTGTCTATCGGATCACTGATTTGAACGCAACACTCCACCTACCATCGGATGCGTGAGGTTTGTTAATATGTGGGCCCAAACGTTGTGTGTTGGCGCTGGCCTTATATTTAAGTCTGGGTTACATGTATATGGCAAACATATTATTATAAGTGTTTCATGCTACAATATGCTGGTAGTCGACTCATACACCAAAGTCAAACCTCGGTTGAGAAGAGTTGTAACCTGTGGGGCCCGAACATTATAAAGGTTAGCGCTAGGACTTAATCTATGCCAAAGTTTATTTATGGGTTTTAACCTTTGAGTTAGGAAGGATGTATATATATATGTGGATATATTGTGCCTATATATTATCGCCGGAAGTCGGGTTTAATCAAAGTAGAATTTTATATTCCAAGGCAGGGATCATTATAATAAACCGAATGGACAGAAGAGTTTATTAACTTTTGTGGGACCCTCACTAATCGCATCGGAGAGACTTATGGCAGCGGAACTTGTTAACAAAAGTTCCGATTACGATTGAGTTCTGGACCCGATTCATTATACACGAGAGTCTCATATTTTTTTGAATTTCGCCTTACATCGCATCACAGCGATTCATCGCATCGGCACAGTGAACCATCGCATCGGAGCGATTCATCCCATCGGCACAGTGAAGTGAACAGTGAATCATCGCAATCAGAAGTATTCAGTTGCGATTAATCGCATCGGCAAATAGAAAATAAGGCTTTATAAAGCTGTGGGGTCCGAACCATATGATTAGAGGGTTGTGCATGTGGGTTGCACAAAGCGTTAATACATTGATAATTAGTCATTGAAGATTGAGGGGTCTAACGTAAGCCACGGTCTATTAATGTTTATAACGCTCGTTTGGTGAATACATATGTATGGCGGTATATATATGCATATATATGTTGATATATATACTTTATGATAAGCCGAACCTCGCATGAAAGGGATTGTATATTGGTGTATATTCAAATTAAATGGGTCGGAATGATACGTCGACTTATTAATATGTTATAACCTTTGCTTTGGGAAACACACACACACATATATATATATATATATATATATATATATATATATATATATCAGGGTTTTCATAAAGAAGATAGGCCACATAAAATTCTGCTTATAAAGTTATATGAGTACATTGTCAAATAAGAAATTATCGTTGGGCGTGTCTACTTTCAGCCATAGTGGAGATTGCTGCGTTATGACCATCAAAGAGTTTTAATCTAAATCTCAGATTTGAATCTTTAAGAAAGCCAAATATATCATTGAATTTTCCAGACTCTAATTTTATTTGGGGTATTTAATTAAATTTCCAGATCAGCAGTTATATATATACAGCAAACACACAATCACGGTGAACAGGAATATGCACAGGAATGAATTTGACAGGTGTACAAGCACATAAAACTGGAAAATATGCAGAAGACAGTGAGCAGAAGAAGGCAGAAAAGTTACCTAAGAGCAGCAGAAAAGACAAATCCAGCAAAGCCAAAAGCCAGAAAATGGGCTGAGTAAAATTGTCTTTATGTAACTGAAAATGTGAAAGTAAATGTTGTAATTGATTTTTATTTTTTGTGATGCATTAGCAAGTCTCCTGAATAAAACTAAAATTCCACTGTAATATCAAAATTAGTACATACAATTATATTTTTCTGAGTGAGCTGGAAAAGAAATGAGAAGGCAGAAGGCTAAGAGGTATGGCTTTCCATTTCGAATTACCCGTGGAATGCTAACAGTCATAAGGGAATTTCTATAAATAATTCAGATTGGTAGGCATAAGAGAGTTAGAGATTGAGGTAAGAGATGCAGAAATGAAGCAGTAAGGTAGAGGAGAAGGAGGAGCTGATAGATAATCCGAGAAGATGCTGAGATGATGCAGGATAGATATGAAGACTGATGGACAACAGAAGAGAAGGTTCAGAACAGAGCTGATATCCAAGGTAAATCAGAAAGTGTTTTATTTTGAAAGAGTAAGGAAGTTGGAGCTTCCCTATCAAGTTGTAGCTTGATAGATGTCAGTTGTAGCTGACTGAGGTTGAAGCCTCCTGTAGGTTGGTGCCTGCAGAAAATTGAGAGGGAATTGGAGCTTCCTTGCAAGTTGTAGCTTGAAGAATTGAGGTAGGAGCCTCCTGTGGGTTGGAGCCTACAGAAAATCAGTGGTGAGAGGGAGTTGGAGCTTGCCTTTGCATCGCAACAATAATAAGATGTGGTTTTCTCCCTTTATGGGTTTCCACTTATATCTGGTGTCCCAGTGCATGATGTTTATGTGTTGATATGGTTTATATCATCTGCGTAATACTCGATGTTCTCATATTTAGTCTACTGTTACATTATATTAATTCTTGCTGCTCATATCCTAAGATTACTCACATATTAAGTTAAACATGAAATGAAGGTGTAAATGAGTTTTAATGAAAAAGTTTTAAAAGTCCATGAATGTGTTAAACTGATTCACCCCCCCCCCCCCTCTCTCAGTTTAACTAAGGGTTCAACAATTGGTATCAGAGCGGTTTCCTTTGGTGCAAGCCCAATAGCTTAAAGGAGATCTGGTTGAGTCATGGACTACCAAAATGTACCTGTGTTAAATACAACAAACTTTCCTGAATGGAGAGACAAGGTTAAAACAGGTTTAATGGCTTATGAACCTGAGGTATGGAAGCTTGTTTGTGATGGTTATTGCACAGACTCTCCCACGGTGCAAGAGCAACAGAGGAATGCCAAGGAAAAATTTATGATATACAACAATATTCATAACAAGGATCTTGAGGTAATAATGGATTTAACCTCTGCAAAAGAAATCTGGGACAGATTACATTTCATGCATGGAGTAGACACTGAGGATTGCATTGTCAAGAAGGAGAAGAGAATTAAGAAGAAGAAAAATTAGTGTCAAAAAGAAAATGTTCAATCAAATGAAGTACCTGTTAGTGTGAATGGTAGTAAAAACCATGATGAAATTGCAGCTGAGGAAAAAGCCAAACTTGACACAGCCCTGACTGAAATAGAAAAATTGAAGAATGAAAAAAAAGACCTGAAGACTTTGGTGCAAATATGTGATGAGAAAGAATATGAAGATAGGAAAGAAATTATTGGCCTAAAGACACAACTTGAAGAAGCAAAGAAAGTATAAGACACTCTACTACAACAAATGGTAGAGAAAAGTCAGGAATGTGAAAGATTGGAAGAAGAAGTAGTGAGCCTAAGAAAGAATTTAGAAAAAGCCCAAAGAGAAATATTAATGAATACACCTCTAATGAAAAGCTCTAGACAACTGGACCATATACTAAATTCTCAAAGGTCACCCTTCATAAAGGCTGGGATAGGATATGAAGGAGAAACTAGTAAGTCCAAGGTAGAAGATAACAGGAAAATCATCTTTGTAAAAGCTATAAAGGAAAATGAAGCTGCTTAGAAAATTCCTACAGAAGAAGCAGCCAGCAAGAACATGAGATGTAAAGAAATAAATAGAATCAAGCATCAACATGAAAGAACAGAGAATAAGAGGATGAAACAATCAGCTGCTAAAGCTCACATACTCCTAAGGGTGAATTGAATAAATTTGGAAGATGTCAAAGAAGGTTCTTTCCTCCTATGGGAAGTATCACCTGTTTCTCTTGCTACAAACCAGGACATGATGGAGCACATTGTAAGACAAAGAGAATCAATGTTAACCAGCAAAAGATGCATCAAATGAAAAGAACACCTCAAGCAAGCAAAAGAAAAGGACAATCTCTCACCAGGTACTCAAATCATTTCCATGGCTACTGTTATGCATGCAATAATTTTGGAGATAAATTTGTTGATTGTAAATTATATTAAAAAAGGGGAATAAAATGTTATACATTAGCTCAAACATACCTTGGCAAAGTAAGATGTTATGTATGCCTAAAACTTGGTCACAAAAAAAAATACTGTAATCTACCATATACATTCAAGAAATCTAGATAGAGGATGGAATCAAAACAGATCAATCATATAGAAGTGCAGACATTATGAAGAACCCCAATAAATTATGGAAGGAAAAGAGAAAGGGGGAGCCTATTATCTCAATAACATAATGAATCTAGCATAGTCTCAGGGGGAGCTGCTCTAGAAAACAAAGAAAATATCCAAACAATGATAAATATGAATCAACATCCCAATGGGAGAGCAGTTCATAAACAGTCCCCATGAAAGCAGTCTAAGAAGAGCTCCGTGGAATGAGAACAACTATGAGATTAGGAAGGGAAAGGAAAATCCCTCTAACATAAAATTTTTGAGGAAGAAGAATATCTGAAGTATTAAATAGCTGACAGATTGATGGAAGAAGAGAAGACAACAAGCAGCCATGATGATAGAGGAAACTTTAGCAATGAACATGTAAGCTAAGAAGACTTCAGCACATTAAAGTGATGATCACACTGTGCCTCATATTGCTATAATTAACAATGAATCACATTAATAAGGATGAGTAAGAAAAGTGCCTATCATCAGTTCATTACATCTTTCAAAAGGTCCACTTGGAAGAATGCAGTTAAGTGAGTAATAAATCTTTGAGTAATCAGCCCATGAAGATTCATAGAAAAGAAATTGAAGATGTCTTCCTGAAGATTTGTATGTTAGAACAATTGAATTGAATATAAAACAGTAGTGATTATGGAGCAATCCTAGAAAGAAACGTGCAATGGCTTCCCTTGGAACAGAATGTCAGAGTAAGTAGCAGGTTAATGATGCCAAGATCTAATTCAGTATATTGATGGTTGTTGGTGTGAACAGTGAAAAGATCAATAGTAGAAACTATGGGTTCATGTGCAAGCTAAAGTGAAATCTCTGCATATTTTATCAAGGTAATATCAATTGGTACTTGGTACAAGCAGCATGCCTATCAACAGAATATCAAGTGTTATCATGGAGCAACAGTGGTATGATACAGGTCCTCAGGATCAAAGGATTATGGAAAAAGTGCATCAAGGTAGTATTCTCAGCGTTATTTGCATTCAGTATGAAAAAGGTCAGTAGAAGTACAAAAGGATCAGTATTTTGTTTACACTTGAAGCATTATATTAAGCATTGAAGCAGTATATTTGTCTATATATAATTGAATGCCTTTCTGAAGTCAGCACATATATATCTTCAAGACCTCTTCCTTAGGATTATTCATAAACGGTGTAAAGTCGGTTGGATGAGATATCAATCAAACAACTTGAAGATGCCTTTGTTGGAAATCACCATGACAGAATATTTAAAGTATTGGTTGTATGAAAGACTAGCTGTACTGATCTAACAATTGAAGCTCAACAATCTGTTATTGATTTATCACAAGCATACTTCAGCAGAAAGGAATTGCCAGTATTTAATCATTCAAAGAGAGAGTGATCTTTTGACATACATACCCCCCTTAGTTCATGAACAAATTGCAGGGTTGATAAGTAAAACTGACCAATACACCGAATGTATCTAGCCTCAAGGGTTTGTTTTGAAAATTCATTGAAAAAGCAGGAAAGTTACTTGGTCTTTCATATTGAAAGATATTTCCTTCTCACAATAAACTATAGGCTCTGGTTTGATTCATTGATTCACTTCAGCAACAAGGATCTTTCAGCTATTAACTGTAATATCATTATCAGCATCCTAGCTCATATCATCACCAACAGGCAAGAAAAGTGAATCACATCAATAGAAGATATATTGGCATCATCACAATTGAACAGATGAGTACTGTAGATGTGCATTGCGGAAAAATACTTTTACTCCATCTACAACCCTCCTCAATGGATATGCATCATAGATAAAGATTATAATCTAGACTAAAGTATAGCTTAAGCAAGCTTGATATGTCACATGGAGCATTCACAATCTCCAAATATTGATCCAATGATGCATCTCTGATTATACAAGTCTGATTATATATGGCTGTCATCACCCATACTCTATACAAATTCAATAAGTCTCAAAAGTGTTCTCTCAACACCAGTTTGGAGCAGCAGGGTACAAAGTCAAAAGAAGAAGGCCTAAACACAAATCAGAGAGAGGAAATGCAAAGATAGAATCCACACTGGGAGATCTGCAACCCTTTGCCATTGATGGCAAGGGGGGAGGAAAATCAAGCAAAACAAGGAGCAGATGATATGTTGCCATCAATGCCAAAGGGGGAGACTGTTGGAAATGTTGTCATTGATGGCAAAGGATATGGAAAAGGAGGAGCACTTGATACAGCAACAAGGAAGCAAAAGAGAGAAATAGAGTTAGCAAAGAAGCAGAGAGCTATTCAAGTTGCAGAGATTTAGTGAACTATGAGTAGAAAAGAAGTAGGGTCCTGTTTAGGGTCCTGATGAATGGTTCTTGAATATATGTGCAATGTTTCATTTAAATGGATTTAAATGTCAATATCCATTTGTATGAGCAATGCGGATAATCTCTGTGAATTACGAGTCTAATGATGCTCTGGACATAGAAGAAGAAATGGTAATTATGGGCTGAGAAGTTCTGAGTTATTGAAGTCCGTATTGGGCTTTTCTAGAATGAGAGAAAATGCTTGTGAATGTATGTGATGGGAGTTGAAATCAATATAATCGATTCACATCTAGTAGAGAGAAGGTTTGTGGGATATACACTTATGGTAACCTGAAACATTGAACCTACGTTATTTACGGAATATATATATAATCCTTGGCATAAATAATCCAAAGCAGGGATTCGATGGAGTCCTGATCTTTTCTTTATGAAGAATATCTCAGGTATCAGTATCGAAGTACTGAAAAAATTAAAGCTGGCATCGGATTCTGTTGAAGACACACCACGGGGTTAACACAGAGGAAGACAATTTTAGAAGGGCGGAACCAGAAACCAGTGGAACAGTGATGAAGCCACAATATTAACAAAAGTTAACAAATAACAAAGGCGAAAATTCCTTATGATAAAATGTTGAAATGGAGTTATAAGAAGCGGAACTATGAGCTAATATAAGGCGGAACTGTGAGCGTGTACAGTAAACCCGGAGATGAGAAACCAGCGGGTTCAGACTTTTTAAAAGTGGTAAACAGATTTCGAAATAAAAATGCGATATACATCGGAGCAGGACACGTGTATTTGGGCAGTATTTGAAAACCACGAATTTCACGTCATTTTGAAGCATTAAAACTCGTACCAATAAAAAACGTGAAATTGCATTCTGTCCGTCGGATCATTGATTTGAACGCGACACTCCACCTGCCGTCGGATGCGTGACATTTGTTAATATGTGGGTCCGAACGTTGTGTGTTGGCGCTGGCCTTATATTTAGTTATGGGTTACATGTATATGGAAAACATATTATTATAAGTGTTTCATGCTACAATATGCTAGTAGTCGACTCATACACCAAATTCAAACCTTGGTTGAGAAGAGTTGTAACCTGTGGGGCCCGAAAATTATAAAGGTTAGCGCTGGGACTTAATCTACACCAAAGTTTATTTATGGGTTTTAACCTTTGAGTTAGGAAGGATGTATATATATATGTGGATATATTGTGCCTAATGAAAAGGTCGAGGTTATTATCGCCGGAAGTCGGGTTTAATCAAAGTAGAAGTTTATATTCCAAGGCATGGATCATTATAATAAACCGAATGGACAGAAGAGTTTATTAAATTTTGTGGGACCCTCACTAATCACATCAGAGAGACTTATGGCAGCGGAACTTGTTAACAAAATTTCCGATTGCGATTGAGTTCCGAACCCGATTCATTATACACAAGAGTCTCATATTTGTTTGAATTCCGCCTTACATCGCATCAGAGCGATTCATCGCATCGGCACAATGAAGTGAACAATGAACCATCGCATCAGAGCGATTCATCACATCGGCACAGTGAAGTGAACCGTGAATCATCGCAATCAGAAGTATTCAGTTGCGATTAATCGCATCAGAAAATAGAAAAGAAGGCTTAATAAAGCTGTGGGGCCCGAACCATATGATTAGAGGGCTGCGCATGTGGGTTGCACAAAGCGTTAATACATTGATAATTAGTCATTGAAGATTGAGGGGTCTAACGTAAGCCACGGTCTATTAATGTTTATAACGCTCGTTTGGTGAATACATATGTATGGCGGTATATATATGCATATATATGTTGATATATATACTATATGGTAAGTCGAACCTCGCATGAAAGGGATTGTATATTGGTGTATATTCAGATTAAATGGGTCGGAATGATACGTCGACTTATTAATATGTTATACCCTTTGTTTTGGGAAAAACACACACACACACACACACACACACACACACACACACACACACACATATATATATCGGGGTTTTCATAAAGACGTTAGGCCACATAAAATTCCGCTTATAAAGTTATATGAGTACATTGTCAAATAAGAAATTATCGTTGGGCGCGTCTACTTTCAGCCATAGTGGAGATTGTTGCGTTATGACCATCAAAGAGTTTTAATCTAAATCTCAGATTTGAATCTTTAAGAAAGCCAGATATATCATTGAATTTTCCAGACTCTGATTTTATTTGGGGTATTTAATTAAATTTCCAGATCAAAAATTATATATATACAGCAGACACACAATCACGGTGAACAGGAATATGCACAGGAATGAATTTGACAGGTGTACAAGCACAAAAAATTGGAAAATATGCAGAAGACAGGGAGCAGAAGAAGGCAGAACAGTTACCTAACAGCAGCAGAAAAGACAAATCCAGCAAAGCCAAAAGCTAGAAAATGGGCTGAGTAAAATTGTCTTTATGTAACTGAAAATGTGAAAGTAAATGTTGTAATTGATTTTTATTGTTTGTGATGCATTGGCAAGTCTCCTGAAGAAAACAAAAATCCCACTATAATATCGAAATTAGTACATACAATTATATTTTTCTGAGTGAGCTGGAAAAGAAATGAGAAGGTAGAAGGCTAAGAGGTATGGCTTTCCATTTCGAATTACCTGTGGAATGCTAACAGTCATAAGGGAATTTATATAAATAATATCACATTAATAGGCATAAGAGAGTTAGAGAGTGAGGTAAGAGATGCAGAAATGAAGCAGTAAGGTAGAGGAGAAGGAGGAGCTGATAGAGAATCTGAGAAGATGTTGAGATGATGCAGGATAGATATGAAGGCTGATGGAAAGCATAAGAGAAGGTTCAGAACAAAGCTAATATCCAAGGTAAATCAACAAGTGTTTTATTTTGAAAGAGTAAGGAAGTTGGAGCTTCCCTATCAAGTTGTAGCTTGATAGATGTCACTTGTAGCTGACTGAGGTTGAAGCCTCCTGTAGGTTGGTGCCTACAGAAAATTGAGAGGGATTTGGAGCTTCCTTGCAAGTTTTAGCTTGCAGAATTGAGGTAGGAGCCTCCTGTGGGTTGGAGCCTACAGAAAATCAGTGGTGAGAGGGAGTTGGAGCTTGCCTTTGCATCATAACAATAATATGATGTGGTTTTCTCCCTTTATGGGTTTCCACTTATATCTGGTGTCCCAGTGCATTATGTTTATGTGTTGATATGGTTTATATCATCTGCTTAATACTTGATGTTCTCAAATTAAGTCTACTGTTACATTATATTAATGCTTGATGCTCATATCCTAAGATTACTCACATATTAAGTTAAACATGAAATGAAGGTGTAAATGAGTTTTAATGAAAAAGTTTTAAAATTCCATGAATGTGTTAAACTGATTCACCCCCCCCCCCCCCCTCTCAGTTTAACTAAGGGTTCAACAATTGGTATCATAGCGGGTTCCTTTGGTGCAAGCCTAATAGCTTAAAGGAGATCTGGTTGAGTCATGGACTACCAAAATGTACCTGTGTTAAATACAACAAAATTTCCTGAATGGAGAGACAAGGTTAAAACAGGTTTAATGGCTTATGAACCTGAGGTATGGAAGCTTGTTTGTGATGGTTATTGCACAAACTCTCCCACGGTGCAAGAACAACAGAGGAATTCCAAGGAAAAATTTGTGATATACGACAATCTTCATAACAAGGATCTTGAGGTAATAATGGATTTAACCTCTGCAAAATAAATCTGGGATAGATTACATTTCATGCATGGAGTAGACACTGAGGATTGCATTGTCAAGAAGGAGAAGAGAATTAAGAAAAAGAAAAATTCATGTCAAAAAGAAAATGTTCAATCAAATAAAGTACTTGTTAGTGTGAATGGCAGTAAAAACCATGATAAAATTGCAGCTGAGGAAAAAGCCAAACTTGACACAGCCCTGACTGAAATAGAAAAATTGAAGAATGAAAAAAAATACCTGAAGACTTTGGTGCAAATATGTGATGAGAAAGAATATGAAGATAGGAAAGAAATGATTGGCCTAAAGACACAGCTTGAAGAAGCAAAGAAAGTATAAGACACTCTGCTGCAACAAATGGTAGAGAAAATTCAGGAATGTGAAAGATTGGAAGAAGAAGTAGTGAGCCTAAGAAAGAATTTAGAAAAAGCCCAAAGAGAACTATTAATGAATACACCTCTAATGAAAAGCTCTAGAGAGCTGGACCATATACTAAATGCTCAAAGGTCACCCTTCATAAAGGCTGGGATAGGATATGAAGGAGAAACCAGTAAGTCCAAGGTAGAAGATAACAGGAAAATCATCTTTGTAAAAGCTATAAAGGAAAATGAAGCTGCTCAGAAAATTCCTACAAAAGAAGAAGCCAACAAGAACATGAGGTGTAAAGAAATAAACAGAATCAAGCAGAAACATGAAAGAACAGAGAATGAGAGGATGAAACAATCAGCTTCTAAAGGCTCACATACTCCTAAGGATGAATTGAATAAATTTGGAAGATGTCAAAGAAGGTTCTTTCCTCCTATGGGAAGTATCACCTGTTTCTCTTGCCACAAACCAGGACATGATGCAACACATTGTAAGACAAAGAGAATCAATGTTAACCAGCAAAAGATGCATCAAATGAAAAGAACGCCTCAAGCAAGAAAAAGAAAAGGACAATCTCTCACCAGATACTCAAATCATTTCCATGGCTACTGTTATGCATGCAATAATTTTGGAGATAAATTTGTTGATTGTAAATTATATTCAAAAAGGGGAATAAAATTTTATACATTAGCTCAAACATACCTTGGAAAAGTAAGATGTTATGTATGCCTAAAACTTGGTCAAAAAACAAAAGACTGTAATCTACCATATACATTCAAGAAATCTAGACAGAGGATGGAATCAAAACATATCAATCAAAACTATGAATCAAATAGGAGTGCATACATTATGAAGAACCCCAATAAAGTATGAAAGGAAAAGAGAAAGGGGGAGCCTATTATCTCAATAACATAATGAATCTAGCATAGTCTCAGGGGGAGCTGCTCTAGAAAACAAAGCAAATATCCAAACAGTGATAAATATGAAACAACATCCCAATGGGAGAGAAGTTCATAAACAGTCCCCATGAAAGCAGTCTAAGAAGAGCTCCATGGAATGAGAACAACTATGAGATTAGGAAGGGAAAGGAAAATCCCTCTAACAAGAAAATTTTGAGGAAGAAGAAGATCTGAAGTATTAAATAGCTGAATTATTGATGGAAGAAGAGAAGACAGCAAGAAGCCTGATGATAGAGGAAACTTTAGCAATGAACATGTAAGCTAAGAAGACTTCAGCACATTAAAGTGATGATCACACTGTGCCTCATACTGCTAGAATTAACAATGAATCACATTAAGAAGGATGAGTAAGAAAAGTACCTATCATCAGTTCATTACATCTTTCAAAAGGTCCACTTGGAAGAATGCAGTTAAGTGAGTAATAAATCTTTGAGTAATCAGCCCATGAAGATTCATAGAAAAGAAATTGAAGATGTATTCCTGAAGATTTGTATGTTAGAACAATTGAATTGAATATAAAATAGTAATGATTATGGAGCAGTCCTAGAAAGAAACATGCAATGGCTTCCCTTGGAACAGAATGTCAGAGTAAGTAGCAGGTTAATGATGCCAAGATCTAATTCAATATATTGATGGTTGTTGGTGTGAACAGTGAAAAGATCAATAGTAGAAACTATGGGTTCATGTGCAAGCTAAAATGAAATCTCTGCATATTTTATCAAGGTAATATCAATTGGTACTTGGTACAAGTAGCATGCCTATCAACATAATATCATGTGTTATCACGGAGCAACAATGGTATGATACAGGTCCTCAGGATCAAAGGATTATGGCAAAAGTGCATCAAGGTAGTATTCTCAGTGTTATTTGCATTCAGTATGAAAAAGGTCAGTAGCAGTACAAAAGGATTAGTATTTATTTTACACTTGAAGCATTATATTAAGCATTGAAGCAGTATATTTGTCTATATATAATTGAATGCCTTCCTGAAGTCAGCACATATATATCTTCAAGACCTCTTCCTTAGGATTATTCATAAACGGTGTAAAGTCAGTTGGATGAGATATCAATAAAAAAAATTGAAGATGCCTTTGCTAGAAATCACCATGACAGAATAGTTAAAGTATTGGTTGTATGAAAGACTAGCTATACTGATCTAACAGTTGAAGCTCAAAAATCTGTTATTGATTTATCACAAGCATACTTCAGCAGAAAGGAATTGCCAGTATTTCATCATTCAAAGAGAGAGTGATCTTTTGACATACATACCCCCCTTAGTTCATGAACAAATTGCAGGGTTGATAAGTATAACTAACCAATACACCGAATGTATCTAGCCTCAAGGGTTTGTTTTGAAAATTCATTGAAAAAGCAGGAAAGTTACTTGGTCTTTCATATTGAAAGATATTGCCTTCTCACAATAAACTATAGGCTCTGGTTTGATTCATTGATTCACTTCAGCAACAAGGATCTTTCAGCTATTAACTGTAATATCATTATCAGCATCCTAGCTCATATCATCACCAACAAGCAAGAAAAGTGAATCACATCAATAGACGATATATTGGCATCATCACAATTGAACAAATGAGTACTGTAGATGTGAATTGTGGAAAAATACTTTTACTCCATCTACAACCCTCCTCAACGGATATGCATCATAGATAAAGATTATAATCTAGACTAAAGTATAGCTTCAGCAAGCTTGATATGTCACATGGAGCATTCACAATCTCCAAATATTTATCCAATGATGCATCTCTGATTATACAAGTCTGATTATATATGGCTGTCATCACCCACACTCTATACAAATTCAATAAGTATCAAAAGTGTTCTCTCAACACCAGTTTGGAGCAGAAGGGTACAAATTCAGAAGAATAAGGTATAAACACAAATCAGAGAGAGGAAATGCAAAGATATAATCCACACAGGGAGATCTGCAACCCTTTTCCATTGGTGGAAAAGGGGGAGGAAAAGCAAGCAAAACAAGGAGCAAAGGATATGTTGCCATCAATGCCAAAGGGGGAGACTGTTGGAAATGTTGTCATTGATGGCAAAGGAGATGGCAAAGGAGGAGCACTTGATACAGCAACAAGGCAACAAAAGAGAGCAACAGAGTTAGTAAAGAAGCAGACAGCTATTCAAGTTGCAGAGATTTAGTGATGAATGTGAGATTTAATGAACTATGAGTAGAAAAGAAGTAGGTTCCTGTTTAGGGTCCTGATGAATGGTTCTTGAATGTATGTGCAGTGTTTCATTTAAATGGATTTAAATGTCAAGAACCATTTGTATGAGCAATGCAGATAATCTCTGTGAATTACGAGTCTAATGATGCTCTGGACATAGAAGAAGAAATGGTAATTATGGGCTAAGAAGTTCTGAGTTATTGAAGTCCGTATTGGGATTTTCTAGAATGAGGGAAAATGTTTGTGAATGTATGTGATGGGAGTTTAGATGTGTTCTGTGTGCCATTAAAAGCACTGACCTTCATGTCGAGGCTGTGGAATCTGTGTAAAGGACTGTTGAAATCAATATAATCGATTCACATCTAGTAGAGAGAAGGTTTGTGGGATATACACTTATGGTAACCTGAAACATTGAACCTACGTTCTTTACGGAATATATATATATATAATCCTTGGCATAAAGAATCCAAAGCAGGGATTCGATAGAGACCTGATCTGTTCTTTATGAAGAATATCTCAGGTATCAGTATCGAAGCACTAAACAGATTAAAGCTGGCATTGGATTCTATTGAAGTCACACCACGGGGTTAACACAGAGGAAGACCGTTTTAAAAGGGCGGAACCAGAAATCAGTGGAACAGTGATGAAGCCACAACATTAACAGAAGTTAACGAATAACAAAGGCGGAAATTCCTTATAATAAAATGTTGAAACGGAGTTATAAGAAGTGGAACTATGAGCTAAGATAAGGCAAAATTGTGAGCGTGTACAATAAACCCAGAGATGAGAAACTAGCAGGTTCGGACTTTTTAAAAGTGGTAAACGGATTTTGAAATAAAAACGCGATATACGTCAGAGCAGGACACGTGTATTTGGGCGGTATTTGAAAACCGTGAATTTCGCGTCATTTTGAAGCATTAAAACTCGTACCAATAAAAAATGCGAAATTGCATTCTATCCGTCGGATCATTGATTTGAACGCGACACTCCACCTTCCGTCGGATGCGTGAGGTTTGTTAATATGTGGGCTCAAACGTTGTGTGTTGGCACTGGCCTTATATTTAGGTTTGGGTTACATGTATATGGCAAACATATTATTATAAGTGTTTCATGCGACAATATGCTGGTAGTCGACTCATACACCAAAGTCAAACCTCGGTTGAGAAGAGTTGTAACCTGTGGGGCCCGAACATTATAAAGGTTAGCGCTGGGACTTAATCTACGCCAAAGTTTATTTATGGGTTTTAACCTTTGAGTTAGGAAGGATGTATATATATATATGTGGATACATTGTGCCTAATGAAAAGGCCGAGGTTATTATTTCCGGAAGTCGGATTTAATCAAAGTCGAAGTTTATATTCCAAGGCATGGATCATTATAATAAACCGAATGGACAAAAGATTTTATTAACTTTTATGGGACCCTCACTAATCGCATCGGAGAGACTTATGGCAGCGGAACTTGTTAACAAAAGTTCTGATTGCGATTGAGTTTCGGACCCGATTCATTATACATGGGAGTCTCATATTTGTTTGAATTCCTCCTTACATCGCATCGGAGCGATTCATCGCATCGACAAAGTGAAGTAAACAGTGAATCATCGTAATCGGAAGTATTCAGTTGCGATTAATCGCATCGGAAAATAGAAAAGAAGGCTTTATAAAGCTGTGGGGTCCGAACCATATGATTAGAGGGCTGCACATGTGGGTTGTACAAAGCGTTAATACATTGATAATTAGTCATTGAAGATTGAGGGGTATAACGTAAGCCACGGTCTATTAATGTTTATAACCCTCGTTTGGTGAATACATATGTATGGATGTATATATATGCATATATATGTTGATATATATACTATATGATAAGCCGAACCTTGCATGAGAGGGATTGTATATTGGCGTATATTCAAATTAAATGGGTCGGAATGATACGTCGACTTATTAACATGTTATACCCTTTGTTTTGGGAAACACACACACACACACACACACACACACACACACACACATATATATATATATATATCGGGGTTCTCATAAAGAGGTTAGGCCACATAAAATTCCGCTTATAAAGTTATATGAGTACATTGTCAAATAAGAAATTATAGTTGGGTGCGTCTACTTTCAGCCATAGTGGAGATTGCTGCGTTATGACCATCAGAGAGTTTTAATCTAAATCTCAGATTTGAATCTTTAAGAAAGCCAAATATATCATTGAATTTTCCAGACTCTGATTTTATTTGGGGTATTTAATTAGATTTCCAGATCAACAGTTATATATATACAGCAGACACACAATCACGGTGAACAGGAATATGCACAGGAATGAATTTTACAGGTTTACAAGCACATAAAACTAGAAAATATGCAGAAGATAGTGAGCAGAAGAAGTTAAAACAGTTACCTGACAGCAGCAGAAAAGACAAAGCCAGCAAAGCCAAAAGCCAGAAAATGGGCTGAGTAAAATTGTCTTTATGTAACTGAAAATGTGAAAGTAAATGTTGTAATTGATTTTTATTGTTTGTGATGCATTGGAAAGTCTCCTGAAGAAAACAAAAATCCCATTGTAATATCGAAATTAGTACATACAATTATATTTTTCTCAGTGAGATGGAAAAGAAATGAGAAGGCAGAAGGCTAAGAGGTATGGCTATCCATTTCGAATTACATGTGGAATGCTAACAGTCATAAGGGAATTTCTATAAATAATATCACATTGATAGGCATAAGAGAGTTAGAGAGTGAGGTAAGAGATGCAGAAATGAAGCAATAAGGCAGAGGAGAAGGAGGAGCTGATAGAGAATCCGAGAAGATGCTGAGATGATGCATGATAGATATGAAGATTGATGGACAGCAGAAGAGAAGGTTCAGAACAGATCTGATATCCAAGGTAAATCAGCAAGTGTTTTATTTTGAAATAGTAAGGAAGTTGGAGCTTCCCTATCAAGTTGTAGCTTGATAGATGTCAGTTGTAGCTGACTGAGGTTGAAGCCTCCTGTAGGTTGGTGCCTGCAGAAAATTGAGAGGGAGTTGGAGCTTCCTTGCAAGTTGTAGCTTGCAAAATTGAGGTAGGAGCCTCCTGTGGGTTGGAGCCTACAGAAAATCAGTGGTGAGAGGGAGTTGGAGCTTGCCTTTGCATCACAACAATAATAAGATGTGGTTTTCTCCCTTTATGGGTTTCCACTTATATCTGGTGTCCCTGTGAATGATGTTTATGTGTTGATATGGTTTATATCATTTGCTTAATACCTGCTGCTCTCATATTAAGTCTACTGTTACATTATATTAATGCTTGCTTCTCACATCCTAAGATTACTCACATATTAAGTTAAACATGAAATGAAAGTGTAAATAAGTTTTAATGAAAAAGTTTTAAAAGTCCATTTATGTGTTAAACTGATTCACCACCCCCCCCCCCCCCCCCTCTCAGTTTAACTAAGGGTTCAACAAATAATAACACTATCTTTCTCACACAGGAAGATCAAGAGTTATTTGAACTCCAACAACTCCAATTAGATTCAGGGGAATCCTTCGATTATAAACAAGGTTATGATTTTGCCATAAACGAAGTTCACAAGCAATATAACCTTAGGAGTAAGAAAAACATTGAACCTTATACTAAGAAAACAACACAAATTGAAAATAAGAAAAAAGTAGAAGCGCCAACAACAAAATTTCTGCAAATTCTCCCTAGGGAAAATAGGAAAAACTCTATTTCTTCCCAAAAAGTTTCTGATCCTAAAATTTCACCAAGCCCTAAGATTGTTGACATAACAGATGAAGTTTCTCAAGCTACAAAAGATTCACAAAAATTTGCTACTACAAAAGCATTTGATTCTGCTAAAACAACAAACTTAGATCCTAAAATATCCACTGCTGATCCAAAATCAACAGATCCAAAAGCTGCCACTGCAAAAACAGCTTCTGACAATTATAAATCTGAAAAAAAAGATCTACTACTTCACAAACCATTCCTGAAAATAAAGCAAAAAGTAGTAAGACACAAGAAACTCAAACTGAAAATGAACACATAACTGTAGAAAAACAAGATAAACCAACACAAACTATAGTTACCAAAGAAGAGTTAATTCAAATAAGTAAATCTCAACCTTCATTTGACATACAAATTGGAATTGGAAAGTTAAAAATACCAATTCCTTTAATAGAATTGGTAAAACATGATTTATATAAATCAACCATCACTGAAACATTAAACATAAATGATGGAGAAGACTCCATAAACTTGAATGATGATCAACCAGAGTTGATTTTGGCCCAGATGTAAATGGAAAGCATCAAGATGGATCAGTTCCTCCATTTTACATCAGTTTAACTATTCATGATTAAATTTTACACAACATAATGTTAGATTCAGGAGCTTCACATAATTTAATGCCCAAAGCTATAATGGAAACCCTGAACTTAGACATTACAAGGCCTTACAAAGATTTATTTTCATTTGACTCAAGCAAAGTAAAATGCCTAGGATTAATCAGAGATTTATGTGTAACACTAGTTTAATATCCTGGTAAGAGTATACTTATGGACATTGTAGTAGTTGATATCCCACCCAAATATCAACTACTACAGGGAGAAAAGTTACAGGGATCTCTATAATTGGACATGTCTTATGCTACTATATCAGTTTTTGGTCAACCTAAGAAGTTATATAAGGAAACATTAATGAAATATATGGTAAGTAATGCAGCAAGATCAATAAATTACGCAATTTATGCTACAACTACTGATCTAGATTCATTCATCCTATGTAATGTTGAAACTGATAATGAAATCAAGACTGAACTAAGGGAAGAAAAGAAAACACAAAACAATGATAATATATTTCATGAATCTTTATGGCATTTAGATTTTGGTGGCTCAGTAAAAAAATTAGGAGCAGGAGCCGTAGTATGGATAACCAATATAGAGAAAAATCATGCAGAAGGCCATGCTTTTAGACTGAATTTCAAATGCACAAACAATATGGCTGGGTATATAGCCCTCATTTTAGGACTCCAAATAATTAGAAATTTAGGAGGTAAAAGAATAGCAATAATGGGAGACTCAAATTTGATTGTAAAACAAATTAAAGGTGAATATTCTGTTTACAATCCTAGATGAAGCCGATATAGAGAGACTGTACTAGATTTGATTGATGATTTATTGGAATGTAATTTCTGTTAAGTCCCTATATTAATAATGTAGTCCCTTATTATGTTAGTGTAGCCCCCCTTATTGTTATTGTTGTACCCTGTAACCCCCATATTGTTATTATTGTGCCCTTACATTATTATTGTTAGGTCGGCTAGGATTACATTGTGGCCCCACTAGGATTACATTGTGGCCCCATGGACTCCTATATATAGAAAGGAGGTTTTTTCATTTGTATCATCCAAGGATTGTTCATTCATGTAATGTATTGGAGGTTTCCCCCTCGAAGTGGCCTATTTATAAGGTGTTGATATCTCTTTTCTTCTATTTTTGGAGCTGGTTTCACAACATTTGGTATCAGAGCTTTGGATTCTAGGGTTTCGTTGCTCCAAACAGGTCATCGTGGAATTTTTTCTATAATGTTTGTTCTACGAAGGTTCAGAAGTTGAAATTTTTATAGTATGAAGCCGAAATCCTGAGGAACATCTTCGCAAAATTTCAGAGCTTGGTTCGCAATATTTTCGAAGATATGATCTGTGGAAGTTAGGGCTTTTTGCAGACTCCTGAATTTCACTTAAAAAGGTCATCGTGGAATTTTCGCTATAACGTTTTTTCTACGAAGGTTCAGAAGCTGAAATTTTTAGAGCGTGAAGACGCAACCTTGAAGAACATATTCACAAAATTTTAGAGCTTTGTTCACAATATTTTCGGAGATATGATCTGTGGAAGTTAGGTCTTTTTCAGGCTCCCAAATTTCATCTCAAAGAGGTGATCGTGGGAAAGTCTTCATAAATATCTCTTTGAGAATCAAATTGGAATTCTAAAAAAAGTGACTAGAAATATACTAATTTTAATTTCTTGTCTATAAATTTCGAAGCCAAAGGAGCAAACAGTGACACGTGGCAAGTCGTACAAGTTCGCTCTACTGAACTAGTCGATAATTAGGTAATTGTGGGAGATTGGACATAACTTTGTCTTGAAGAATCCAAATCAAGTCAGACCTATGGCATTTGAAAGAAGCTTCAAAGGACTACTACAGGGCCAAATTTAAGATATTGAGGATCTACAGGTATAGAGATAAGTCAATTTCAAAATCGAGCTCCTAAAAAGCAAGTAAAAGGTGTGTATTTTTTTTCCGAATTGCGTAAGTCTTGTTTGAAGAATCAAGTTGAATTGATTCCAAGGGCATATTGTAGAATATATATCAGTATTGGATTCTAAAATGGCCCCTAAAAATAATTCAACACTAATTAAGCCTTTAGAAGGCTCTACTATGACTCATGAAGACGAAGAATGGCAACAAGACATATCAAAATTACAAGAGCAAGTGAAAAAAATTTCGCTCTCGCAAAGAAAAATAAAAAATGACATGGAAGTTTTGAAGAAAGGCGTGGAAAATAAGATGGATGGTTTGAAGAAAGGCGTGGAATCTAAGAAGGATGGTTTGAAGAATGGCATGCAAGCTAAGATGGATGGCAAGGAAGTTGGCATGGAATCTAAGATGGATGACATGGAAGCTAAGATGTAAACATGAAGAATGATCTAAAAGCAGACATGGAAGGTTTAACAAAGTTGATACAAGAAATGTTTCCTAATGGTGAAAAGATAGTAGAGGAAACTCATGATGAGAAAAAAATAAATGTTAATCTTGATTTCATAAAATCTAATGTTGGAGGGAAGAACCACCATATTCCAAAAATGGATATGAGGAAGTTTGATGGAAAGGATCCTGTAACATGGATACTACATATGGAGCAATAGTTTGATCTCAATAATGTGCAAAACACACAAAAGGTGCACATTGCAACTTTACATTTAAAACAAAATACTTTTTTATGGTATCGACGACTTTGCTCCCGTAAAAAAATTGTCACTTGGTCAATTTTTACGGAGGAAATGATAGCAAATTATGAGGATACAAAGAGAAACAATTTCTTTAGCCAATTGATAAATCTAAAAAAAAAAGTGTTCAGTGGGGGAGCACATTGAGGACTTCCAAAAATTGAATATAAGGGTAACTGATATTCTAGAGGAACACAGGATTGATCTCTTCATAAGTACTTTAAAGGATAACATCCAACATGAAGTTCGCGTTTTGGAACCTGATTCATTGGAGAAGGCATTCAGGTTGGCAAGAAAAATTGAATGTAAAATTATGGCGACAAGGAAGCCTACCACTCACTTCTATAAAGAGGGAAGTGTTGCTACTCCTAGAGTTCCACAACCTACAAGGTTGACACCACAACAATTGGAATAAAAAAGAGCAAAAGGGCTTTGCTACAGTTGTGATAGAAAATACACTAAAGGTCATAAGTGTGCTGAGAAGAAATTATTTTACATAGATTGTGAAGAGGAAGAAGAAAATGAACAAGAATCTTCAAAAGAAGAGCATATACACCAGGAACCATCCCTAGAAGAGGAAGAAATGAGTCTGACCATATCGTGTAATGCATTGGCATGAATTACCACTCCTCAAACTCTCAATATAGAAGGACATATCAAGAAGAAAAAGGTAATAGTGTTGATTGATTCAGGTAGTACCCATAATTTTATTCATTGTAAGGTAGCCAAGGAATTGAATCGTTTGCTATACCCAATACCAGAATGTCAAGTGATGGTTGCAAATGGAGGAACTATAAATTTCTCTAGAAAATTCCATAATATCAAGCTAACCATGGGGGAATATGTATTAAATAGTCCAATGCTTTTCATTCCTATGGAAGGTGTTGATGTTGTACTAGGAGTACAATGGTTACAATCTTTGGGGATGGTAGCTTTTAATTTTCAAGAACTTTTCTTGAAATTTTTTTTAGAAGGAAAGGAAGTCGAATTACGGGGTATTGCAGGGAGGCCGGGAAAGATATTAAGCTCTAATGTCATGACAAAGCTTCTAAGGAAAGAACAATGAGGCATAATTGCACAATTATGCTCACTAGAAGTTCCAACATCAAAATCATCTATTTTTTCATATCTCCAAAAAGTCTTGGACAATCATTCCAAGGTGTTTGAAACTCCCAAAGGACTCCCACCTATTCGTGATCATGATTATTCTATTCATTTGATTCTAGGAAGTCTTTCTCCAAACATCAGGCCTTATAGATATCCTTATGTCCAAAAGAGCGAAATTGAATGTATGATTGCAGAAATGTTAGAGGCGGGTATAATTCAACCTAGTCAAAGTTCTTTCTCTGCTCCTGTAGTATTGGTACATAAGAAGGATGGATCATGGCGCATGTGTCCGGATTATAGGAAGCTCAATAAGCTCGCCATTAAAGATAAATTTCCCATTCCTGTTATTGATGAATTATTGGATGAATTACATGGAAAAATTTATTTTACCAAGTTGGATCTTCGTTCAAGATATCATCAAATTAGAATGAAGACTAAAGATATTCCAAAAACAACATTTCGAACTCATGAGGGTCATTATGAATTTTTGGTCATGCCTTTTGGCCTTACCAATGCACCTTCTACATTTCAAGGGTTGATGAATTCCATTTTCAAATCCTTCCTTAGAAAATTTGTGCTAGTATTTTTTGATGATATACTAATCTATAGCAGGTCTTGGAAGGATCATGTTGAACATGTTGACAGGGTGCTCAAACTATTGCATGAGAAACAATTATATGCAAAAACATCCAAATGTTTCTTTGGAGTACAAGAGGTGGAATATTTGGGTCATATTGTATCTCACGAGGGTGTTAAAGTAGACCCTAACAAATTAAAGCCATTAAGGAATGGAAAGTCCCCACAACCATAAAGAAGTTGCGAGGATTTCTCGGGTTAACAGGGTATTATCGCAAGTTTGTTAAGAATTATGGGAGAATAGCAGCACCTCTAACAACATTATTGAAGAAAGATGCATTTTCATGGACTCCTGAAGCAACTAAGGTCTTTGAACATCTTAAAGAGGCAATGTGCCTAGCACCGGTCTTAGCTATGCCAGACTTCACAAAAACCTTTATTGTGGAATGTGATGCCTCAGGAAATGGAATTGGTGTTGTTTAATGCAAGAAGGAAGACCCATTGCTTTTGAAAGTCGTCCAATCAAAGGAAAGTATTTACAGAAACCTATTTATGAGAAGGAAATGTTAGCAATACTGCATGCACTAAAGAAATGGCGAACTTACCTAATGGGAAGACATTTCAAGGTAAAAACCAATCATGATAGTCTTAAACACTTTTTGGAACAAAGACTATCTTCAGAAGAGCAGAAAAAATGGGTCACAAAGATGTTGGGTTATGACTTTGAAATAATCTACAAAAAAGGAAAGCTTAATGTTGTTGCATATGCACTCTCAAGAAAGAATGAAGAGGTGGAAGCATTGCTTTGTGCAATTTCTATTATCCAACCGGATTGGATAACCGAAGCAAGAGATGAATGGAAGAAGGACAAAGATGTATGGACACTCATTCAAAAGTTGCAGCAAGATCCTAGTACATCTGATACATTTAGTTGGAAAAAATGATTCCTTATGGTACAAAGATCGCTTATATCTTTGTAAGAATTCCCAACTAAAACAAAAGATTCTTCTGGAATTGCACACTTCTCCTTTAGGAGGACACTCGGGATTTTAAAAAACTTACCACAGGGTGAAGAAAGAATTTTTTTGGGATGGCCTTAAATCTGATATTCAAAAGTTTGTGGCGGAATGTTTGGTTTGCCAGCAGAATAAAGTGGAAACAATTAAGACCCCGGGACTTCTACAACCTTTATCCATTCAAAGTCAACGTTGGGAGGAGATTTCAATGGATTTTATCACAGGTTTACCTAAGTCCGAAGGAAAGATTGTCATCATGGTGGTAGTTGATAGACTTACCAAGTATGCACACTTTTGTGCATTATCTCATCCATTTAAAGCAAGTACAGTTGCTACTACATTTATGGACACGATTCAAAAGCTACATGGAAGCCCAAGGGTTATTGTGAGCGACAGAGATCCCATTTTTACTGGAAATTTTTGGATGGAGTTATTTTCTTGTTTGGGTACTCAATTAGCTCATAGCTCATCTTATCATACTCAATCTGATGGTCAAACTGAGATCGTAAATAAATGTTTGGAAGGATATCTTCATTGTTTTGTATCTGATAAACAAACACAATGGGTGAAGTGGTTACCTCTTGCTGAATGGTGGTATAACACTTCCTTCCATACTGCAGCAAAAATGACCCCATTTATGGCACTTTATGGATATCATCCACCATCCATCACATCATCTTTAAGGGAAAATTCGAAGGTTCAAGCGGTGGAAGATCACATCGAGCATCAGCAAGAAGTTCTCCAACTCTTAAAGGATAACCTAAATTTGGCACAAAATCGAATGAAACAACAGGCAGATCAACATCATAGCGAGAGAAGTTTTGATGTAGGAGATTGGGTATTTTTACGGCTACAACCATACAAACAAATGTCCCTCAAGCAAGCTAAGAAGGATAATAAATTGTCGCCAAAGTACTATGGTCCTTACAAGGTGTTGCAAAAGATTGGTACTATGGCATACAAATTGGAGCTTTCTTCTTCTTCGCGAGTACATCCAGTTTTCCATGTTTCATGCTTAAAGAAGGTTATAGGTGAAAATCTTCCAGTTCAAACAATATTGCCAGAACTTGATGAGGAAGGAAAAATCATATTGGAACCTGAAGCGGTCACGGAAATAAGAACTCGATAGCTACGAAATTGATCAATTTCAGAGTATCTCATCAAGTGGAAGAACTTACCCACTAAAGATTCTACATGGGAGGATGAGAATTTTATACAGAAGCACCTAGAGCTACTCAAGCGTTGAGGACAACACTTGTTTGAAGGAGAGGGGCATTTTAAGTCCCTATATTAATAGTGTAGTCCCTTATTATGTTAGTGTAGCCCCCCTTATTGTTATTGTTGTACCCCTGTAACCCCCATATTGTTATTATTGTGCCCTTACATTATTATTGTTAGGTCGGCTAGGATTACATTGTGGCCCCATGGACTCCTATATATAGAAAGGAGGTTTTGTCATTTGTATCATTCAAGAATTGTTCATTCATGTAATGTATTGGAGGTTTCCCCCTCGAAGTGGCTTATTTCTAAGGCATTGATATCTCTTTTCTTCTATTTTTGGAGCTAGTTTCACAACAATTTCTATGCAATACTAAGAAGGCAAAATTTACAAGCACATTCTTTAGCAACCTTTGCTAGCACTTGTAATTTACCTTTTCAGCTTAATCATATGTATACTGCAGAAGTAAAACATAGACCAATAATCCCAGACAACCTCAAATATTGGCAGATTTTTTCACAAGATCAACAAATTTATCATTTTATGAATACTGAAGGTGAATTTCAGAACTATAAAATAGACACAGATTGTACCATAGATCAAGATTTAGATAGTAACATTGATTTGAATAATGTAGATGTAAATAAATTAAAGTTTTCTATACCAACTAATTTCAATCAATCAGATATAGATAAATTAGAGAGAGTAGAAATAAATGAGATAATTGATGAAGAATCTGATATATTAAATCTCAAAGATAATTTCTTACCAAAAGGTTTAACTCCATTAGAAGATTTATTTGATTTAAATGATGTTTCTAGAAAACCCAAAATGGAACCACTTAGATCTGACATTGAATAATGCAACATAGGCACAGAAATGAAACTCAAAATGATCAAACTTTCCAAAGCCTTACCTCAACAGGAAAAGGAAAAATATATTACTCTTTTTAAGGAATTCCAAGATGTTTTTGCTTGGAGTTATGAGGACCTTAAATCCTATGACACCAACATAGTTCAACATAAAATTCCTATAAAAGAAAATAAAAATCCCTTTAGACAAAAGTTAAGGAGAATCAACCCTATTTTGATGCCCTTAATAGAAAAAGAAGTGAAAATAATGTATGATGCACAGATAATTGCACCAATCAGATATTCTGATTAGATTTCTAACCTAGTTCCAACTAGAAAGAAAACATGAGATATTAGATTATGTGTTGACTTTAGGAATCTAAACAAAGTATCCTTAAAAGATAATTATCCTTTACAAAAAATGGATCATATTTTACAAAGGGTATTTGGATCTTCTAGGATTTCTCTTTTAGATGGATTTTTAGGATACAACCAGATTTTAGTCCAAGCAAAGGATCAAGCCAAAACAACTTTTACTACTCCTTGGGGCACTTTTATGTATGTAAAAATGTCTTTTGGTTTAATGAATGCAGGGGCAACCTTTCAAAGAGCTATGGATATAGCCTTTGCAAAGGAAATTCATGAATTCTTGGTAAGTTACTTAGATGACATAACTATATTTTCTAAGACTAATTATGAACACTTAGATCATCTTAGACAAGTCTTTATAAAATGCAGAAAGTTTGGCAGCTCATTAAATCCTAAGAAAACCTTATTTGAATTAGAAGAAGGCAAGTTACTAGGACACGTAATTTCTAAGGAAGGGATTAGAATAGATCCTGAAAGAATAGAAACAATTCTTAAGATCAATCCACCAAGAAACGTAAAAGAGTTACAAGCCTTTCTAGGTAAGATTAACTTTTTAAGAAGATTCATATCCAATTTAGCTGAGATAATTAGAGAACTAAATAACATGCTTAAAAATGATTCAGTTCTTAAATGGACTGTTGAGGCCAAACAATATTTTGAATCCATCAAACAGGCCTAAACCAAAACCCCAGTCCTTATAAGTCTTGATTTCAAAAAGGATTTCATCATTTTTTCATTTGCTTCAGAACACACCATTGCTGCAATTTTACTGCAGAAAAATGACCACGGTTATGAACAACCCATAGCTTTCTTTAGCAGAACACTTAGAGATGCATCTTTGAAGTACAATATTATGGAGAAACAAGCCTTAGCTTTGGTAAAGGCCATTAAAGACTTCAGATTTTACATTCTCTATTCTCACATCATTGCCTATGTCCCAAATGATGTAGTAAAAGACATTCTTACTCAGGATGGTCCTGATGGAAGAAGAGGTAAGTGGATTGCCACTATCTTAGAATATGACATAGAGATAAAACCCACAAAGTTGATAAAAGGTCAAGGTTTAGCCAGACTTATGGCTGAATCAAATTGTCATGCCCTAGACATAAATTTTATTGCCCAAATAGATGATCAGGAAGAGATGACGACTCCAGAGATCAGTGAAGCCTTTTCAGACTCACCATGGTATGTAGATATTATATTTGTATTACTAAACTTACAAGCTCCTCCTGGTTTATCAAGAACAAAAGCTAGATTCCTAAAGCTTAAGGTAGTAAGATTTTGTATTTTAGACAATGTACTTTCTTGGAAGGATCAAAGTGGGATTTTATTAAATTGTTTATTAAAAGAATAAGCTGACAAAATATTACAAGAATTACATGCAGATTACTGTGGAGGCCATCTATACTGGAAAACTATTGCAGAAAAAATCCTGAGAGTTGGTTTTTACTGGCCTACTTTGTTTGCAGATGTCAAAAAATAGGTGACCTCCTGTCATAAGTGCCAAATATTTGAGGGTAAGAAAAAGTTGTTACCCCTTCCCTTAAAGCTCATCTCTACAGAAATGCCATTTCAACAATGGGGTCTTGACTTTATTGGAGAAATTCACCCCCCATCATTAGCCCAACACATTTGGATTCTGACAACCACTAACTATTTTACCAAGTGGATTGAAGCCATACCCTCTAGGCAAGCCACAAATACTGTCATTATCTCCTTCCTAGAAAGTAACATTCTTTAGAGATTTGGATGTCCCCAAAAGATAATTACTGACAATGCAGCAGCATTCAAATATAAGAAAATGATTGAATTTTGCCATAAATACCATATTACCATAGGTCATTCTACTGCATATTACCCTCAAGGTAATGGCCTAGCTGAATCTTCAAATAAGAGCCTTGTAAACATCATCAAAAAGTTACTGGAATATAACAAAAAGAATTGGAATAAGAAGTTAGTCAATGCCTTATGGATAGATAGACTTACAACTAAAAACTCTATTGGTACATCTCCTTACCAACTTGTCTATGGAATGGATGTTGTTTTTCCATCCTCCCTAGGAGTACCAGTGATGAAGATTATCCAAGAGTTACAAGTTGAAACAAATGAAATTAAAAGAAGGATTAATCAAACTATTCACTTGCAACAAACAAGGGAAGAAGTTTATATCAAGTCTCAAGTTATCCAGGATAAAATAAAGAATTTTTTTGATAAAAAGACTGAAGAATATGATTTATACATTTGAGATAAAGTGTTAAAATGGGATTCAAGAAGATAAGATAGAGGTAAACATGGAAAATTTTATTTTCTATGGAGAGGACCTTTTTTTATTTATGGATATAGAGGTGATAATGATTTCTACCTGAAAGAAATGGATGGATCAGCTATGCTAGATGGACTAGTAAATGGCAGAATGTTGAAGCACTACTACTCTCCTGAGATAAAAAATAGTTAGTTTCATTTACTTTTATAATTGTACATATACATTTAAGATTTTAGATTGGATTGGATGTTTTCCTAGCAAATTTGAAGCTCAGAGAGAAGGCCCTAAGCTTTGAGAGGTAAAATATCATAAGTATGAATAATTGCAGATATCATAAGACACTTACAGGGTCATCATAGTCAAAATTCAAAGGCTACTAGTCATAAAGTTCTTAATATTTCGCCAGCAAATGCCATCCCCATGTGGAGCCACTGTTAGGGTCCTATAATAATAGGATTCATAATTTTTGAATTGACTTTGATAGTCTTGTAAATATGTACATACGTTTCTTTCTGCAAGTTGTTTTCCCATATTTTGAAAATGAAAAATAATAAAAATGAAAAGAGGGTAAAAGTCCTAAAAGAAAGATCAAAGGACTTAGAAAAAATAGACCCCAAAAGAAAAAAGAGATAAAAATAAGACCTGAAAGTGAGCAAGTCAAAATGGCACTACTATTTACTTTACTACAAGAATAATGATTATGTGCAGATTGTCAATAAATTCCATAATCCATGACTAGTTAAACAATTTAATCTTAACTTTTCATGCTTTGAATTTCATGTTTTAGATAAAGAATAAAGATATGTCAAACAGTATAATCTTGACAAATCAGTAGATAAGATACAGAATAAATGAGGAGCTCAACAATTTAATCTGAGCCCTCAGATGAAATAAGGTTAGACTTAGATAGTTTTTGTGCTTTGAAATAAAATTGATTTAGGGTTGCAAGCCTAAATGCACCCATGAAAATGAAGTAAAAAAATGTTAGAAATAATGATGGATAGGTAGAAAGAAGTTGTGCAAGCATGTAATAAATCATCATCGGGCAAAAATCACTAATTTCCCCTCCCCTACAATTATTTAGTATTCTAAACTATCAGTTAAAAAGGCTCAAATCATTTCTCTGACTTCTGTTGGGATTGGACCTAAGGCTCGATGGAAGATTGATTAGAAATATTGAATTCCTACATAAAACCCACATTCATCAGCATTTATCCTTCATCCATAATCATAATCCCTTTTTCCTAAGTAAAACCCATTTTTTACTTAGTAAAAGTAAAACCCTAAATAATTAATTTCATTTCCTTTCAAAAATCATTCAAAAAACCCATAAAGTGCATTTATCCTAAGTTAAAGTGTGAAAAAATACAACAAAGACAAGCTATGCTTTAATTTACACTTTACTTGGTGTTAAAACATGTATTTTTATTCATATCATACATTACCCCTTTTTCATATTAATTTCTAACTTATATATTAACTCCCTAAAACTACACCCTCCCGTACAGTATTAAAACCTTTTATTTTAAATAACCCACAAACCCAATATTTAAGTTTTAAAACCAATGTTTAAATATCTCACATGATGAATTAAAACCCGCCCTTATCCCATTGGTTTAAACTTATCAATAAAACAAAATACCCCGCCCCTATGGTTTTAAACATTTTATCAAACGTTTAATAACTATATAATAAGACTCACGCCTGTGCATTGGTTAGAACATTGTTTAAAATGTTTTAATTAAAACTTATATAACATTGCAACCCCTGCCATTATATAAGCCTAAGGTTTAAACTTTATTAAATGCATATTTATAAATTTAAAACTCATCCTCACCGAATATATAAACCATGGACCCCACTCCATCCCGATGCAACTTCCACATTAGATCTCAACCGTTCGCAATTGAACTCCCTAATCCAACAACAGAAAATCCATATCGCAAATAAAGTTGTGCGATATCCACCATCTCATTTCTACGCGAAATGGGTGGTATTTAGATTTTCTCCCTCCTCCGTGTGGTTCTTTATTACTGGATCACGTTCGTTTCATCCAAAACTGCTTACTACCTAAAACGAATGTGATAACCACTCGCAGTTTTATACCCTTTTGAGCCCGAAAACCGCCATTTCTTGACTTGACCGCCATTTATTGCAGGCGCCAATTAAACCTAATTTTCCTAAAAAACCTTGAAAATGCATCATTTATCCCTTTTAGCGCTTATTGACTGTATCTGCCTTTCAGACTCATAGAGAAGAGGTATTTTCCACTGTTTTGTTGCCCAGAACCTGCAAAATTCCACCTATAGCCATTGCAGATTGCCAAGAAGCTCCATAAAGGTCCCGAAGACTAGAAACATAGCACAGAACTTGTTATAAATCCTCGGAACCATCTTCAAAAACCAATACCTGTGTATAACAAGTATTCCTCCAGAATTCAAACTTGTTATCATTTTTTAAAGACCTTAAAGAAAAATTTCAGTCATAAGTTCAAAATTAGTCAAAAAAGCCTATTAAAATATCCAAAAAACAGGCCAAACCCTGTCAAAATTTCTGAAAAAAACCCTGTTTATGCTGTGCATTGTTTTAAACTCCAAATTGAGCCCATAAACCCTCTGAACGTAGCGTAAAATTTTGTGCCTAATCTCAAAGGACTTTTAGCCCAATTACTCATTGAAAAAACTCAAGAAACCCCTGTTTCTTGTTTTCTAACCAATGAAGGTCTGTAAATCAAGTTGAGAAGTCTAAAATTGAAAGGAAAATCCAAGAAAAGACCATTTTTTTCCTGTTTTAATCCAAGAAATCCCTGCTAGAGTAAAAAAATACTTCTGCAAACTGTTTAATCTTGCAGAAGAAGCTAGAAAATCTTAAAAGAAGAGTTTTGCAGTCCAAAAAGCCTCAAAATGCCTAAACCTACTCCAGCTGCATCTTCTAAGACTGCCATAGTTATAGATCCTCTACAACCCCCTGTTGTAGATATTGAGCACACTCCATTAGCAGATGTTGACTATAAGATAGCAAACCCTATTGTAGAATTCAATTTGTTGGAACTTCATAAATGGAACTATGAAAAATATTTAGATAATGTTGAAGAAGTTTAAATTTGGGAATCACATTTGCCCAATTATGTGGTTCCAGTTACCCACTCATGCCTAGAGATCATTAGGTTATGCCATCATCATTATATGCCTGAGCAAAGAGAAATAGTCAATGCCAGTAAAGAAGTACTTTTCACTATTACTGTTGAATCCATTAATCAAATGTTACATCTCAAACCTGATCCTCAACCAGTTCCTTTGTCCATTGAAGCACTTACCAAGCTGTATATTGGCCTTGAATTTCCTAAAAGATTCCAAATATACCAAATATTCATGCCCTTACATGTAGAAATTCCTCAAATCAATCCTCCATATTCCACTTCAAAATTTCCAGAGGGTTCTAGGCATGTAATTTCCATGTTATCTTTCATCCTAGGCTACTTTACTGATGAGCATACATATGAATCCATTTTAGGTTTCTATCCACTTTCACACCAGGACAACCTCCATCTGCTAACTTTGATTATGTTGGGTATATTGCTGAAAATATTCATGACAAATTGGTTAAACTGCGAATTGAAGGAGTGTTCAGATACACATCTTTCCTCTTCCACATGTTCTTGTATTTTCAAGCAGATAATTTTCCATTAACCCTTCAAAAGCTTGACATAGAAGGGAATCCTCTTTCAGTTATTTTCTGGACCTCTTTGATCAGGAAAGAGTCCACAAAGTTCACCTATGCAGAGTTTTCAGATTCCTTCATCCATCCATTGATTAAAATTTTAACAAATACTGAACAACCAAGGATAAATGATGAGATGAAGAAGATTTTACAGTTGTCAGAGAAAACCAAGACTGGTGATTGGTACTTGTATGAAAATCACACTAAGCTTATAGTGTTTGGATCAAATTTGTTACCCTACACGCTACCCAAATTTGTATCAATGAGGGTTTTCACCTTGGAGTATATCAGGCAAATATTAAACCTCGATTCTATCAATTTTCTAGCAGCAAAGAAGAAAACACAGTTTAAATTGAAGAACCAAGTGGGACCATTCATTTGCAATCATAGAGATGCAAAGGCAGAATCAACTAAGCAGTTATTAGAGTACATATTTGAAGAGAGTTTTTCTTGGAATTATGATCCACAAGGGATACTGAGTAAAATGAGAGTTAAGTGTAAACTGACACCCTTCATTCATGAGAAAAAACCAGATATATAAAAATATGCCAATAAGACTGAGTGGACAAAAAATACTTTAGTAGATGCAGTGAAAAAAAGTGATACTAGTCACACTTTACAAACTGCAGATCAAACACAAAAATCCATCAAGAGGGTTAGATAAGAATAAAATTATGTTTCTGAAACCACTACTGAAAATAAGTTCAAAATAAGATATAATAAAAGGCCCAAAACAGATCCAGTGGGTAAAGAGAAGGTAACCATTGATGTTGAAGAAACAAATCTCCTAGATACCAACACAGATGCTGCCACTGTTATCAGAAATGAGAAAAATACAAAGAATAGAAATGAAGAACATGTTAATAATGGAAATGCACAGTTGATTGAAAAACAACAAAACCTAGAAGCTTCATCCTCACAAACAGTTGAGGAGAAGGATCTAGATATCAGGGAAAATTACGAACATATCAAGTTAAATAATGAAGAGATAAAAAATGACATTTATTCTCAATATCTGAAACAAACACCTAGTGTTCAAAATAGACTTTTGTTTGCCTTTTATTACTCAAATAAAAAGCTAATCATGTCAGTATTGCAGCCTACAATTAAAACTCCAAAACAGTGGTAGATTACAAGAATATTGATTTAGAATTCCAAACAGAAAAAATTTATGCTCTTGATGAGATAGAATTTCATAGACAGATTTAAGAGATGTTGTAATCTACTGTTACAACCAAAGATATGAGTGTTCATAAACTTCAGAACATTATCACAAACATGAAATATCAAATGAAACTTTAAATAACATCCTTATATGCTAAAGATCTCAGAATTAAATCTTTAGAAGAATTGGTCTTGTAGGTTGGATATGACCCTGCAAATGTCAAAGCAACAGAAAAATTAGTAAAGAAGAAATATGAGGAAATTTCATAATTGACGAAACAACTTAAATTTCCATCAAGTGAACATCCTCAATCTAAGGAAATAATACAAGGACAAAATTAGAAGGATGATATGATGAATTTGGTCTTTCAGCTGACAGCACAAATCAAAGAAATGGAGATTCAAATGGATAAACTTGTCCATGAAAAAGAAACTTCAAAAATACCATAAATTCCTTCAGTTATTCCTATGGTCACTACAGCTATGCCATCAACTCTAGCAGAAGAGTTGGCTCCCAAAGAGCCACTGGCTACTACAGTGCCAGTGACATCATCTACAACATCAGCTACAGAGTCATCCACTACAACAGCTCACCCTACAGATGAGGCTAGAAAACTAGTGAAAGCTATGGAAGAAATGTCACTTCAGACAAGTGAAATTAATAGATTGAAAAATATGGTTGATAACCTTGAAAATAGAAACAAGTTGGCTCAAATAAATGCCAAAACACATGATAAAAAGGCTATTAGACTAAATGAAGAATTGAAGAAGTTACAGAAGGAATTAACCTTAAAGGAACAAATTTCATATGTGAAAAATCATGTATGGAACAAGATCATTGAAGCCATCAATGATGTGTGGCCCTCAATTCAAGTGATTTTTGAACAAAGAGATTTACTCAAAGCAGCATTAACAGAAATTTAGAAGACTAAATATGAACTTGATAACAAACCAGAACAAGCAATAGAATTGATCAAGTTTCTTAACAACAAAAACAAGAAAGAGCTAGAAGAAATTGAGATTATTGACAGGACTGAAACTATCCTTCAAATAAGGAAAGTTCTCACAAAGAAGAATTTGATGAAACAGCTTGAGGAAAAGTGTGAGAATATGAAAATCACCATAATTAGGTTTATGGTCAAATTTGAGAATTTGAGGCAAAGAAGTTTGCCTAATATTTTGGTCATCAATGACAAATTAATGCCTCAGGAGGATTACAATAAAACGATCAGAGAATTTGCACAGGAGCAAGTTGAAAAGTCAGGTGGATAAGGCACTCCAACAAGAAAAGTCTTACTCAGAAGTTTTGAGGATTTATTTTATTTGCAACATGAGATAAGACACTTGTTTGTTATAAAACCAAAATTTTCTAGGTATACAGAAGCAGATGAAAACTTCAGGAAGCTGAAGAAAATACAAATTCCAAATGATGAAGATTGGCGGTCATTAACAGATTTACTATGAAAGATAAAAAGGTAGAAAGATAAAAGAGAAAACAATTTGCTGAATTGTAGTCAAAACAGATTTTTATTACAGTAGTAAACATATTTTACAGTGATTAAAGAGTATCCGAGTTTAAAAGAGTATCAGAGATTAAAGAGAATCAGTGAAAGAGTATAAGATAAAGCAAATCAGATTTCAAAACCAACTTGAAACATCTAAAGCCAGCAAGAAGGACACCAAGGTAGCCAGCTGCACCTCATCCATAATCAATTTCTATTTTATTTGGATAGATAGGACAACTTGTTGATTTTTTAAGCAGATTTCTCTATTTTGTTGTAAAGATATTTCTATTTTCCTTAGATAATTCCTAGAAGCATTCTAGGATATTTTGTAAACAATTATGTATAAATACTTCATCTTTAGAAGTATTATTGTGGAATAAACTACTGAAGATTTCTATATTCATTTTTCGATTGGACTTGAAGGCTTTTGTGTTTCAAATCTTGAGTAGTAGACTGGATCAGACCAATTGGCATCATATTTCAGGATTCATGTGATGAGATATTGAAGTGAAGTATTTCCTTCTTGTCATTTTTTATCTTTCTTTGTTACATGCATCCATTATGTGTTCTAAATTTGAATGAATAAACAGGAGTATTACTTCAGGATTTTTTAAAAGCACCATGTCTTTACTATTTATCATTCCTATGTTTTCTATTGATTTCCAGTGTATGGAACCCTTAATTGCACCGTCTTTCGTTTGACCTATGCCTACTACTTCCCTTTTCTAGATCAAAGAACCCTTCATTTCTCTTTATCCCGATCATATCACCTCATCAAACAACCTTCCAAGATCTTCATGGGTTATCTATCTTGCCCTGAAAACATTTGACTTCTTGAACATGATCCTAGCTCTGTCTGCTTGATTTTTGACTCCTTAGCCCAATGGACAAACAAATTTCCCACTATCCATATCATTAGGTGATTTTTCCCACCAAATCAACCAAACCAAAACCAAATTGCACCATCAAAACTAGCCTAATATTTTGTAAAACAAACAAAGTTAAATCTTATAGAGAGAGCCCTCTCTGAACCCTGGGAAGGCTAGATCTTAGAGTTTAAAATTTTGTCTATGGTTACCTCTATTTTTCTTAGACTTTAAACTAAAATCTCACAACTTTATAATTACTAGAGTGATAACAGGATCCACATTTGCACCTTCAGGAGGGGTCCTCGCATCACTGCTTGGAGTACCCAAGTATTTGAATTTGATTATTCGGGGGAATGTATAGGGGAAACATGTCTGAGTGCTAGTGGATAGTGGGACCACGCACAAATTCATTGATGCCCAGATGGTACGAAGGAGGGGCATTACTACATAGGTGTTCGAGGGATTTTCAGTGCCGATACCGAGCGACAGGACCATGCAGTGCATACGTTATGTCCCAGTGCTGACTGCGACCATGGGGAACTACTTCACGACTGGCCACTTATTTTTGGTTGAAACTATGGATACCAACATAGTGTTCGGAGTCCAATGGCTCTACACCCTTGGCAGAGTCACCACTGAATGGAAAAAATTAGAGATGGAGTTTATGGACAAGGATGAAAAACCAATGTTGCTCAGAGGCATGTACTCGTACCCACCATAGACAGCTTCTGCGCAAAGGATGGAGGCTTATTTAAGGTGTGGAGATATAGAGTGGGCTATGGAGTTAAGGATCTCAGAGGCTGGGGGTCTGACCAAGCCACCACATCCTGAGATTCAGGTTATTCTTGATAGATACCCAATAGTATTTGGGGACATACCACCAGGCCAGTCACCTCACTGTGGATTTGATCTTACCATTTAGTTGGAGCACGGGGTGAAAGCCATGATCACTACCCCCTATAGGCATCCTAAGACCTACAGGGATGCGATTGAGATTTCCATTCATGAGCTCTTAGCATTGGGGCACATCAGGCCCAGTTCTAGTCCTTTTTCTTCTTCAATTGTCCTGGTGAAGAAGAAGGATGGGTCACTAAGGATGTGTATCGATTACAGGTGATCTGAAATAGATATGAAATAATACTGAATTATAACTGAATATTTTCCAAAGTGAATTGATTGTTAACTTGATCGCTTAGTGTGGATGACTGAAAGGAAAACAATTTATTTTATGACTTAATCTAGAACTTAAGAAGAAAAATTAAACATTAATTTGCAGCAAATAAAAGAGATAGAAGAAATAAAACGTTGATTATGGAGTTCCTCCTTGGTGGACTACGTCTCCAGGTCCGCTTTCAAGATGGGTGTTCGTTTTATTATAAGGATTTATCCAATGAATTATCTACACAGAAATTCACCAGAATGAATGTGCTCACAGACACCTTTGGTCTCTGTCAACAGAAATCTCTCTCTCCTAGATTTCCAACGCCTGTCTCGGTGCCCAATTCATCCTCCGGACAGCCAAGATACACCTGAAAGAAAAATTTCCTCTCTCTTCATAATTCTAAATACAAGCCTTCAAAAACACTCTCCTTTTCCATCATGAGCGATGGTGGTTTTATAATTACAATGCAGGTTCAATCTCGAAATCCTTGGGTCTATTCATCACAAGTGGTTTTACAAATAAATGTGATTAGGTGGTAAACACCTCTCGGTGCAATAAATTTCTAACACCTTAGGATAAGGTGGATAATAACATAACACACAAATAACATCTGAAACCCAAAAATAAACTTAATGTTAAAAATAGACCCCGACGGTCTGGCTAAACGACAGAGAATGAACTAATTGCATGTAATTGGTGGACGGTCTAACCACTGATTTCCACATCGGTGGTCAGGTTCTGGCAGATCTACAACTATGTGATGAATCCCGCATGTGATAATTGTTTGTAGTCAACTCCACCCGATGGTTGTGGCCTTCCAACGGTCAACTCCACAAACTACGCGGTACATGTTTCGATTGTGCTCACATGTCATTAAAACTACACTTTGCCCCACGCGGTCAAGCTCCAGTTAGACTATTTATACGGTTTATTACATAGTTTATAACCATATTCTGAAACCATTAAATATATTTGTATGCGCTCACAACCATGGTTTGTAACATTACATGGTTACATTACATTTGTGCTAGGTTTATTACATATGGTTGATGTGCCTAGGTATTAGCTTAGCATAGGTTTAGTACTTAGGAACCATAGGCTTACACTTATGATATTTAACCATATAATCACCACTAAAGCTTTTCACCACCCAATTTAACCACATAATGACATAACCATGAAGTAACTTTCACCATGAACCACATCATCACTGAAGAATCTCATCAGATTAGAGAAGAAACTGAAGACTGAACTGTCGATCTGAACTGATGCAAGATCCTCCTGGATCAATCCTCTCCACTTGAAATATTTTGGACCAAAAAATTTTTGATTTAATAAAATATCAGATGAGGGTACATCTCCCTCACTCTTCTGATCTCCATCCACCTTGCTAGGATTCACGCCCTTCAGTCCCACTCGAAGATAGTTAACATATCCAGGCATTGAAGTGTGAACCTTCCTGTCCAAGATGGTAGCTTACTACAACTCATTCATATACTCAAGTTCCAAATCATCAATGGTAGGAATCTGTGTAGCTTCCTCTGGATCAATGATCATCGATGGTTCATACAATTTCAGATTTTCTACATTTACAACTGAATAAATAAGCATGTAAGAAGGAAAATCTAACTGGAATGCATTATTTCCAATATTTTCCACGATATTGAAAGGACCATACCTGATGGGTTTCAGTTTCTTACCTTCACCTTTCAACCTATCTTTTCTGATATACAACCACACCTGATCACCGAACTGAAAATGATGATCCATTCAATGCTTGTCATGGCGCATTTTGTACTTGGCATGACTCTTCTAACTGATCCTGCACTGCTTCATGTATTTTTTGTATCTGTTGAATGAACTTAACTGCTTTATTTCAATCTTTGTGTCCATCCACTTTATATTCTTCACCAAACATGAAATCCATTGGTGACTTTGGTAGATACCCAAAACATGTTTCAAATGACGATCGCTTAGTCGAAGAATGTAAGGCTCAATTGTAAGAATGTTTCACATAAGGTAAAGATTCATCCCACAACCTAGGATGTTTGTTGCAGTAACCTCTAAGAATATGTATCACTGTCCTATTTACCACTTATGTCTACCCGTCGATCTATTGATGAAAATATGTTATCTTCTTCAGCTCTGTGTCCATGAGTCCCCAAAAAGTGGACCAAAACTCTCCTACAAAGTGAGTGTCTCGGTCAGAAATGATGGAAGTAGGTAACCCAAAATGAAATCATACCAGTTGAAAGAAAATTTGCGTAGTCTGTTCAGCATTCACTTGAATTTTTCATGTAACAATAATTCACATCTTGTTGAAACGATAAAAAACGACATACATGTAATCATGCCCTCTCCTGGACATAGGAAGTCCTCCAAAAAAATCCATGGAAATGTTGTCCCATGGTCACGAAGGAACTAGAAGTGGCATATACAAGCCAATATTTCGATTAAGTTGGTTTTATTTTCAAACACATAACACAATCTTAATGTACTTAACAACTATTTCATACACATGGAGCCAGTAGAAAAACCTTTGAATTTTCCCCATTGTCTTGCTTACACCAAAATGTCCTAAAATGTGAGAAGAATGTGCTTCCTGAATAACATGTGCCATTTATGTCTGTGGTATGCACAACTTACCTATATGATATAAAAACCTGTCGTGAACATGAAAAATGACTTCTTCCACTTAATTACCATGAGTTAGTGATTCATAAATATCTTTGAAATCAACATATGTACTATATTGTTCTAAATAACTTTCAAATTTTAAAGAACTATTTTGCAGCACTACTTAAGCATTCGAAGATGGTCTGGACAACATATCAACTACTTTGTTTGTTACACCTTTCTTGTACTTAATTACTAAGTGAAATTGCTGAAGGAATCCCATCCATCTATAATGGTGAGATTTTTGCAACTTAGTCTGAGAATGAAGGTACTGAAGCAGCTGATGATCTGTGTGAATCATTTTTTCCTTACCCATTAAGTAGTGTTTACATTTATTAACACTTTCAACCAAAGCAAACAATTCTTTATCATATGTCGTATAATTTTAATTGCCTTAGAAAAAGTTTTTGAATGAAAAAAATAGGTTTCCCTTTTTGAAGTAAGACTGCACCCATTGCATAACCACTAACATATGTTTCAATTTCGAATGGCTGTTGAAGATATGGTAAACCTAAGATTGGTGTTGTGACAATTTTTTGCTTAAGTGTATCAAAATATTTTTGTTGTTTCCGTCCCCACTGACAGAAAACTTTAGAACCTATTAAAGCATGTAACGGTGATGCAATCAAAGAAAACATAGAAATGAATTTTCTCCAATATTGAGTTGCACCTAGAAAAATCCTAACTTCAGTCACATCCTATGGTCTTGGCCACTTAACAATCAAATTGATTTTAGTTGGATCTATTTTCAAATGACCACCTCCAACTATGTAACCAAGATAATGTTGATCAGCGGTTGTCATTGATGTCAACCCAAGCAGCACCAGGGGCTAACCCAATATTGCATGGGAATTTTGACCTACCAAATTAATATATTCTGGGTCAATAATGATTTTGATGGTTTCTACTTGTCGAGATGTTTTCGTTTATATATGGCACGCCATGTAATTCTTCACGGTTTGAGAGATATTCATGTTTGAAGATTGTACCCCCAGTTAGTGGGCTAAAACCCCATGGGGTTGGGGAATGGGTCATTGAAAAGTCATAATTAATATTTTTTAAGCTCCTAAAATCCCTCCCACGTTCACTTTTTGAAGCCCCTCTCAACTTAAGCATTCATATAAATTGTGATCTTCATTTCCTCCTTATGTAAGGGATTCGGCCATCTGAAACAGGTCATCGTGGAATTTTTGCTCTAAATTTTTTTCTACGAAGGCTCAGAAGTGGAAATTTTTATGAGGTGAAGCTGAAATCCTGAGGAAGCTGCAATAAAAATTTCAGATCAAGTTACGCTACATTTTTGGAGATATGATCTGTGGAAGTAAGGGTTTTTGCAGGCTCCTGAAATTCATCTCAAAGAAGTGACCTTGGTAAAATCGTCATAAATATCTCTCTGAGTATCGGATTGGAATTCCGTAAAAATTTGAAGATATTGCACAGTATTTAGTTTTCTCTCTATCAATTTCAGAGGCAAATGAAAAAATAGTGACACGTGGCATGCCGTACAAGTGCGCTCTGCTGAAACAGTCCATAATTAGGGCAGTGTGAGAAATTGGGTATAACTCTCTATTGAAGAATCCAAATTGGGTCAGACCTGTGGAATTGGAAAGAAAACTCAGAGGACTACTACAAGACCGAAAATTAGATATTTAAGATCTGAAATAACAGAGATACACCAGATTCAATATCGAGCTCCTAGAAGGAAAAAAAAAGTTAGATCATGTGTTGTCAAGGGTTGCAAAGGACTGGAATTTCTACGACAGAAAAGCAAAGCAAGGTGCAGCAGAGGGTAGCATGACAAGAGTAGCATCCAAGGTGCATAACAGCAGCAAGAAGTTCATCATATAAAGTCTTCAAGTGGGCAGCACTGCATACAATCATTGTAAAGGTATCATTGTACCTAGTCATTGTAAATACATTATTGTACAAATTGTACTAGTATCTATCTGCCAAGGGTTGAAGAGGTAGCATTGGGAGGTCTAGGATCATCATTAGGTGTTTGTGTCAAAGTTGGGGTTATGGTCTAGTATATCTTCTTCTTCTACATCATTCTATATCATTGTAAAGTGGACCATTTTCCCTGGTACGGGAGTCCATTCATTTTTTTATTCTTCTATAGGGTGGTAGGGTGGTGCTAGGGTGAATTGTAGCTCATTGGGTGTTGGGGCATCCATTCATTTGACTACTGAAGAATCTCGAGCGTTGGAGCGTCCATCCAGTGGGAGCTGGAGAAGAATGCTTTTCTAAATTCTAGGAAGTTGGAGCTTTATTTTCAATTGGAGTTGAAAAGAATTATTAGAAAAGCATTAGGTGGTTTTTGTCCCGGAGTTTGTTTCCACCTTAAAAATTGTGTGCATTTGTGTTCCTCTTGTTTGCTGCTATCATTGTACAAACACTGATAATAATTAAAGATTAACTATTGCTCTAATTGAAAGAAATACTGATTCACCCCCCCTCTCAGTATTTCCAACAGATAAATCAATAAAATTTTCCCAAACTCACATTTGGAAAGTTTAAGGTACAATTTTTTTCCTTTGTAACACTTCAAAGACCTATTTAACATGCCTAACATGCTCTTCCAAACTCGAACTTAAAATAAGAATATCATCTAAGTAGATTATGACAAATTTATCAATGTATGGATGAAATACATCATTCATAACCCGCATGAAAGTTGTTGGAGAATTACACAAACCAAAAGGCATCACTAACCATTCAAATAGCCCCTGCTTAGTTTTAAATGCAGTTTTCCATATGTCATTTTATGCAATGAAAATTTGATGATACCCACTACGCAAATCCAACTTAGTGAAATAGACAACATTTTTCAACTGGTCAAGTAAATCATCTATCTTGGGAAGAGGATACATGTTCTTGATTGTGATTTTGTTTAAGGCCCTAAATTTGACACACATTCTCCATGTCTCGTCTTTCTTAGGAACCAAAATTATGGGTGAACCACATGGAGATGAACTAGGTCGAATGAAGCATTTTTCAACCAGATCTTGGATTTGTTTCTTTCTTCTTAGTTCTCTATGACTGACATGCGATGCATTCCAAAATTAGGAAGAGGGTCATCAGGCATCAATTGTATCTCATGTTGTATTTCTCATTTAGGAGGCAGATGTTTTGGTTCTTTAAATAGACTTTGAAAAGAATCTACCACTTTAACCCAACTATCTTTAAACTGAGATTCACAACCTGAAAATGGATCATGTTGATCCTTATGTTCTTTTAAAACCATGAGTACATATATTTTACTTGAAATTATTAGCATCTACATTTTATTAACAGTAACTAAATCCAAGTATGTTTGGATTTTATGTGTCGTGACAATGTATTCTATCCCATCTTTCTTAAGGCGATATTTATGCTCTTTCCTATGAAACACAACATCATGATCATAGAGATAAGTACTTCCTAGCACTGCTCCACATATGTCCAATGGAATCACATCTAAATCCACTTCATCAAAGTAATTAGCTGTGATGGCAAATTTTAAACGACACTGCTTTTTGACATTAATCTGAGTCTTTTCTTTTAGCCAACCTAATGGGTATGGTCTTGGATGATTCTATGTCTCCAAACCAAATTTCTTAACTAATTCTTCAGATATTAAATTTTCCTGTGATCCACTGTCAAATAATGTGTCTATTTTTGTGTTCTTATAAGTTACCCTTATGTGAAATAATTCAACTCTTTGATTTATGTTTGAAGAAGATGCAGAAGTACTAGAACTTGAACTAGCGTAAGAACTTTTACCTGTCAACACCATTGCGGTTATTTTCCTTTCATCACTTGACTCAGAGCCCAAATCTTGTTGGATTGTTGTATTAGCCTTATTTTCACCTTTCCTTTTCTGTAACTTCTTTGGTCTAAGTTTTGGGTGAATTTTCCAACATCTGGCTTCATCGTGTCTGATCCTATGGTAGTGAGAACAAGTAGGTCTTTCACTTTCCTTTTGAGGTGTCATTGTTTTCTTTCCCTTCGAACTTCTCTTCCTCTTGTTGTCTTTGGAATCCTTGATTTCCAACTGTTTTGATGCCTTCTGTGAAAACTTGAATGGTATTCCACCTGATTCAATATGTATGGCTTGAACAGGCACTTCATCAAAGTCAGTGGGATTAAACATCAATAACGTATGTTGTAAATAAGAATGTAAACTGCCAATGTACTTTAATAAAGTTTCACGTGTATCCAATGGAATACAAGGCACCAAAGCTTTCTTCATGAACTCATGAACATTATGCCCTTTACCTTGCCTCAAATGTTGCCAATAAATAATAGCTTCACGCATGTATCCAAAAGGATATAATTTTTTTCTGAGAGCTTTTAAAAACTTAGACCATGAAGATATGACTTTACCTTTCCGTTTTAAATCTACTTGAGTTTTACTTTCCCACCAGATTAAAGTTCCCCCCCCCCCCATTCTAAGTGTATCTAACTAAATTTTTGTTCTTTCATCAGAAATTTTCTGAATTCTACGATACATTTCTAACTGCTTAATCAAGTTATCTAACTTTCCAGGATTCATTTAACCATCATAAATATGTAGTTCAAATTTTACATCAAGTTTCAAAACAGATGATTTCTGAGGTTTCATCTGAACTCGAAGAAGAAAAAGAAGATGATGAAGATGATGGATGAGAAGGAGGTTTATCAGTTTTTCCTTTTCCCTTTTCCTTCTTCATTGTTTTCAAAAATGAAGCTGCAAATCTCGCCTTATTATATTCATAGAGTTCTCCCAACATCCACTGCATTTTCAAAAACATTTCCTAAATATGTTCATCGCCCATGACCTTCACTTTAGGAGTTTCACCTACATAGGATCCTCCCATTGTCGATTGTTGAGTGACTTTCCACTTTCCAACTTCTGAATCTATCTCCTCGAGCGTTCCTTCTCCACGTCGCAACCTCGACCTGGTTAACATTCACTGGAAAAAATCCTACGAAATGCAACCTGCTCTGAGACCAAAATATACGATCTGAAATAATACTGAAGTAGAACTAAATATTTTCCAAAGTGAATTGATTGTTAACTTGATCGCTTAGTGTGGATGAATGAAGGAAAAAAGTTGATTTTACGACTTAATCTAGAACTAAAGAAGCATAATTAAACATGAATTTGCAACAAAGAAAAGATATATAAGACAAAAAACATTGATTACGGAGTTCGTCCCTGGTGGACTACGTCTTCGGTTCTGCTTTCAAGATGGGCGTTTGTTTTTTTAAGGATTGATCCAAGGAAGTATTTACATAGAAATTAACCATCCTGAACATGCTCACACGCACCTCTAGTCTCTGTCGAGAAAAATCTCTCTCTCCTAACTTTCCAACGCCTATATTAGTGCCCAATTCTACTTCCGGATGACCAAGAAACACCCGAAAGAAAAAATTCCTCTCTTCAGAATTCAGAATACAAGCCTTCAAAGACACTCTCGTTTTCCATCTGAGAAATGGTGGTTTTATAATTACAATGCAGATTCAATATTGAACTCCTTGGGTATATTCATGGCAAGTGGTTTTACAAATAAATGTGATTAGGTGGTAAACACCTCTCGGTGCAATAAAGTTCTAACACCTTAGGATAAGGTGGATAATAACATAGCACACAAATAACATCTGAAACCCAAAAATAAACTTTATTTTAAAAATATACCTTGACGGTCTGGCTAAACGACGGAGGTTGAACTAACTGCATGTGTTTAGCAGGTGTTCTAACCGTTGACTGCCACATCGATGATCAGGCTTCATCGATTCTGCAACTATGTGATGACTCTCACATATGAAAACTGTCTCTGGTCAACTTCACCCGATGGTTGTGGTTTTTCGGCGGTCAGCTCCACAAACTGTGCAGTACACGTTTCAATTGTGTTCACATGTCATTGCAACTGCACTTTTCCCGTGCGGTCAAGTTCTAGTTAGAATATTTATATAGTTTATTACATAGTTTACAACCATAGTCTAAAACCATTACATAGATTTGTATGCGCTCACTACCATGGTTTGTAACATCACATGGTTACATAACATTTGAGCTAGGTTTATTATATATGGTTGATGTGCCTAGGTATTAGCTTAGCATAGGTTTAGGAATTAGGAACCATAGGCTTACACTTATGATATTTAACCACATAATCAACACCAAAGGTTTTCACCACGCCATTTAACCACATAATGACATAACCATGAAGTAACTTGCACCATGAACCACATCATGACTGAAGACTCTCATCGGATCACTGAAATAATTGAAGACTGAACTGTCGATCTGATTTGATGCAAGATCCTCTTGGATTAATCCTCTCCACTTGAAAGCTTTTGGACCAACAAAAGTTTGATTTAAGAAGATATCAGGTGAGGGTACAACTCCCTCACTCTTCTGATCTCCATCCACCTTGCCTTGCTAGGATCCATGCCCTTGAGTCCCACTCGAATATATTCAACATATCCACGCCTAACGTTCGAACCTTCCTATCCAAGATGGTATCTTCCTCTAACTCATTCATATACTCAAGTGAAAAATAATCAACGTTAGGAATCTGTGTATCTTCCTATGGATCAATGATCATCAGAGGTTCATAAAACTTCAAATTTTCTACATTTACAACTGAATAAATATGCATGTAAAGAGGTAAATCTAACCGAAATGAATTATTTCTAATATTTTCCACAATCTTGAAAGGACCATACCTGATGGGTTTCAGTTTCTTACCTTCACCTTTCAACCCGTCTTTACTGATATACAACCATACCTGATCACCAACCTGAAAATGATGATCCATTCGATGCTTGTCATGGCGCATTTTGTACTTAGCCTGACTCTTCTCTAACTGATCCTACACTGCTTCATGTATCTTTTGTATCCATTGAATGAACTTAGCTGCTTTATTTGAATCGTTGTGTCCATCTGCTTTATCTTCTTCACCAAACATGAAATCCATTGGTGACTTTGGTAGATACCCAAAACATGTTTCAAATGGCAATCACTTAGTCGAAGAATGTAAGGCTCGATTGTAAGCATGTTGCACATAGGTTAAAGATTCATCCCACAACTTAGGATGTTTACTGCAGTAACCTCTGAGAATATGTATCATTGTCATGTTTACCACTTTTGTCTGCCCGTTGGTCTATGGATGAAAATTTGTGCTCTTCTTCAGCTTTGTGTCCATGAGTCCCCACAAAGTGGACCAAAACTCTCGTACAAAGCGAGTGTCTCGGTCAGAAATGATGGAAGTAGGTAACCCAAAATGAACCCATACCTGTTGAAAGAAAATTTGTGCAGTTTGTTCAGCAGTCACTTTCTTTTTTCACGGAACAAGAATGCACATCTTATTGAAATGATCAACCACGACATACATGTAATTATGCACTCTTCTGGACATAGGAATTCCTCCAACAAAATCCATGGAAATGTTGTCCCATGGTTGCGAAGGAACTAGAAGTGGCATATACAAGCGAGTCTTTCGATTTCTTGGTTTTCTTGTCAAACACATATCACATCCTTTAATGTACTTAACAATTGTTTCATACATGAAAGGCCAATAGCAATACCTTTGAATTTGTGCCATTGTATTTCATACACCAAAATTTTCTAAAATGCGAGAAGAATGTGCTTCTTGAATAACATGCGCCCTTTCTATCTATGGTATGCACAACTTACCCAGATGATATAACAACCTGTCGTGAACATGAAAATTTACTTCTTCCACCTCAGCACCATGAGTTAGTGATTCATAAATATCTTTGAAATCAACATCTATACTATATTTTTCTAAATAAATTTCAAGTTTTAAAGAACTATTCTATAGCACTACTGAAGCATTCAAACATGGTCTAGACAACATATCAGCTACTTTGTTTGTTACACCTTTATTGTACTTAATTACTAAGTGAAATTGCTGAAGGAATCCCATCCATCTGTAATGGCGATATTTTTCCAACTTAGCCTGTAACTGAAGGTACTGAAGCGGCTGATGGTCTATGTGAATCATTGTTTCCTTACCCATTAAGTAGTGTTTCCATTTCTTAACACTTTCAACCAAATAAAACAGTTCTTTATCATATGTCAGATAATTTGCAACTGCCTTAGAAAATGTTTTGGAATGAAAGAAAATAGGTTTCCATTTTTGAAGTAAGACAACACCCATTGCATAACCACTAGTATCTGTTTCAATTTTGAATAGTTGTTGAAGATCTAGTAAAGCTAATATTGGTGTTGTGACAATTTTTTGATTAATTGTATCAAAAGCTTTTTATTGTTTCCCTCCCCACTGAAAGGAAACTTTAGAACCTGTTAAAGCATGTAACAATGATGCAATCAAAGAAAACTGAGAAATGAATTTTCTCCAATATTGAATTGCACCTAGAAAACTCCTAACTTCGGTCACATCCTGTGGTCTTGGCCACTTAACAATGATATCGATTTTAGCTGGATCTAATTTCAAATGACCACCTCCAACTATGTAACCAAGATAAATAAATGAAGCTTTCCCAAACTCACATTTGGAAAGTTTAAGGTACAATTTTTGCCTTTGCAACATTTCAAAGACCTATTTAACATGCCTAACATGCTCTTCCATATTGGAACTGAAAATCAGGATACCATCTAAGTAGATTATGACACATTTTTCAATGTATGGACATAATACATCATTCATAACCCGCATGAAATTTTTTTGATAATTACACAAACCAAAAGGCATCACTAACCATTCAAATATCCCCTGCCTAGTTTTAAATGCACTTTTCCAGATGTCATTTTCTACAATGCGAATTTGATGATACCCACTACCCAAATCCAACTTAGTGAAATAGACAACATTTTTAAACTGGTCAAGTAAATCATCTATCCTGGGAAGAGGATACCTATTCTTGATTGAGATTTTTTTTAAGGCCGTAAAGTCAACACACATTCTTCATGTCCCATATTTCTTAGAAACCAAAATTATGGGTGAACCACATGGAGATTAAGTAGGTCAAATGAAGCCTTTTTCAACCAGCTCTTGGATTTGTTTTTGTATTTCTTCATTCTCTATGACTGGCATGCGATACATTCTAACATTAGGAAGAGGGGCATCAGACCTGAATTGTATCTCATGTTGTATTTCCTCTTTAGGAGGCAGATGTTTTGGTGCTTTAAATAGACTTTGAAAAGAATCTACCACTTTAACCAAACTATCTTTAAATTGAGATTCACAACTTGAAAAAGCATCATGTTGATCCTTATGTTGTTCTTTTACAACCATGAGTACATATCTTTTACTTGAACTTATTAGCCTCTTCATCTCATTAGCAGTAACTAAATGCAAGTGTGTTTTGATTTTATGTGCCGTGACAATGTATTCTATCCCATCTTTCTTAAGGTGATATTTATGCTCTTTCCAATGAAACACAACATCAAGATCATAGAGATAAGGACTTCCTAGAACTACTCCACATATGTCTAATTGAATCACATCTAAATCCACTTCATCATTGTAATTAGTTGTGATGGAAAATTTTAAAAGACACTTCTTTGTGACATTAATCTAAGTCTTTTCTTTTGTCCAACCTAATGGGTATGGTCTTGGATGATTCTATGTCTCCAAACCCAATTTCTTAACTAATTCTTCAAATATTAAATTTGTCTGTGATCCACTGTCAAATAATGTGTCTATTTTTGTTTTCTTAGAAGTTACCCTTATGTGAAATAATTCAACTCTGTTATCCTCATCCAGATGAATTATGTTTGAAGAAGATGCAGAAGTACTAGAACTTGAACTAGTGTCATAACTTTTACCTATCGAAACCATTGCGGTTATTTTCCTTTCATCACCCGAGTTGGAGCCCAAATCTTGTTGGATTGTTATATTAGCGTTCTTTTCACCTTTATTTTTATGGAACTTCTTTGTTTTGAGCTCTAGGTGATGTTTCCAACATCTGGCTTCATCATGTATGATCCTCTGGCAGTGAGAACAAGTAGGTCTTTCAATTTCCTTCTGAGTTGTCATTGTTTTCTTTCCTCTTGTTTTCTTTGGAATCCTTTATTTCCAAATGTTTGGATGCCTTCTATGAAAACTTGAATGGTCTGCCACCTGATTCAATATGTATGGCTTGAACACACACTTCATCAAGTCAGTGGGATTAAACATCAATAACGTATGTTGTAAATAAGCATGTAAAATGCCAATGTACTTTAATAAAGTTTCATGCGTATCCAATGGAATACAAGGCACCAAAGCTTTCTTCCCGAACTCCTGAACATTATTCCCTTTACCTTGCCTCAAATGATGCCAATAAATAACAGCTTGATGCATGTATCCCAAAGGATAGAATTTTTTTCTGAGAGCTTTTAAAAACTTAAACCACGAAGAGATGAATTTAGATTTCCACTTTAAATCTACTTGAGTTTTAATTTCCCAAGAGATTAAAGTTGTTCCCCCGATTCTAAGTGTAGCTAATTGAATTTTTGTTCTTTCATCAGAAATGTTCTAAATTCTAAATACAATTCTAACTGCTTAATCCAGTTATCTAACTTTTCAAGATTCATTTCGCCATCATAAATAGGTGTTTCAAATTTTACATCAAGTTTCAAAAGAGATGATTTCTGAGGTTTATTTTCTGTTTCAGAATTTGAACTGGAAGAAGAAGAAGATGATGATGAAGATGATGGAGGAGAAGGAGGTTTATCAATTTTTTCTTTTCCCTTTTCCTTCTTCGTTGCTTTCGAAGATGAAGCTGCATCTCTCACCTTATCATCTTCATAGAGTTCTCCCAACATTTGTTGCATGTTCAAAAACATTTGCTGAATCTATTCATCGGCCATGACCTTCACTTCAGGAGTTTCACCTACGTCGGATCCTCCCATTATCGATTGTTGAGCGAATTTCTTCTTTCCAACTTCTGAGTCTATCTCCTTTAGCGTTCCTTATCCACATCACAAACTAGACCTGGTTAACATTCACTGGAAAAAATCCTACAAAACACAACCTAATCTGATACCAAAATAAATGATTTGAAATAGATCTGAAATAATACTGAAGTAGAACTAAATATTTTCCAAAGTGAATTTATTGTTAACTTAATCGCTTACTGTGGATGACTAAAGGAAAAAAATTGATTTTACGACTTAATCCAGAATTTAAGAAGCACAATTAAACATGAATTTGCAGCAAAGAAAAGGGATAGAAGACATCAAAAATTGATTACGGAGTTCGTCCCTATTGGACTACGTCTTTGGGTCTACTTTCAAGATGGGCATCCATTTTATTAAGGATTGATCCAAGCAGGTATTTACACATAAATTCACCAGAATGAACGTGCTCACAGGAACCTCTAGTCTCTGTCAACAAAAATCTCTCTCGCCTAGCCTTCCAACGCCTGTATCGGTTCCCAATTCCTCCTTCAGATGACCAAGAAACACCTGAAAGAAAAACTGCCTCTCTCTTCATAATTTTGAATACAACCCTTCAAAAACACTCATTTTCCATCATGAGAAATGGTGGTTTTATAATTACAATGCAAGTTCAATATCGAACTCCTTGGGTCTATTCATTGCAAGTGGTTTTACAAATAAATGTGATTAGGTGGTAAACACCTCTCGGTGCAATAAAGTTATAACACCTTAGGATAAGGTGGATAATAACATAGCGCACAAATAACATCAGAAACCCAACAATAAACTTTATGTTAAAAATATACCCTGACGGTCTGGTTAAACGATGGAGGTTGAAATGACTGCATGTGAGTGGCGGGCAGTCTAACCACTAACTACCACATCGGCGGTTAGGCTCCGTCGGTTCTGCAACTGTGCAATGACTCCCACATGTGACAATTGTCTGCGGTGAAATTCGCCCGACGGTTGCGATCTTCCGACGGTCAGCTCCACAAAATTCACAGTACATGTTTCGAATGCATTCAAATGTCATTGCAACTACACTTTTCCCACACGGTCAAGCTCCGGATAGACTGTTTATATGGTTTATTACATAGTTTATAACCATAGTCCGAAACCATTACATAGATTTGTATGCACTCACCACCATGGTTTGTAACATTACATGGTTACATAACATTTGTGCTAGGTTTATTACATATGGTTGATGTCCCTAGGTATTAGCTTAGCATAGGTTTAGGAATTAGGAACCATAGGCTTACACTTATGATATTTAACAACATAATTGATGAGCTCCATCATTAGACATATTTGGAGGGGTTAATGGCCACCTTTTTTCCTTCTTAGATCTCTTTTTCTTTCATTTTTATTATTATTTGGTTTTATGATGCTAGTATAGGTGGTGATTAAGGCTAACATACTCTGAGTGCCTAATATGAGGTTGAGTGCAAAAAATCATGAATTATTAGCATTTTTATAAGGATTTTATCGTAAAGACTTGGAGGAGACAGGAAGGATAAATTATTGGAGGATTTTCCACCCTCCTTAACTCTCAAAGGCAACCAAAGGATCCCAAAGATTCTCTCTAGAAATTCGAATTCCAAAGGCAGCCAAAGGATCCCCAAGGATTCTCTCCAGCAATTCAAATTCTAGAGGCAACCAAGAAACTCAAAGAGGAGTGCACTCAATCTTTGTTTACTTGGAGTCAAGTGGTCTCAATCACTATTTTCTAGGGAGTTGTTGGTAGCTGCCCTGCAGAATAAATAGAGCAGAGCTAGAGCTAGGAAGAGTTAGTCTATTATAGTCGGAACTTTGTTGTGAGCTATTGAGATTTTTATTATTTCTCTCAGTGATCAAACTTTTAGAAATATATGAGGTTATTCTTTTATGAAATGAGCAGACTGATTTCATTTTACTGATTTAAATTTCAGAGAGCTAGGCTCGTGGGTTAGGGCCCAATCCATGTGCCTCTGCCTCTCTATTGTATTCGCTCTCTTCTTTCTGTCATTTCATTAGCTCCACTTCTGATCATTTCGCTTATGTTTCAAGTTGTTGTTTAGTTTTGCTTTTAGTGTGCTGCTGTAGTTTTTTTCATTTGCTTATGAGAGTAATAGAATAGAGGAAAAATAAAAATTTGTGGATAAAGATCCCCTTCTCATCTCTGTCAATAGGGTTCGAAGAGGGCGAACCTTCCCACAGACCCAAAAACTGATTTATGTTCACTATTTCTGAGATTAAAAGTAGAATTGCATTACCATTTTCAACCTTCCTTTTAGTATTGCATTTTCACGCATTTTCTTGTTTTCTGTGCATAAACCAACAGAGTTGTTTGTAGGAATTATTGCTAAAACCCCAGAGCAGCTCCGTGGCACCTTCCCGCTTCATTTTCCATTCTGTCTTCACGGCCTGAACATTTTTTTTACGCCTCCATTTCCCTCCTTTTCCTCGTATTTGCGAATTCTGCACCCACTTTTTTTTCTCAAAACACTTAAACCCTTCAACCTGCCTCATTCCTTTGTTTTTATCATTCACGATTGCCTTACCCCTTTCTAATGCAAAATGCTTGAAAACCATTGGAATTCGACCTTCCGCTCTTGCTTCTCTAACTTCTCGCTATCGTACATTGCAAATCGCTAATCGCAGTGTTTAGTTTCTTCCTTTAAGACTTACCACTCATTTTCGCTAATTGCGATATTGCGATATCGCATATCGTACTTCGCACTTTTTCCCTTTTTCTTTAAGACTTACCGCTTCCAAATGTTGATTGCGATATTGCGATCGCGTTCTGTTGCCAGTCCCACCGCCACATTACCCAGTGCATTTCGCACTTCATAAATTTTCCTGAACAACACTTCCGCTATCCCTCCAAATTTGCGATATTGCGATTGCGATATCACTCTTTTCACTTCACAACTTTTACCACATTGCAAATCACTCATCGCAACTTTTTCCTTTTTAATTTAAGACTTACCACTCCTATCTGCCAATTGCGATATTGTGATCGTGTTCCGCCGTCAGTCCCATCGCCACATCACCCAACGCATTTCGCACTTCGCAAATTTTCTTGAACAACACTTTCGCTATCCCTCCAAATTTGCGATATTGCAATTGCGATATCGCACTTCGCAAATTTTACCACATCGCAAATCATTCATCGCAACTTTTGCCCTTTCATTTTTTGACTTGCCACTCCTATCTGCTGATTATGATATTACGATCACGCTCCGCCACCAATCCCACCGCCACGTCACCCGTCGCAAATTTCATTTCACAACCTTTTCCATTTTCTTTTAAGACCTACCACTCTTTTTTCCGATTTCGATATTGTGATATCGCATATCGCAGATCGCAAAATTTTCCCTTTTCTCATTTCGCATTTCACACATTGTAGCTTTTATCCCATCACACTTCACACTTCACAACTTATTCTCCATCGCATCTTTGCCATTTCACTTTTCAAATTATTCCATCCCGAAGCATTTTTGTGCTATAATAAAGTTTCAATCAGGTTTAAACCCCCTCTTTCCACTTCTAATCCTTGTTTCACGTGTTAAGCCCTCCATTAGCCTCTTTAGGCCTTTTTTTTTCTTCAAGATGCAAATCAACACTTTTTCAATTAGAATTAAGTCATGGATAGCTTCTCTACATGGATAGAAGCATGGTAGATAGACCATAGGATAAGTAAAGTGAATTTAGCCGTTTGGCCAAATTTAGTGTGGTTTAGAATTAGTTTCCTTTCTGCCATTTATTTTCAGCAATTTAATTTAGTTTCTTTCTGTCATTTCCTTTCTTCACATTAAATTAGTTTCATTTCTGACATTTCCTTTCTTCAAATTAAGTTAGTTTCCTTTCTGTGATTTCCTTCCAGCAATTTACTTTTTAGTTTTTATCATAGTTTAGGAAATAACACCCTTTCGTAAAGCAGAAGAGGATGACATGAACAGAATTCATCTGCTGTTTATATAGCATTGTCACCTCCAAGTTTGTACAAACCTTGGGTTGATAAAGTAAATTAGGGCATCCCCTGGGAGTTGCAACACTCTTGGTGCAATACCAGGGCTCACCACTTTTTGGCACCGTTGTCGAGGAGGTGTCTAGTAGATGTTTTTGTTTTATCATTCCTTTCTGCTTTCCTTTCTTTTCATGTCATTTCAGAAATATTGAAAAAATACAAAAATATTTGATTTTCATGCCTCGTAGGAGTAGGAATACTCAAATACAAATTCTACCTAAAACCCCCAGATCACCTCCTAGACACCCTTCACTCTTCTTCAGTGGCAGTGAGATTGAACCCCCTATAGGAGAGGCTTCTAAATATTTTGAGGATCTTATTGGGGAAGAAGAAGAAGACCTTGTTTCAACTGAGGGACCTACATCACCTATCTTAACCATGGCTGGGATCCAGAGATCCTTTCCCATAAGAGAGGTAGATGGGGAAACTAAGATGAAAAAAATTAGCCCCTCAGCTCTTCCGCACTTTCATGGATTTACCTCTGAGGACCCTGACACATTCATGTTTGAATTTGTTGTTGTCTGTAGGACTTATGACTACACCTCTGATGATCATAAGTTGAAGCTATTCCCATCCACCCTTAAGGATGTAGCCTTGCACTGGTTCATGGGTCTGCCTGGGGATAGCATCACTACCTAGGCACAAATGGAAGAGACCTTCAGTAACAAATATAGAGACTATTGTAGGGCCAAGGAAACTAAGGATGAAATATTTAGGATGACTCTAGGACATGATGAATCCTTAGAGGACTATGAAGAGAGGTTTCAATTAAACTATAAGAGAGCCAATTTTACTCTTGATCCCGCATCACTTACACTTGTACTTCTTCGAGGGATCGGTGAAGAGATGATAGAAACCTTGAATATGCTATCAGGAGGATATATCTACCAACAACCCTATGAAAAAATGAAAACTATCTCCTGGAACCATTCTAGGGCATTTAGGAAGAAAGGCAGAGCTAGCCAAAGTACATACAATACCCCTTCCTCGTCCGCCTTCATAAAACATGAGATTGGAAACATGCTAGAGGACTTCAAGAGTGACATGCCGCACACCTTTGCTTTGAAAATGGACACAATGTAGGTCAAAAGGAAGCAAGAGGAAACAGAGAGAGCCCTAGCCATATTTTGTCCTAGATGTACCAGGAAGCACCCAAGAAATGAATGTCCAATGAATGTCTTAGAGGTTTGCTCAGTCTTTGAAGAGAATCATGCCACAGACAAGTGTCCCTCCTTACCTAGAATTACGGTTGTATATCGAGTTGGGAAAGCAATGCCAGAGCAACTCTGTTTCATCAACCAGAGAAGGCCTTAAGGCCCTCGGCCATATCAACAAGGTATGCAAGGTGAACCTTACTCTTATTATCAAAACAATCAAAGCGCACCCATGAAACCTTGGTACACCCCCACTCATCCATCATGGTCTACACCTCCTACTTGGCCTTACAACCCTTCATATCGTCCTCAGCCAGTCAACCAACCATTCCAGCAGTATGGTCCACAACAACCTCAGTGGAACAGTCCATCCTAAGGGTGGAGGCCTCAACAAAATCAACCACCTGCTCTAATGCCTCCACCCCAACCTCAACTTCAGCTTACTCATGTTGCTCCACCTAGGCTACCCCAAATACCTGCACAACCCATTCTAAAACCGAACAACAGGCAGGCACATCAGGCTCCCAGTGGAGAAACATCCTATCCATCTTTTGTTGTGGAGATACAGGAGGTTAATCTCAGGTCGGGAAGAGTACTTCCAGACAACCATCCTCCATCCCCACCTTTGGAGGTTAAGTAGGAAAAGGAAGAAGGTAACACTCAGATCCAACAACCTCCTTTTCCTCAGCGCTTGATTCACCCTAGTCAGCACACCCCAGAGGAGATTGAACTCCTGGGAGAATTGGAAAATTTGTGTGTAAAGATAAAACTTCTCCATGCCATTAAGGATGTCCCTATCTGTTATAAAATTATATATTACAGAGCAATGCAACACATAAAATATGCGGAAAACATAAGCACACAAAACACATAAAACCAGAGAGACACAGATATACGTGGTTCACCCAGTTTGGGCTACGTCCACCCTGAACAGCCAGTCCTTCCTTTCTATTATCCAGCAAAATGAGGAACGGCCTACAACGGTCCCGTTTTAATATCCCCACCGTTTCTCACACATTCTCTCTTGTTCTCGCTACCCGAGAATACACATACAATGCACGGGCGCAAGAAAATATCATAAAAGCGAGGAAGAACGCCTGGGAAAAAACCTAAACTAAACATAACTTCTCGTCAAGATCCTTGGCCTAATGAACGCCCGGATTGACTAGAAATTACTGTATACTTTGAGCAATTTTACTTGTTTTTAGCTGGAACGCTGCCGAAACCCCGCCCGAAGGGCTCCCATAGTCACGGTAACCCCCCTTGGACCCCCCAGGTAGCGTTTAATTACGGGCGGCATTGCCGCCCCATTAAGCTACAGGGGTCCAACACTTTGATACAAAATAAGCAAGATAATCAGGCTCCACACCCAACACTATCTACAATAGGCTCATCAAAGAAAAGTGCTTCAAGAAACCTAGGAGAAGGAAGAGAGATACCCCCACCATCAATGTGGTAGGACAACTGTCTGACCTAATGCTGGGAAGGGTGATATTTACAAAGTACCTGGACCCTGGTAGTCCAGTTGTTGATGTGCATATAAATGGTGTCATCATCCCCAACACTCTGAATAATCTAGGGGCTACCATCAATGTCATGACTAAGGAAAATATGTTGAAGCATAATCTCCAAGGGACTTTGAGGAAAACCACAACATTTCTGCAACTTGCAAATCGATCCACAGTAACTTTGGAAGGAATTGTTGAGGATGTAATGGTTACCATTGACTCTTTGGAGTATCCTACAGATTTCCTGGTCCTCCAACCAAAAACCAAGTTTAATGGTTATCCTCTCATCTTAGGGAGACCTTGGTTAGCCACTGCAGATGCTTATATTAGTTATCAGGCCAAAAACATGACTATAAAAATGGGCCTTTGTCTAAACATCTAGTGTTATATCCTCCAACCCAGCCTTCCATTGATCATGATCTCACTATATAATTGGAGGATGAAGAAGATGAGTTATATAACACTGCCCCTATGTGTACTGTACATGCTATTCTTAGAGGGGGGAAGCTTGATGAAGATGAACTCATCGACCATGCCATTCAAAACCAGTCCTCCACTAACGTTCCTCTCAAAACCTTAGCCAAAGAGTCTGAAAGCCAACCTTGGATGGAAGTGCACTCAGTTGAGTTGACCTTTGAAACCACAAAGGCCATTGATTTTGGACCATCCATATCTTTTAAAATCAACCCAAACCTCTCAATTGAAGAAAAGTAGCTATGCTAGCTTTTGAAAGAAAATTTTGAATCATTTGCTTGGGATTACAAGGACATGAAAGGGGTGCATCCTTCATTATGCAGACATCACATTTACATCAAATATGGATGCAAGCCTGTGATACAACCCCAAAGAAGGATGAACCGATTCTGAAGGACATAATCAAAGAAGCGTTGCAGAAACTATTGGATGTAGGGTTCATATATCCTATATCTGACAGTGAGTGGGTATCTCCTGTTGTCCTAGTCTCGAAGAAGAATGGGAAGTGGCGAATTTGTATTGATTATCGACAACTTAATAAAGCCACCAAGAAATACCATTTCCCTTTTCCCTTTATACACCAAGTCTTGGATGGCCTTGCAGGGAAGAAGTTATTTTCCTTCTTATATGGGTTTAGTGGGTACAATCAAATTCAAATCAGCCCTGAAGACCAGAATAAGACTACTTTCACCTACCCTTGGGGTACCTTTTCTTATAGAGTCCTACCCTTGGGGTTGTGCAATGCCCCAACTACCTTCCAAAGAGTTATCCTGAGCATATTTTCTGAGTTACTCCATGACTCTATCGAAATATACATGGATGATTTCACACCATATGGGGATGACTTCCAGAAAGCTCTCTCCAATGTGGGTAAAGTACTAAGAAGGTGCATTGAGATGCATCCCTCCTTGAGCCCAAAAAAGTGTGAATTCCTGAAAAAAGAAAGGGTTGTATTAGGACACTCCATATCCCAAGCAGGAATACTGGTAGACCTGAACAAAATCACTATCATCAAAAGGGTACTTGCTCCTCAAAAGCAAAAAGATGTCAAGAGTTTCTTAGGCTTAGCTGGTTACTATAGAAGGTTCATCAAATATTTTAGCAAGAGGGCTTCACCATTATTTGGGTTATTGGCCAAGGATTCTGAGTTTATTTGGTCTGGTCCTTGTCAAGAGGCTTTCAAGCTCATTAAGGAACAATTGACTATTGTCCCCATCCTTTGAGGTCCAAATTGGACTCTGCCTTTCCACATCCACATTGATGCATCTGAAAAAGCTGAAGGGGCATCATTAGGACAATTAGAGGACAAAATCCATTATGCCATTTATTTCGTCAGCAAGAACTTTTCCAAGATCAAGCTAAATTATATTGTTACTGAGAAGGAGATGTTAGACATTGTCCATGCTTTGAACAAATTCAGGCATTATGTAACTGGATATCAAAGCTTTGTTCACAATGACCATGCAACCATCAAGTATTTAATGAATAAACCGGATGTTAATGCTAGGATAATTAGATGGTTGTTACTTTTTCAGAAATTTGATTTGACTATTGTTGATAAACCTGGAAAGGAGAATGTTGTTGCAGATTTTTTGTGCAGATTAGCTCTCCCTATAGCTGAAGAAGGAATGGTGGATGACCAGCTACCAGATGAGCATCTCTTTTCTATATCAGCACTCTCACCATGGTTTGTTGATATAGCAACTAATTGGTTGTTGTGAGACTCCCTCCTAATCTTTCATTCAAGGAGAGGAGCAGAATCATCAGAAAAAGCGCCCCTTTCACATGGATTGGGGGAAACCTTTTCAAGCTAGGCCCTGATCAAATCCTAAGGAGATGTATGAGGGAGGAAGAAGTTTTTCTTATCCTCTCTGAATGTCATGACAACCCATGTGGAGGCCACTTTGCTGCAAAGAGAACTGCTTACAAAGTTTTGCAGGCAGGATACTATTGGCCTACCCTTCACCAAGATTTCAGAAAATGCATCAGTAGGTGTGACCAGTTCCAAAGGATGGGGAAACCCACGCAAAGGGATGAGATGCCTTTTCACCCTCTGGTGGCTCTTGAGCCATTTGACAAGTGGGGCATCAACTTTGTTGGACCTATCGATCCACCATCTGGACAAAAGAAGTATATCATAGTCTGCGCTGATTACCTAAAAAAGTGAGCTGAAACAAAAGCAGTGAAGGTAGAAAATGAGGAGAAATTAGCAGAATTTCTGAGGGAGAATGTGTTTTATAAGTTTGGGTACCCATAGAAATAGTCACTGATCAGGGAGCACAAGTCACCTCTCACCTCATTGAGAATATTTTGAGGAAGCACAAGATTAAGCATAGAACTTCTACTGCCTATCACCCTCAGCTGAATGGCCAAGTAGAAGTAACTAACAGAGCTTTAGAGAGCATCCTCACCAAGGTTGTGAGTAGCAGCAAAAAGGATTGGGCAGATAGATTGGTAGAAGCTACTTGGGCCTACAACACTACTTCTAAGACAACAACATGATTCACTCCCTATGAACTAGTCTATGGTAAGAAGGCTCTACTTTGAGTTGATTTTGAATTCAATACTTTAAGAATGGAAGATTAATTAAATCTAGATCTATCAAATGCCTAAAAAGAGAGGTTGTTGCAACTAAATGGATTGGATGAGTTCATAATGCAAGCACTTATTCACACGAAGGTAGTTCAGCTGCAAAGGAAAGTATGGCATGACAAGAAAATCAAAGAAAAGACCTTCCAAGAAGGAGATTGGGCGTTGTTGTATGATTCAAGGTTTAAATATTTCAGATGAAAACTGATGATAAGATGGTTGGGGCCTTACACAATGGAAAAATGTTTTGATAATGGCGTAGTTCAAATCAGAACCATAGATGAGGAAGGAATCCCCTTGCTTGTCAATGGTCACAGACTTAAAATGTACAAGAATCCTTTTTCAAGGGAAGAGTTCATAAATTTAATAAGCAGAGAGGTGTAAGTGATGTGAAAATCCATAGTTTCCCACACCTCCTAAGAAAAAAAAAAAATATCCATGGGTGAAAACCTCTCTGAGGTACCCAAGGCAAGCTTGTGGGTTGAAAACCTCGATGGAGGCAGCTCACTTGCTAAAAAAAAAGACAAAAAAGAAGAATAAAAGAGAATAAATATCAATGGGGGAAAACCTCTCTGAGGCGCCCAAGGAAATATTGTGGGTTGAAAACCTCCATGGAGGCAACCCACTTTCTTTCAAAAAATAAAAACAAAAAAATACATCTGCATCTTTGTGTTCTTTATGTTTGTTGTTTTGCATGTCATTAATGGTTTCTGGAAACATAGGGAAGCATTCATCTTCTTTTCTCTTCTATTTTACCATCCATCCCATCATTAACTCCATTCATTTCCATAACTCCTTCCATCACCTCCATACACCATATTCCTCCATTCCTGAGCACAACGTAGCAAAATAAAGCAAGCCACAAACTGCTACAAACATCAGGAACTTCCTTCAAAAACAAAGTTGGTTCACGGACTACAACGAAAAAAACAAGGAGTTGATAAAGCAGACCCCGGGAAAGATAGGAGTGCCACCCATGGCATCTGGAGCACCCCCACGCAGCATTTACAACGGGAAGAAACAACAAGAAAGATCAGCAGCTCACCCAGAGATTCTCTCATTCAACAAGCTGATCACTCAGAAAATAGGAAAATAAGGAAGAACACAACATCTAAAAGGCTTGTATCCTCAATCCATCTCCTGAAACCGCCTTGGAAACAACAGGTAAACTCAGGTATAGCTTCTCACCCCTCGCTATGCATCCATGATAGCCAGAAATAATTAAATTTTCAAACTTAGAGTTTAAGGGGCAAAAAGGTGGCCAGTTAGCTTGGCCACCATCATGAAGTATGACTAGGGAGAACTGCAAAGTCACGCCACCTGGGCATGCAAAATAAAAAAAAAATCAAATGGAGTAGAGGAGAACAAGGGCAGGAAACACGTAGTTCATCATGAATTAACAAAGAGAAGGAAACAATTGTCTACAACAGAAACTGGAGCTGAGCCAAGTTACATAAGCACTCCAAAATTAGTTACGCAATCTAATAAAAAAATATATCATCTTATCCAAACCAGTGAATTGATCATTTTTTAGGGAAAGATACCGAAGGGAGTGCGCAACACAGCAATACCGAGAGTGGGTTGCGTATTTGAACAGCGTGCAGCAAAAACAGCAGCAGAACAACATCACTAGCAGTCGAGCTAGCTTCTGAAGTATACCGTGTATCGAACACAGTAGCAAGGGACCAAGGGAATATTTCCTCCTAACCCTATAGAAGAAAGAGAAGAAGGAGAAGAAGAGCTAGAACAAGAACCAAAAGAGGAACAAGAAGAACCAGGGGAAGAAGAGGAAGAGACAAAGGGCCAAGGAAAAATGGAAGAGATGGAAATAGAAGTCATAGAGGTAGCAGAAAGTGAGAAAGAAGTAGACTCACAACACAACACCACATCCCATAAAGACAAAGAGGTAGTTTCCACCTTATCTCCCTTGAGCGCAAAGAGACAAAGGTAGACCTCTATGTATTTCAGAGCTGATAAGAGTCAGAGGATAAGTCAGAGAGAGACATAAACTCCTCCCACGAGCCTGACTATCATTGAAGAATCAGCAAGGGAGGAAGAAATAATCGAACAAACAGTTTTGAAGGAGAAGCTGTAGAAGGCACAAGCAGAGAATGTAGCAAGGAAGGAGAAATTGCAACAAAAAGGGCAACAAGTAGCCACCATGGAAGACTTATGCATAGAATCCCTTCAACACAGATTCCCTTTTGACTCATATGTTGTGTACCTCAAGGAGCAATGGCTCCTATTTCAAATCAAAACTCTAGCCTCCCATGGATCCCTACCTTTCCAATATTGTAGGCAATTCATGGATTTATACAAGAAAGCTAACATGGCTGATCAGGCAAAGATGCCAGAGTTTTATGTGCATAACCTTGTGCTGACAAATCTGGATACTTGGGACCCCAATACTACAATGGGGGATACACAGTTGATGGATTTAGTAGCTTTGATGATGAATGAGGACACTAGAGCAAAAGAGATATGGTGGGTCATGAGAAGAAGAAATAGAGAACCCTTCCATATCAGACCATAATTTTTCAGCACAGGAGGAGTCATCATTAACCGTCGAGAGATTGAATGGGACCCTGCACTAGTTGAAATCTACCTTCAGACTCTAACACATGTAATAGGCCACTTTGATGATGTTTCTAGGCAGATAGAAGATGAGTGCATTATGGCCAGCCAGAGGAGATGGAGCAACATCCCTCATAGCCTCAAGAAGAGGGAATACCATACTCCAAAAATACTAAGGGGTGCATTGGAAAGGGAACCATTATACAAGAGGGCCATGCAGGCCAAAAATATCCAACGATTGGGACTAAATCTCAGCCCACCTTTGCTTCTGGGGCCGAATGATGAAAAGGACACATATGCACAAGATAGATAATCGAAGAATGCATAAATGAATAATGGTTTTTACCCCCTTGGGGAAACTCCCACACTTCTTCCTCAGGAAATCATGGGGGTTTTCAAAGCCTTAAAGGAAATGCAGGAGGAGGATTAGTTGCTTAAAGGATGAGCAACCATTCAGTAGGGGGTGATGATGAGCTCCATCATTAGACATATTTTGAGGGGTTAATGGCCACCTTTTTGCCTTCTTAGATCTCTTTTTCTTGCATTTTTATTATTATTTGGTTTTATGATGCTAGTATAGGTGTTGATTAAGGATAACATACTCTGAGTGCCTAATATGAGGTTGAGTGCAGAAAATCAGGAATTATTAGCATTTTTATAAAGATTTTATCATAAAGACTTGGAGGAGACAACAAGGAGAAATTTTTGGAGGATTTTCCACCCTCCTTAACTCTCAAAGGCAACCAAAGGATCCTAGATATTCTCTCCAACAATTCGAATTCCAAAAGCAGCCAAAGGATCCCCAAGGATTCTCTCTAGCAATTCGAATTCCAGAGGCATCCAAGCAACTCAAAGAGGAGCACACTCAATATTTGTTTACTTGGAGTCAACTAGAATCAATCACTATTTTCTAGGGAGCTGTTGGTAGCTTCCCTGTAGAATAAATAGAGTAGAGCTAGAGCTAGGAATATTTAGTCAATTCTAGTCAGAACTTTGTTTCAAGCTATTGAGCTTTTTATTATTTCACTCAGTGATCAAACTTTCAGAAATGTATGAGGTTATTCTTTTATGAAATGGTCAGACTTCTTTCATTTTACTAATTTAAGTTTCAGAGAGCTAGGCTCATGGGTCAGGGCCCAATCCATGTGCCTCAGCCTCTCTGCTATATTCATTCTCTTCTTTGTGTCATTTCATTAGCTCCGCTTCTGATAATTTCGCTTATATTTCAAGTTGTTGTTTAGTTTTTCTTTCATTATGTTGCTGTAGTTTTTTTCATTTTCTTATGAGAGTAATAGAATAGAAGAAAACCAAAACATTGTTGATCAATACCTCCTTTTCATCTCTGTCAATAGGGCTCGAGGAGGGCGAACCTTCCCACAGACCCAAAAACTGATTTCTATTCACTATTTCTGAGATTAAAAGTAGAATTGCATTACCATTTTCAGCCTTCCTTTTTGCATTGCATTTTCACAAATTTCTCTGTTTTTCGTGCATAGACCAGCAGAGTTGTTTGTAGGAATTATTGCTAAAACCCTAGACCAGCTCCGTGGTGCCTTCCCACTTCATTTTCCATCTCTGTTTTCATGGCCTGAACGTTGTTTTTATGCCTCCATTTCCCTCTTTTTCCTCTTATTTGTGAATGTTGCACCCACCTTTTTTTTCTCAAAACATTGAAACCCTTCAGCCCGCCTCATTCCTTTGTTTTTATCATTCACAATTTCCTTACCATTTTCTAACGCAGAACTCTTGAAAACAGTTGGAATTCGACCTTCCACCCTTGCTCCTCGAACTTCCTGCTACCGTACATTGCAAATCGTAGTGTTTAGTTTCTTCCTTTAAGACTTACCACTCCTTTTCGCTGATTGCGATATCACATATCAAACTTCGCACCTTTTCCCTTTTTCTTTAAGACTTACCGCATCCAAATGCCAATTGCGATATTGCGATCGCGCTCCGTCGTCGGTCCCACTGCCATGTCACCCAGTGCATTTTGCACTTCGCAACTTTTCCTGAACAACACTTCCTCTATCCCTCCAATTTTGTGATATTGTGATTGTGATATCGCACTTTGCAGTTCGCAACTTTTACCACATTGAAAATCGCTCATCACAACTTCTTCCCTTTTCTTTTAAGACTTCCCACTCCTATCTGCCGATTACGATATTGCGATCGTGCTCTGCCACCAGTCCCATCTCCACGTCACCCAACGCATTTCGTACTTCGTAAATTTTCCTGAACAACACTTCCGTTATCCCTCCAACTTTGCGATATTGTGATTGTGATATCACACTTCACACTTCGCAAATTTTACCACATCGCAAATTGCTCATCGTAACTTTTTCCCTTTTCTTTTTTGACTTACCGCTCCTATCTTCCGATTACGATATTGTGATCGCGCTCCACCACCGGTCCCACTGCCACGTCACCCGTCGCAAATCGCATCTCGCAACCTTTTCCCTTTTCTTTTAATACCTACTGCTCTTTTTTCCGATTGTGATATTGCAATATTGCATATTGCAAATCGCAAAATTTTCCCTTTTCGCATTTCACATTTCTTTCCCATCGCATTTCGCATGTCGCAACTTTTAGCCCGTCGCACTTCGCAACTTTTGCTCCATCGCATCTTCGCCATCTCACTTTTCAAATTATTCCACTCTGAAGCATTTTTGCACTATAATAAATTTACAATCATGTTTAAACCCCCACTTTCCACTTCTAAGCCTTGTTTCATGTGTTAAGCCCTCCATTATCCTCTTTAGCCCTTTTTTTTCCTCCAAGATGCAAATCAACACTTTTTCAATTTGAATTAAGTGATGGATAGCTCAGCTGCATGGATAGAAGCATGGTAGATAGACCATAGGATAAGTAGAGTGCATTTAGCCATTTTGCCAAGTTAAGTGTGGTTTAGAATTAGTTTCCTTTCTTCCATTAATTTTCGGCAATTTAATTTATTTTCTTTCTGTTATTTCCTTTTTGCACATTAAATTAGTTTCATTTCGACATTTCCTTTCTGAAAATTAAGTTAGTTTCCTTTCTGCCATTTCCTTCTAGCAATTTACCTTTTAGTTTTTATCATAGTTTAGGAAATACCACCCTTTCTTAAAGCAGAAGAGGATGACATGAACATAATGCATCTGTGTATATAAAAATGTCACCTCCAAGTTTGTACGAACCTCGGGTTGATAAAGTAAAGTAGGGCAGCCCATGGGAGTTGTAGCACTCTTGGTGCGATACCAGGGCTCGCCAATAATCACCACCAGAGGTTTTCACCACGCCAATTAACCACATAATGACATAACCATGAAGTAACTTGTACCATGAACCACATCATGACTAAAGACTCTCATCGGATCACTGAAGAAACTGAAGACTAAACTGTCGATTTGAACTGATGCAAGATCATCCTGGATCAATCCTCTCCACTTGAAAGCTTTTGGACCAACAAAAGTTTTATTTAAGCAGATATCAGGTGAGGGTACAACTCCCTCACTCTTCTGATCTCCATCCACTTCGCCCTTCTCGGATTCATGCCCTTGAGTCCCACTCAAATATATTCAACATATCCACGCCTTGAAGTGCGAACCTTCCTGTCCAAGATGGTATCTTCATGCAACTCATTCATATACTGAGGTGCCAAATAATCAAGGGTAGGAATATGTGTATCTTCCTCTAGACCAATGATCATCGGAGGTTCATACAACTTCATATTTTCTACATTTACAACTGAATAAATATGCATGTAAGGGGGTAAATCTAATCGGAATGCATTATTTCCAATCTTTTCCACAATCTTGAAAGGACCATACCTAATGGGTTTCAGTTTCTTACCTTCACCTTTCAACCTGTATTTACTTATATACAACCATACCTGATCACCAACCTGAAAATGATGATCCATTCGATGCTTGTCATGGCGCATCTTGTACTTGGCATGACTCTTCTCTAACTGATCCTACACTGCTTCATGTATCTTTTGTATCCATTGAATGAATTTAACTGCATTATTTGAATCATCGTGTCCATCCAGTTTATCTTCTTCACCAAACATGAAATCCATTGGTGAATTTGGTAGATACCCAAAACATGTTTCAAATGTAGATCACTTAGTTGAAGAATGTAAGGCTCGATTGTAAACATGTCGCACATAAGGTAAAGATTCATCCCACAAATAGGGTGTTTGCTGCAATAACCTCTGAGAATATGTATCGTTGTCCTTTTTACCACTTATGTCTGTCCATCGGTCTGTGGATGAAAATTTGTGCTCTTCTTCAACGTTGTGTCCATGAGTCCCCACAAAGTGGACCAAAAATCTCCTACAAAGCGAGTGTCTCGGTCGGAAATGATGGAAGTAGGTAACCCAAAATGAACCCATACTCGTTGAAATAACATCTGTGCAGTTTTTTCAGTAGTCACTTGCTTTTTGAATGGAACAAGAATGAACATCTTGCTAAAACGATCAACCATGACATACATGTAATCATGCCCTCTCCTGGACATAGGAATTCCTCCAACAAAATCCATGGAAATGTTTACCCATGGTCGCGAAGGAACTGGAAGTGGCATATACAAACCAATCTTTTGATTGCTTGGTTTTATTTTTGAACACATAACACATCCTTTAATGTACTTAACAACTATTTCATACACGTGAGGCCAGTAGAAATACCTTTCAATTTGCACCATTGTCTTGCTTACGCCAAAATATCCTGAAATGAGAGAAGAATGTGCTTCCCGAATAAGATGCGCCCTTTCTGTCTGTGATATGCACAACTTACCTAGATGATATAACAATCTGTTGTGAACATGAAAATTGACTTCTTCGACCTGAGTACCATGAGTTAGTGATTCATAAATATCTTTCAAATCATCATATGTATTATATTGTTCTAAATAAATTTCAAGTTTTAAATAACTATTTTGCAGCACAACTGAAGCATTCAAAGATGGCCTAGACAACATATCAACTACTTTGTTTGTTACACCTTTCTTGTACTTAATTGCTAAGTGAAATTGTTGAAGGAATCCCATCCATCTGTAATGGTGAGATTTTTGCAACTTAGTTTGAGACTGAAGGTATTGAACCGGCTGATGATATGTGTGAATCACTCTTTCCTTACCCACTAAGTAGTGTTTCGATTTCTTAATACTTTCAACCAAAGAAAAAATTTCTTTATCATATGTCAGATAATTTGCAACTGCCTTAGAAGAAGTTTCTGAATGAAAACAAATAGGCTTCCCTTTATGAAGTAAGACTGCACCCACTGCATAACCACTAGCATTTGTTTCAATTTTGAATGGCTGTTGAAGATCTAGTAAAGCTAAGATTGGTGTTGTGACAATTTTCTGCTTAAGTGTATCAAAAGAGTTTTGTTGTTTCCCTCCCCACTAAAAGGAAAATTTAAAACCTGTTAAATCATGTAACGATGATGCAATCAAAGAAAAATGAGAAATTAATTTTCTCCAATATTGAACTGCACCTAGAAAAATCCTAACTTCAGTCACATTCTGTGGTCTTGACCACTTAACAATCACATCAATTTTAGTTTGATCTATTTTCAAATGACCACCTCCAACTATGTAACCAAGATAAATCAATGAATTTTTCCCAAACTCACATTTGGAAAGTTTAAGGTACAATTTTTCCCTTTGCAACACTTCGAAGACCTGTTTAACATGCCTAAAATTCTCTTCCATACTGGAACTGAAAATCAGGATATAATCTAAGTAAATTATGACAAATTTATCAATGTATGGATGAAATACATCATTCATAACCCGCATGAAATTTTTTGGATAATTACACAAACCAAAAGGAATCAGTAACCATTCAAATAGCCCCTGCCTAGTTTTAAATGCAGTTTTCCATATGTCATTTTCTACAATGCGAATTTGATGATACCCACTATGCAAATCCAACTTAGTGAAATAGACAACATTTTTCAACTGTTCAAGTAAATCATCTATCCTGGGAAGAGGATACATGTTCTTGATTGTGATTTTGTTTAAGGCCCAAAAGTTGACACACATTCTCCATGTCCAGTCTTTCTTAGGAACCAAAATTATGGGTGAATCACATGGAGATGAACAAGGTCAAATGAAGCCTTTTTCAACCAGCTCTTGGATTCGTTTCTTTATTTCTTTGTTCTCTATGACTGACATGCGATACATTTTGACATTAGGAAGAGGGGAATCATACATCAATTGTATCTCATGTTGTATTTCTCGTTTAGGAGGCAGATGTTTTGGTTCTTTAACTAGACTTTGAAAATAATCTACCACTTTAACCAAACCATCTTTAAACTGAGATTCATAGCTTGAAAAAGCATCATGTTGATCCTTATGATTTTATTTTACAACCATGAGTACATATCTTTTACTTTAACTTATTAGCCTCTTCATCTGATTAAAAGTAACTAAATTTAAGTGTGTCTTTATTTTATGTGCCCTGACAATGTATTCTATCCCATATTTATTAAGGTGATATTTATGCTCTTTCCTATGAAACACATCATCATGATCATAGAGATAAGGACTTCCTAGCACTACTCCACATATGTCTAATGAAATGACATATAAATACACTTCATCAATGTAACTAGCTGTGACGGAAAATTTTAAACAACACTTATTTGTGACATTAATCTGAGTCTTTTCTTTTAGCCAACCTAATGGGTATGGTCTTGGATGATTCTGTGTCTCCAAACCCAATTTCTTAACTAATTCTTCAGCTATTAAATTTTCCTGTGATCCACTGTCAAATAATGTATCTATTTTTGTGTGCTTAGAAGTTACCCTTATGTGAAATAATTCAACTCGTTTATCCTCATCCAGATGATTTATGTTTGAAGAAGATGCAGAAGTATTAGAACTTGAACTAGCATCAAAACTTTTACATGTCAAAACCATTGTGGTTATTTTCCTTTCATCACCTGATTCAGAGCCCAAATCTTTTTGGATTGTTGTATTAGCCTTCTTTTCACCTTTATTTTGTTAGAACTTCTTTTTTCTGAGTTCTGGATGAAGTTTCCAACATCTGGCTTCATCATGTCCGATCCTCTAGCAGTGAGAACAAGTATGTCTTTCACTTTCCTTCTGAGTTGTCGATGTTTTCTTTCCTTTCGAACTACTCTTCCTCTTGTTGTCTTTGGAATCCTTTATTTCCAACTGTTTGGATGCCTTCTGTGAAAAATTGAATGGTCTACCACCTGATTAAATATGTATGGCTTGAATGAACACAAACTTCATCAAATTCAGTGGGATTAAACATCAATAACGTATGTTCTAAATAAGAATGTAAACTTCCAATGTACTCTAATAAAGTTTCACATGTATCCAATGGAATACCAAGCGCCAAAGCTTTATTCCTGAACTCCCGAGTAAACTCCTGAACATTCTTCCCTTTACCTTGCCTCAAATGCTGCCAATAAATAGCATCTTCCTACATGTATCCCAAAGGATATAATTGTTTTCTGAGAGATTTTAAAAACTTAGACCATGAAGAGATGACTTTACCTTTCCACTTTAAATCTACTTGAGTTTTACTTTACCACTAGATTAAATTTGTTGCCCCCATTCTAACTATAGCTAACTGGATTTTTTTCTTTCATCAGAAATGTTCTGAATTCTACAAGACACTTCTAACTGCTTAATCCAGTTATCTAAATTTTTATGATTCATTTCGCCATCACAAATATGTAGTTCAAATTTTACATCAAGTTTCAAAAGATATGATTTCTGAGGTTTCTTTTCTATTTCAGAGTCTGAACTGGAAGAAGAAGAAGAAGATGATGGAGGAGAAGGAGGTTTATCAGTTTTTCTTTTTTCCTTTTCCTTCTTCGTTGCTTTCGAATATGAAGCTACATCTCTCACCTTCTTACCTTCGTAGAGTTATCCCAACATTTGCTGCATGTTCAAAAACATTTGTTGAATTTGTTCACGCCCATGAGCTTCACTTCAGGAGTTTCACCTACATCAGATCCTCCCATTGTCAATTGTTGAGCGACTTTCCGCTTTCTAACTTCTGGTTCTATCTCCTCGAGTGTTCCTTCTCCACGTCGCAACCTGGACCTGGTTAACATTCACTAGAAAAAATCCTACAAAACGCAACCTACTCTGATACCAAAATATATGATCTTAAATAGATCTGAAATAATACTGAAGTAGAACTGAATATTTTCCAAAGTGAATTGATTGTTAACTTGATCGCTTAGTATGGATGATTGAAGGAAAAAATTTGATTTTACGACTTAATATAGAACTTAATAATCACAATTAAACATGAATTTTCAGGAAAAAAAAAAAGAGATAGAAGGCATCAAACATTGATTACGAAGTTTGTCCTTGGTGGACTACGTCTCCGGGTCCGGTTTCAAGATGGGTATATGTTTTATTAAGGATTGATCCAAGGAATTATTTACACAGAAATTCACCAAACTGAACGTGCTCTTAGGCACCTTTGATCTCTATCAATAGAAATATTTCTCTTCTATATTTCCAACGCCTATCTCGGTACACAATTCTGCCTCGAGACGACCAAGATACACCTGAAAGAAAAACTGCCTCTCTCTTCAGAATTCTGAATACAAGCCTTCAAAAACACTCCCCTTTTCCATCATGAGCAATGGTGGTTTTATAATTACAATGCAGGTTCAATCTCGAAATCCTTAGGTCTATTCATGGTAAGTGGTTTTACAAATAAATGTTATTAGGTGGTAAACACCTATCGGTGCAATAAAGTTCTAACACCTTAGGATAAGGTGGATAATAACATATTGCACAAATAACATCCAAAACCAAAAAATAAACTTTATGTTAAAAATAAACCCTAAAGGTCTAGCTAAATGACGAAGGTTGAACTGACTACATGTAATTGGCGAGCGGTCTAACCGCTGACTGCCACATCGGTGTTCAAGCTCCGACGGTTCTGCAACTATGTGATGACTCCCGCATGTGACAACTATCTGCGGTCAACTTCGCCCGACGGTTGCGGTCTTATAGCGGTTAGCTCCACAAACTACGCAGTACACATTTCGACTGCATTCACATGTCATTGCAACTGAACTTTTCCTGCACGGTCAAGCTTCGGTTAGACTATTTATATGGTTTATTACATAGTTTATAACCATAGTCCGAAACCATTACATAGATATGTATGCGCTCACCACCATGGTTTGTAACATTACATGGTTACATAACATTTGCTCTAGGTTTATTACATATGGTTGATGTGGCTAGGTATTAGCTTAACATAGGTTTACGACTTATGAACCATAGGCTTACACTTATGATATTTAACCACATAATGACCACCAAAGGTTCACCACACCATTTAAATACATAATGACATAACCATGAAGTAACTTGCACCATGAACCATATCATGACTGAAGACTCTCATCGGATCACTGAAGAAACTGAATATTGAACTATCGATCTGAACTGATGCAAGATCCTCATGGATCAATAGGGCCTTAAAAAAATAGACCATGAAGAACCGCTACCCCATCCTCAGGATCGACGAGTTGATGGATGATCTGAGAGGAGTTAAGTTATTCTCAAAGATCGATCTGAGTTCTGGGTACAATTAGATCCAGGTGAGGGACAAGGATGTCCCTAATACTGCATTCAAGTGTCACTATGGACACTTTGAATTTTTGGTGATGCCATTTGGGCTAACCAATGCTCCGACCACATTTCAGTCTTGCATGAACCACATATTTCGTGGCCAGTTGAGGAAGTTCATGCTGGTTATTTTAGATGACATCTTGATCTATAGGTAGAATTGGGAGGAGCACTTGCAACAAGTAAAGGTAGTACTTCGTATCCTAGAGGAGCAGCAGTTTTATGCAAAGTTGTCCAAGTGTGAGTTTGGGTTGACTAAGGTGCTTTATTTGGTGGATATAATTGGTGTTGATTGAGTGAGGGTGGATGAGGAGAAGATCAAGGCCATCCGTGATTGGCCAGAGCCCAAGAACGTGTCATAGCTATGGGGATTTGTGGGCATATTCACCTACTACCAGAAATTCGTGCATGGATTTTCACCGTTAGTAGCACCCCTCACGGATTTGAACAAGAAGGGAGCTTTTCTCTAGACCACAACAACACAAGAGGATTTTGAGTGCCTCAAGCAAGTGATGAGAATATTTCTCGTGCTTGCTCTTCTTGATTTCACGCAGCCCTTTTTTCTAGAGTGTGATGCATCCAGGGAAGGAGTGGGGGAATTTTTGATGCAGGGATGGCATCCTATAGCTTTCGAGGGCCAAAGGTTATTTCCCCATGAGAGGTTGTATCCCATTTATGAAAAGGAATGCTAGCCATCATGCATGTGCTAGCCAAGTTCAAGAAGTACCTAGTGGGGAACAGGTTCACAGTGAGGACAGACCACAATAGCCTCAAATTATTTTTGGAGAAAAAGAAGTTGTAGGAGAGGCAGCAGAAGTGGGTGAGTAAGATCTAGGCCTAAAATTTCGACATCGAATATTTCAAGGGGAAGCACAACATGTTAGTTGATGTGTTTTCTAGGAGGTCATCTTATATTTCACTAATGAGCATTGAGCTGGATTGGAAGGCTCATTTTTTGGTCGAGTACTCAAAGGATTGCTTTGCATGCGAAGTCCTAGAGGGATAGGTGACCGATGACCACTATCAGGTGATGGATGAAGTGATATATTACAGGGAACGAATATATTTGGTGGCCAACTCCAAGTTGTGTAATAAGTTTCTTGAGGCAACCCATGACTCACCATCGGTAAGCCATCATGGGTTCAAAAAAACTTACAGGGCCATCAGAGAGAGGTTCTCATGGAAGGGCCTCAAGGATGATATTCTGCGGCACATCCAGGAGTGTGAGGTATGCCAATGGAACAAGGGAGAGTTATCCCATCTAGCGGGGTTTCTGCAGTCTCTTCCAATCCCTAAGGGGAAATGGGAGAGCATCTCGATGGATTTCATTATTGGGTTGCCCATGGTGCATGGAAAGGACAATATTTATGTGGTTGTTGATCACTTGACGAAGTATGCTCACTTATTTTCAATCTAAATCAAGTACACAACCTCACAGGTGGCTGAGTTGTTCTTCAGAGAGATATTTCGGTTGCATGGACTTCCCAAGACCATTCAGTGACTATTACAATAATTTCATGGGCAGTTTTTGGCAGGAGATATTCCGATTGGTGGGTACGGAGCTCACTCCTAGTATGATCTACCATCCCCAAATGGATGGCCAGACAGAGATAGTCAACAAGTGGCTATAGGGATACTTGCATAACTACGTTACAGGGTAGCAAAAGGCATGGCTGTTGTGGCTACACATGGGGGAGTATTTCTACAACACCACCTTCCACATGACTATAGATATGTCTCCATTTCATGCCTTGTATGGTTACGATGCTCTGACATTTTTTGATGTCATGTTTGGAGACAGTAAGGCGCCACAGGCCAAGGATTGGATCCAAGAGAGCCAATACATTTTGAGGGCTCTCAAGGACAATATGAGTACAACACAAAACTAGTAGAATATCTATGCACACCAAGCCGCATGGAGAGATAGTTTGAGGTTAAGGACTTAGTGTAACTTCGCCTTCAGCCATACAAGCAGTCCATGTTGAAGCAGAAGATGGCCGAGAAGCTTAATTCATGTTTCTATGGACCATACAGAGTCACTCAGAGAGTGGGGGGCGTATCATACCAATTGGAGCTACCCCCAGGAAGTCGGGTGCATAACATCTTTCACGTATCATGCCTGTAAAAGGCCTTGGGTCACAAGGTGACAACAGCAACTAAGTTGCTTCCCATGGATGATGAGGGACACTTAGTACTTTAGCCCGAGGCAATTTTGGACACCAGGGAGAGGCATTTGAGGAGTAGGGTGATCGAGGAGTTTTTTATAAGATGGAGGAATTTGTCGGATGAGGATGCCACCTGGGAAGGAGAACATATACTCCAGCACCCATCACTATAGTTGCTTGAGGACAAAAAAAATATTGGTGGGGAGGACTGTAATATTCCTAATTATCCATTATTCTAATTACAAATATTAAGTTTTTGATAATTTTGTATTTCCTAATGTTAGCCAAAAATAATGTGGGCCGGGGACCCACAAATTAGATTAAGGAAAACCATAGTCTTTTCCCATGGCAGAGAGGAAAATATTATGGCTTTGTTGGGGGCTCGAGGAGCCAATGAGAAAGGACTACGCCATCCATGAAGGCAACATTGTGTTTGGTCGAAGGGAGGCAGCACAAGAGTGGCTAGAAGAGGGGCAGCGCAGCTCTTGGTGGGACCCAAGAGGAACATTGGGCCTTTGGGGACAAAAAGGAAAAGGCAACTCATTTTTATCATTCATCTATCATCTATTGAACTTGTCTTTTGACAGAGCACGCTTGATCAAGTACTATGTCTTCCATTGTTGTTTAGCAACTGAAGGTTTCCGAGTAAGAACCTCAACCTCTGCTTCAGGGGACTTCGAGTGCCTGCCCAAGGGCAGAGATATTACCATTTCGATCCAGATGGGACCTGTGTGATTCATCCACAGTGTGACTATCTTCAGAGACAACACAATCATTGCGCAATAGTGAGGGGGAGATAATCCAGGTGATGAGGAGTGCACAGAATTTTTTATTTGGGAATTGGAGGGGAGGTTGAGATATTCCTAACAAGGTTATTGTACAAAATTTGGGAGTGGTATGCAGTAGAATTTCCAGGAGCACAATTTTACCCAAAAACTCAGAGAGCCAAGCCCAAGAGGTCCAATTTCTGAGGTCATCCATTCCAAAAATCCTTTGCGGGTTATTGTACGTTTTGTGAGTAGAGACTAGGGTTAAAAGCCCAAAATTTTATAAGCATTATTCATGACCCAACCAACAAATTTAGTGGAGGAGAAGCAGTAATTCTGGGCCAGAAATGTGTAGAGTTAGAGCAACGCAGTGTACTCTTTGAGGGTGGATTCAACTTGTTTCAAAGGCCTCTTCAACTTGCCTTAAGCAAGCCTAGGTGCCATCAAGACAACACCCATATTGTACACCTTTACATCAGATGAATAAAATGGCTCATACTTGAATTTTATGGCTCCAGTTTTTGTTTTGATGGCGTAATTGTTTTTGTTGTTGTTAACGTATGTTGATGCATTGTTATTATTGTTAATTTCCTACTAGGAATATTGCAATCTTCCATTATTTTTGAAATTCATAAGGGAATTCTTTGGTCCAAAAGGGATAACACACCATTGGTATTGACCAAATGGCACAACAAAAGTTATTTTGAAATGATCTGGAGTAGATATCCCAATTTTCAAGAAACCAATCATTAAGTCAAATTTACTAAAAATATTCTTCTCGCAAATTTTAGCAAATAAAAGTTCTTTATTTGGATGAGGATACCTGATGGATAGCAGTGCATCATTTAGAGCCTTATAATTGATTAATAGTCACTTTTTACCCCTTTTCTGTTCAAAATGCTTGTTAACATAAAAATGAGGACAAGCCCATGGGCTTTTGCTTGGCTCAACCAACATTTTTTTAAGTAGCTCATTTGTTTATTCTTTGAAAAGTTTTAACTCTTCAGGAGAAATGGAACTGGTTGAAGCCTTTTGTGCTATGCCATTAAATCCTTCCTTGTAAAGAAAATCTACAAAATACTTTTCTCTGAACCAGAAAGAGTCAGGATATTCAATTGTACAATCTTGTTTTAATTTGTCAGTTATTTATTTCAATTCTTCTGCTCCACGTAATTATGAATGTCTAACTGTCTTGTTAATTTTTATAATTTGCTAATTGATTCCTCAACAAGATCAGGTTGTTTATCAAAAAAACTAACTGTAAAATCATTTTTACATTGACTCATGGTAGATTTATCTTGAATATGAATTACTATTGAATTAATATCAATAGCAAATTATTTGTGTCTCCTAAAAAAATATTATCCAAGCAATTATCTTTCCCAATTTTGTATTCTATATCAAAATAATACCCATCAAGCCACAAGCTCCATCAAAGTGTTCTATGATTGCCTTGTTCTAGCAGTCTTCTACTTGTCAGGATTCCCTTCATATGATTTAAATCTTTGTAACATGAAATGTACTAGTTTCAGGAACAATCTAAACCTATTAATGCCATTTTTAACTGCTAAAATTCCTTTGTGTGATAATGGATATCTTATTTTTGCATCCTTAAAATTTCCAGGTGAATACATACATACTTTTTCTCTCTTAGTTTGTTTCTACCATAGTATTACTGCCCATATTTCAAAATATGGATCAATTTCTAAGATAAATGGGACTTAGCTATTTGGGAGAAGTAGCTTAGGAAGATTTACAATTTTTTCTTTTATCAACTGCATTTATTTTTTCCATGGGTTACCTTGCTTCAAACGTTTTTTGTAGACATTTGACATATTTGGCTTGATTTTCATAAAATTAGAAAATATAATTGAGACTTCAAAGAAATATTTGCAATTGATTCTTGTCTTGGATTTCATCTCGAAAAATTAGTAAATTTTTAAATAAATTATCTTGAAGTTCAACCTTTTCTTGTGTTAGTATCAAACCAAGATACTCAATCCTTGTTTGGCTAATGATGAAGTTAGATTATGTTTTAGAAATAACAAGACCATGATCTTAAATCCTCTTACATACAACTGATAAATGTTGTTGATGTTCCCTTACATCTCTTGAGCATACTAAAAAATCATCAATATATACAACAATAAATTCTAAATCTCGAAAAATATCTTCCATTCTTTTTGGAATTCAGAAGGGAATTATTTATTCCAAAAGGGATAACACACCATAGGTATTGACCAAATGGCACAACAAAAGTTATTTTGAAACTATCTGGAGGAGATATCCCAATTTGCGTGAAACCAATATTTAAGTCAAATTTACTAAAAATATTATTCTAGCCAATTTTAGCAAATAAAAGCTCTTTATTTGGAAGAGGATACCTGATGGGTAGCAGTGCATCATTTAGAGCCTTATAATTGATGACTAGTCACTTTTTACCCCTTTTGTGTTCAAAATTCTTGTTAACATAAAAAGGAGGACAAGCCCATGGGATTTTGCTTGGCTCAACCAATGTTTTTTTAAGTAGCTCATTTATTTCTTCTTTGCAAAGCTGCAACTCTTTAGGAGAAATGGAATTGGTTGAAGCCTTTTGTGCTACGCCATTAAATCCTTCCTTGTAAGGAAAATCTACAAAATAATTTTCTCTGAACCAGAAAGCATCAGGATATTCAATTGTACAATTTTCATTTAATTTGTCAGTTGTTTATTTCTATACTTCTGCTCCATGTAATTTTGAATGTCTAACAGTCTTGTTAATTTTTGATAATTTTCTAATTGATTCCTCAGCATGATCAGGTTGTTTATCAAAAAATATTACTGTAAAATCATTTTTACATTGAATCCTAATATATTTACCTTGAATATGAATTCATATTTAATTAATATCAATAGTAAATTATATGTGTCTCCGGATCTTTGTCCTCTGTCCCCATCTTATCTCTTGTTTCTGGCTCATACATTCCCTTTGCCACTCCCGGAATCCTCGGTTTCCCCCCTCTCGCATTGTGGCAACTTGGGTAACCCCTCCCCTGCTATTTCTGGACCTAGGATCACTAGGTATCTACCTCTGGATATACCTTTTTCGGCTTGCACATATACCCCTCTCCCTCGTACTAGCCTTGTCTCATCTCATCCACCTTCTGGTAGATTCAAAGTTTTCTTTCCTGATTCTCACAACATCGCTACCTCAATTTCAGGCACTACTCCTCCCTCTTTGGTTTCCTCCGAACCAATTTAATCTAGTACACACTCTCATGCGGCTAGGAAGACCAAGTGTGTCCAGGTGTGCAACAAAGGCAATCAGCTCACCCTTGGTGAAAGTTTACAAATGACGAATTTTATGGGGATGATGGACCATGTTTTGGTGGGTCGGGTCTATGGTCGGAGCTATAACACTAACAAACTCAGGAAGTGGGTCTATGAGGTTTGGGGAAACACCTTGCAGGAACTCCCAATAGTATTCACGCTAGATAAGTGTTGGTTTGCTATACAATTCACCTCCAAGGACCTCACTGATTGGGTTTTATCTCCTTTTTGGCATATTGAACTTGCTCTTGTGCTCCTTAAGCGTTGGAGCCCTCTTTTTGATCCAAAGAGGGAACATTTGGGTGCCGAACCCATTTGTTTTCGCCTCCCAGGATTACCTTTGCACCTTTGGAAGGAGGAGATATTCATAAGTATCGGAAACATTCTGGGTACCTACCTTGATCACGATATATCTTTCACAAACACTATCAAGATGGCTTTTGCTCGTATATTGGTTCATCTAGACACTCAGGAAAGTTTGGAGGAGTCTCTCAAGATTCACTGGAGGAACACAACTCAGATACAAATCATGGATTATGAAGGATTTCCCTTCCATTGTAGATGGTGCCACAAGCTTGGGCATGTCTTCAATGATTTTCCACTACTCACAAAATATGCCACTATACCTACTTCAGCAAGAGCTCATGCTACACAAGAACCGATCATTGTAAAAATGAATAGGCTGAAACAGTCAACGGGTTTACACTCTTCTTCATAGGGCATACCACCCTTGGAGACTATCAACGCTATCGCTTCCTGCTCATCCACCAGGATTACCAGATCCATGACAGCGAATGCAACATCGAGACATCCTCCGGGCACTGGTACCTCTCCTCTCCCTCATTTTAATTTATCGTCTCACATGTCTTCCCTTGCATCATTTATGTGTTATGATTCTTTCCCATATGGTATTCTTGTTTCATCAATTGTATTCTCCACTATTTTCTCCCCAGAGGTATTCTCTTCCCCCCCCCCCCCCCCCTCTTCCCTCATCATCATCTCCTGCGGAGATCCCATATGACTCACAATATAGTCACTCCTACAACCTCCACCCTTGCAACATCTCTGCTAATGTTGGATTGGGCATCATACCTTCACCTTCCCAAATATTGGTTAAACACTCTCAAGGTCGACACTCAAACATTTCTAACGCTATGCTACACGCTGGTCTGGACATTGCGGTAGGAAGGCAACTCTCCATTGAAGTGGTTCTTAGAGCAAGAAATTCCCCCCCTTTGGTTTCCCAATGAAGTTTTTTTCCTTCAACTGTCGAGGGCTTGCAAGCCCTACTAAGCACATAGCCATTAGGCGACTCTTCGACTCTGTTAATGTCAATATTCTCTTCCTTCAAGAGAATATTGGATCATCTGAGGCCATCATTGTTGCTCTCACCTCTATTTTCCCCTCCCTGATTTTTCATGCACTCGATGCCCGTGGCTGATCGTGGTATTTATTTTGGTTATAACCCTTGGGTCATTAGACTTAATAACATTTGGGGAAGGGATGGTGTTCTCATGGCAGAAATATACTCTGAGAAACTCGGGTATGACTTAAGGATGGTAAATGTGTATGGACCCTGCCATAACCAACAAGATTTTTGGCTTTCTTTACTATAATCAACATTCATGCAATTTGATGACCTCATTTTGGGTGGTGATCTCATTTTTTCCTTGGGACTTGTTGAATCTTGGGGAAAAAATGCTCAAATGGATCCCCTATATTATTTATTTAGACACTTGATGGAACTCCATCATCTGGTTGATCCCCCAATGGCTTATACTAGGCCTACTTGGTGCAACAAGCACACTGGAGAGGCTATGCTTGCTCGCAGATTAGATATATTTCTTATCAAGGAAGGATTGCTTAAAAATTTGGTATCATATAGAAAATGGATTAGCTCTGGGGGAATATCATATCACTCCCTGATCTATCTAGAGCTCTCTGAAAATTCCCCCAAACCATTAGCTCCCTACAATTTTTGTCAGTATGGTTGCGAGATGAGGCATATATCATAAAGATTAATCAGTCCTAGAGTAGTGCTCTGATTACTCCTGATATTTCCATCTCAACCACCTTTGAAATTAAGCTACATTTTTCCAAGAGGAAATCCATCGAAATGGAAAAGGCCAAGAGAAGACAGGATGACCTCGATCTGGAAAATATTGAATGAGATATTTCTCACTTTGAGGACCCTCTAAATGGTGGCTTCTCCTCTATTGCAACCAAAGAATATGTCATCAAACTGGAGTCGGGTCACCTCAGAATCCTAAAGGACAAGGAAGAAACTTGGAGGCTCAAAATTCGTGTCATATGGTTAAAAGTAGGGGATGAAAACACATAATACTTTCAACAATATGCCAGATCTCGTAGGGCCATCAACACTATTTTGGAACTTGAAAATGAGGATGGTCTACCTGGTTCCACTTTGGAACAGCTGGCCAATTTGAGTATTTCACACTTCAGGAATCTCTACAAAGCACCACAGAATGTAAATTTGGCAGAAACCATCAAAATTTATGGATTTTTTCCTAGGTGTGTGGATAAAGACAATTCCGAGGACCTATATAAACTTGTAACTATGGAATAACTTGAGGCGGTCCTCAAATGGTTCAAAAAGGACAAGATCCCCAGGCCTGATGGTTGGTCTGTGGAATTCTACCTGGCCTTCTTTGATTTACTCTAACAGGACCTTCTGGAGGTGGTGGAAGAGACCAGAATAACTGGTCGCATGTACAATTCCTTCAACTCTACTTTCATTGCCCTCATTCCCAAATCTGGCATCCCCTCTAATTTCAAAGATTTCTGACCTATTTCACTCTGTAATTGTATCTACAAGATCATGGCCAAAATTATAGCCGAAAAACTCAAGCCAATCCTATATGAATATATCTCTCCTGAGAAATTTTATTTTATGGAGAACAGACAAATTCATGAAGCCATTGATGTTGCACAGGAGGGTCTTCATTCTATGCATACTAACAATATCAAAGGAATGATCCTCAAGATTGATCTTGCTAAAGCATTTGACCAGACTAGATGGATCTATATCAAAATTCTCCTTACCCATATTGGATTCCCCATTCCTGTAATCAATTGGATTATGTGCTACATAACATCAATCTCATTCCGTGTCCTTATTAATGGGGAAACTACCAAATTTTTTCCATGTTGAGCGGGGTCTCCGACAGGAATGTCCCCTCTCCCCTCTATTATTCATACTGGTCATGGAAGGATTGAGTAGAACTATGATTGAGGAAAGGGATCGAGGTAGGCTATGTTATCTCTAAATTGGCACTGATGTGATGCTCCACCAAACAACTTAGAGTAACTCTTTCAAACCAGATTTTGATTGAGGATTAGCCTCTTCAGCCTGACAGGGCTCTCTCAATTTAACTAATGATTTTCTCAATTAGGTTTTAAATCAGATGGATAACTCTGTGATAAGTGTCTTAGTGTATTTGATTGCAGGTGAAAAATGGAATATATTTCACTACCATTGGGCTCATGGAGTCAGTATGAAGGTATTCAGTGACAAATGAATCTCCTTTTGGAAGCTGAGGCTTTTACTGTTTCAATGAAAAAGGTAATACTAACACACAAAAAATATTCAATAACTTAATGTCAAAAGGAAGTTAGAGCATGACGGCATGAATTCTGAGTAATTCAACATCAATATATTGGAAAAATATATTAATGAAACATAAGACATAAAATCATTGCAACAGTCAAAGAATCTCAGGTAAAGCAGAAAACACCATCATTGTATATTACCGATATTCCAAAATTTAAAATAGTAGTAATCTCAAGTGACATTCTCCAACCTTTTCTGATTCGATTTCCTGTCTATTAATAGACCTTTGTTGCTTACATTGGATCTGCCCAACTGGCTAGATCCTCGAACCATAACCTTGACACCTATCTTAACCATAAACTACAGTTTTGGAACTGAAAAAGACACCTAACCTCTTAAGACTTATACTTCTAATAGGACTTTGCCTTTCATTTATTAAATTCATTTTCTGTAGTAATGGGATAATTACATTGATAATCATCAAGTGCTCGAGTGGCCCTCACCATCACTAAGACATAAATGTACCCACTAGATTTAAGAACTAACACTCCTACTTTTTAGGAAAATATAAAAACAACTTTGATCCTTGTCCTCATGTTGAGCTGGATAGGTGACACTCTTGTCGAGTAGTGAATTTCTATTGGGTTGGCCCACTGTCATCTTGAATGTCTCTACGTCACTGGTTATTCTTCAAAACACTTTTCAAACCTCCAAAAACCATTAAAAATACTTCACTGCAAAAACAGAGTACCCTTAGGCAATTTCGTAGCGTAGTTTAGTAGCATACTTATTTCAGCCATCCAAAATCGTTTTTTGCTTCTTCTACTAATCAAGACATGTCTGCTAATGGGCTAAATGTAATCACTTTCCCTCCTTTTATTTCCATCAAAATGATTTTTTTGGTAAAAAAGCACCCTATAGGGATTTCGTAGCGAAATTCGGCCTTCAAGCCTAGGCTTCGCTATGAAATTTCCTAATTGGCTGAAAACACATATTTTCCTTTTTTTCTACAAAATTTCATCTTCCAAACCAAAAATGATGTTTCCTGCATGCTGTAAAATTTATCAAAAATGTTTTAGACCAACCCCTCAAACTTTGGGTACCTCATATTTAGCATCAGCAGGCTGTACCTCATAAAGTTCATTTATCACTTTAATTTTCTGCCCTCTTTTCTTCATTTCTTCTTGAATCATTTCCATTTGGTCCTCTAGCTCCTTAACCTGACCTTTAAGCCTTTTCCTCTCATAATGTAACCATACATTTATTTTTCTAGTGTTCTTCACCACTTTCCTTAGAGGAAGAGTTCTCTTTAGTAGTTTTTTGGCATTTGACAGTGTTTTGTCATATTTGTCTAGCTGATCTTTCATTTATTTTTCAAAGTCAACCATTAGTTGTTTATCTACCTTGGCCTCTTGTAGTTATAATTTGACTTCAATGACTTCTTCTCTGTCCTCTCTTAATTGTTCCTGCAATATTTGTACTTCAGTATTTTCCTCCACTTTCTCCTTTCCTTTTCTTTGCACAAAATCCTCTTATGTTGCTGGAGATAGGTCTATGATGTTTTTTGTGATAGGTTTCTTGCCTTTTTCAATATTTTATGTTATCTTACTTTCCATGGCACCCTTTGCAAGTTGTAACCTAGTTAGTGGTTTCCTTGGCTTTAATATAAAACCAGCATCTTCTCCTGCAAAATCTAGTTTTTTTACAGACTTACCTTTCTGCTTCTTCCTTTTATCCCCTTCAATGTCTTCTGCTTGGAAAATTGGAGTTTCTTAAATGTCTATTTCTTGGAGGATGTCTTCAAGATTTCCTTTGGCAATGGTTTGGCTCCTAGTTATCCTCTTGCTACCATGTTTGATAATTTTCTGTTTTTGACTTGCAGGTGATGGTTGTGGGATATCTATCTCTGGTATGGGTTCAGGTTCAATATCCATTGGCTCCACAATAGGTTGTCCTCCTTCTTCATTAACATCTTCTGTCATAGCTGGAGATGAAGTAATCTTTGGCTTTAAAATATTCTTAGGTGTCACTGAATCTACTTCATATCCACTAAGAAAAAGAAAAGATGCCCAATCTCTATTTAAATTCTTTAACTCCTCCAGCACTAATAGTTTAATAAGGCCATGGTGAAAAAATGATGTCTCACTGCCTTTAGCTCTGGCTTGGACCTTATCAGACATCTTCCCCAAATGCCTAAACAAAAATAATGGAAAATCAAGGGGTTTCTTACCAGTGAAATGCAAAAGGAACTTGAAATGATATAAGTAGACCATATGAAACCTCCCCTCGCAGGTAAAATACTTCTGGACCACAAATAACAACTTTGAATAATTTTCTTTCATATAACTCCTGGGAATGCCACTTTGCAGGTCAACTCCGATGTGCTCTGGTTTGACAAATTCCTCACAGCTCTGTATTTTTAATATTGTAGCTTTGAACCATTCCTCGCCTCCCCTTGGTATCTATGTAGCTTAAGAAATAGTATCAAGTGACACTGTGAAATTTAAAACTCCTACCTTTGAGGTTGTCCCTATGAAATTGGATATCTAAGCATGAAAACCCTGAAGCTTCTGACAGAACTGCAGACAACCAACATTTCTGAAAGCATCCATGAAACTGGGGTCTTCAATCAATAGTTTTAAGTCTATAGGCTCGTATCTCACACAAGAACCTCCTTTATTCGCCTTCTTCTTTGCTATCATTCTCCTTTATAACCTTGTTGTTTCTTTAGTTGTGACACCTGCAGATGAACAAAACTAGACATCAAGCTGTTTGCGCTGTGAATCAGCTCTTTAAGGATGACACTGTGATGCTACATGCAGTATTTGAACAATGAATGACAGAGATATTCTTAGAGGTGAAATTTAAATTGCAATTCGATAACTTGGGGAGAAATGATGACAAATGTGAGCACAAAATGTAATGATGAATGAAATAACGATCTTGCATGCTTGGTGATCATGGTAACTAATTTGGTGACCTCACCTTTACCCTTGGCCATCTAAAACTTGACACCTCACCTTGCTCTGTCTTTTCTGCAGAAAAACACGATTTCGTAGCTAAGATAGTTGAAAACTGGCAGATTCACTACGGAATTGTCAGGTGATTCCGTAGCGAAATCTTCCATTCTGCAGTTGTATTCGCTACCGAATGGTGAAAAAACAAACAAGTGGATTATATGTGATTTGAGAGCATGGATACGAAAACTAAATGAAATGGAGTTGGATTTGACTGACATGACATGACTCGTGGTGGGTTTAAAACTTAGGATAAAGCTTATTACATGTGTTTTTTCATAAATTTCATGAATCCAACTATGAAAACAAAATGAAACCTAGGTGAATGATGTGAAAGACCCTATCAATGAAATTTTCAAAAAATATGAGTGATAATAGGTTGAAAGGCATCAAAATCAAAGATAATTGTATCCTTACTCATCTGCTCTCTGAACAAATCCCTAGCGCATACATATGTTATCAACTCTGCTATGAAATTGTTCTGCAAAGCCACAAGTATGACATGTAACAACACCAAATCCACCATCATTACTCTTGGTTGTACTCCTCATGAGATCCACTTTGCACTGCAGCGATTTCCTTTTTGCTCTATGAGATTTGAGGAGGGCCTTAAATACCTGGGTTTCCATCTTAAACCATCCAACTACAAAATTTCTGATTGGAATTGGTTGATTGCTAAGATTGACAAGAGACTTAATATTTGGCATCATAGATGGCTCTCACAGGTCGGCCACCTTATTCTCATAAAATTGATTTTGGAGGCAATCCCAGTATACTGGATGTCCTTGGCTTGTATACCCAAGGGCATACTATCCAGGATTCAAAAAATCTATTTCATATTTCTTTGTAATGGCTCAAAGGAAGGACACACATTTTCTTGGGCCAATGGAATCTCATTGCACTACCTAAGAAGTGGGGGGGATGGGGCATTCAGGATTTTCCTTCTTTATCCATGGTGCTGGATGCAAAATTGGGTTGGTAGATTCTCACTGGTGATAGCCTATGGATTAAGGTGTTCATCCACAAATACATTTATTCATTACAGCTGATTGAGTGGATCAGATATGGGAATTGGCACAGAACAAACATTTCAACCATTTGGAGGGCCATATTGAACTCCATTGAATATAGAAGAATTTGTCTAGCTTGGAATGTTGGTTCGAGCAGGCTTGTCTAAATTGGATGTGACCCTTGGTCCAATAGTGGCAACGCTCATCTCCTACCTCCTGATTTTATTCTCTCACTAAACAATGTTGGTTTCCATACTCTTGATCAGGTTGTTGATCCTGCAAATTCGACCATATTATCACAGGGATGGAAAAACTATCGTGATCTTAACATTCATAATCATTGGGAAGAGGAATGGGCACAATTCACATCTACATTGGCTGAAAATCATGTCAGAATAACTAACAAAGATGATGAGATCATCTGGGCAATCTCTATACATGGAAAATACTCCTCAAAGGATGGATATTTTCTTATATATGACTCCCACGGACCATTGGATCTGCTTTGGTGGTGGAGTTCCTTATGGAAGCTGAAGAGCCCTTCTAAGGGAAAATTATTAATGTGGTGCATACTATCCAACAAGATCCCCACTAGTTGAGCCGAAAGTCTCATTCTACAATGCAGTATGAGGGACATGTGTATGTATGTCACGTCCTAAAAATAATAATAAAAATAGTTTTAGCTCGTGTCGGCCAAACAAAAAAATAAAAATTAAATAACCCTATAAATAAACAATTAAAAATCTATTAACACAACAATTAACTGAGTTGTTGATATTTCACTTTCACTCTTCAAGTAATAAATACAATATTTCGATGTCTATCTTAAATAATATAATTTTATATAAACTTATAATTAAAGATAAATAAAAATTGTAGGGAAAGTAGAGTAGTTGCTTCTTAATAAGAGGAAAATGTGTAACTCATTCAATTTTTAATATAAAATATGATAAAACATCAAAATATATAATTTAAACAATGAAAAATTACCACTACACATCCATATTAATCAGATATATACCAAACAATAAAATGGATTAATTGACTTGTAAATATTTTTTAAAGTTTGAGATTTGATCCCTCTATGCTATTGATAGATCCATGGTTAAAATGACTCTATACTAGTTGAGCCAAAAGGCTCATTCTACAATGCACTATGAGGGACATGTGTAAGTATGTCACGTCCTCAAAAAAAATAATAAAAATATTTTTAGCTCATGTCAGCCAAACAAAAAAAAAAATTAAATAACCCTATAAATAAACAATTAAAAATATATTAACACAACAATTAACTGAGTTGCTCATATTTCACTTTCACTATTCAAATAATAAATACAATATTTCGATGTCTATCTTAAATAATATAATTTTATATCAACTTATAATTAAAAATAAAATAAAAATAGCAGGGAAAGTAGAGTAGTTGCTTCTTAATAAGAGGAAAATGTGTAACTCATTCAATAAGAGGAAACTTTTGGAGGCCTTAGTCAACTCCAAATTGAGCTCAGGATATCTCATTGGAAATATCTTTCTGTCTAGGTATCATTTGACTCATAAAGCAAGTCATTTGGACACTCTAGCTTGGAGAAAATTTGATTTTGCCAAGGTCACTCCAAAAAAGCAAAAAACCTCTTGTAGCACCTGTATTTTTAACATTTCTCCCAAACCATGACACCTGTGTAAAAACTGAAGGAGGTTTTTCTTCCTTGGCCTATGATGGATAAAATCTCTCTCATATTTCTCAAATACATCTTTGTTTGGTCATAAACACAGTTTGAAGAAAAACCAGCCCTATGTGTGGCAAATGATTTTTCCCTTGGAATGACTTCTTGAAAAATGATGGAGACATGATGTTTATGAGTTGGAATGGCCTCATAATTTGCTGAAATGACCTCCCTTATGCCTCCTCTACTCAGATGTCTCTGATTCCATAGAAAACCCTAGCTCAGTGGGAGAGGAAATTAGGGTTTGGTGTAGGCAAAACAGGGGATTTAGGACTACCTTGTAAAGGGAGGGGAATGAAGGGGTTAGGGGTTGTATAAATTCTTGGGGAAATTTTTGGAAATAGGGATAGATGTTAGAGAGTGTAGGGAAGTGGAATTTTTAGAAATTGGTGAGGGGAAGGGGTCCAAAAGGGAAAAACACAACCCTAACCTAGGAAGGTGTCAAAAGTGTAGCAATAGGCTAGGGTTTGTAGGAAAGTGAGGGAAATGAGAGGAATGGGCTTGGGAAAAGGTTAGGGGAGGTAGATGGAGTGTATTTGAGGGTGGTATTGATGGCTTAGAGAGAAAATGAGTGCCTCTTTGATGTTTTAATGGCCTTTATACTTGATGGATTTAATGAATTAGTTCTTGGGACCCACTTTGCTATGTTCAAATTTACCTTTAAAACCTTGCAAAATACCCTTTAACTCTATATTTTTTTCTTTGCATATTGATCCTGCTTGCAAATCCTCTTTATATGGTAAAGGGATATTATTTGGATCACTCTCATACTTTTTCTGACCTTATGCAATGAAAAGGTGTTTTATTGGACCTTGGAAAATGAAAACCTAGAGACCTAATGAAGACCTTGAATGACCAGACTTCATGGTGACCTGACTGACATAATGAGATGATGAAATGGACTTTCATGACTGAAGTATGCTCAGCAATACATGAAGGTGGGCCAGCAAGTATGAATTTTTTAGGGAGAGAATCATTTTTTGACTAGGACTACCATCAGTGAGTAAATGTTTTGCATGACCTAATGGAATGATAAAAAATTTCTGAGTGGGACTCCTAAAATGATATGAAAAGAGTATTTTTGATCACTGATGGCAAGATGAAAATACTAACACTAACACTCCCCATCTGGGTTCTAGTCCCACCAATATTGACATGCTTGCTCCTTGGGATTAATTTCTACATGAAATATAATTGTCTCACCTAGACACAGGTGGGTCTTTCATGGATGTAGCTAGTATCGATCTCCAGTACAGTGAACCATAGACAAGAAAAAAATTGTAGAAAATGTTTTCATATGGATTTAATATATATATATATATATGTTATGAAACCAGCTCCAAAAATAGAAGAAAAGAGAGATCAACACCTTATAAATAAGCCACTTCGAGGGGGAAACCTCTAATACATTACATAAATGAAAATTTCTTTTATGATATAATGACGAAAACCTCCTTCTATATATAGGAGTCCATGGGGCCACAATATAATCCTAGCTTACCTAACAATAATAATGTAAGGGCACAATAATAACAATATTGGGTTTACAGGGGTACAAAAATAACAATAAGGGGGCTACACTAATAACAATAAGGGACTAAACTAGTAATATAGGGACCTAACATGCCCCTCTCCTTCAAAAAAGTGTTGTCCTCAACACTTGAGTAGGTCTGGGTGCTTCTGTATAAAATTCTCATCCTCCCATGTAGAATCTTCAGTGGGTAATTTCTTCCACTTGATGAGATACTTTGAAATTGATCGATAACACATTATGAGGATACAAAAATCAACACCTTCTTTAGCCAATTGATAAATCTCAAACAAAAGGGTTCAGTGGTGGAGCACATTGAGGACTTCCAAAAATTGAATATAAGGGTAACTGATATTCCATAGGAATACAGGATTGATGTCTTCATAGGGATTTTTGTAGGCTCCTGAATTTAACCTAAACAGGTCATCAGGGCATTTTCGCTATAATTTTTTTCTACGAGGGTTCAGAAGCTGAAATTTTTACAGATCGAAGCCAAAATCTTGAGGAACTTTGTGGAAAATTTTTAGATCTTCGTTCGCTTATTTTTGGAGATATCATTTGTGGAAGTTAGATTTGTTTCAGGCTCCCGAATTTCATCTCAAAGAGGTGATCGTGGGAAAATCGTCATAACTCTATCTTTGAGCATCAGATTGGAATTCTGTAAAAATTGGTCGCAAGTACACGGATTGAAGTTTTGTTTTTATCAATTTTAGAGCTAAAGGAGTAAATAGTGACACGTGGCACGTCGTACAAGTTCACTCTGATATCAAATGTTATGAAACCAGCTCCAAAAATAGAAGAAAAGAGAGATCAACGCCTTAGAAATAAGCCACTTCGAGGGGAAAACCTCCAATACATTACATAAATGAACAATTATTTTATGATATAATGACCAAAACCTCCTTCTATATATAGGATTCCATGGGGCCACAATATAATCCTATCCGACCTAACAATAATAATGTAAGGGCACAATAATAACAATATTGGGGTTGCAGGGGTACAAAAAAACAACAAGGGGGCTACACCAATAGCAAAGGACTAAACTAGTAATATAGGGACCTAAATATATATATATATATATATATATATATATATATATATATATATATATATATATATATATATTCTAGACAATTGTGTATTAAGGTATGCATTTAAGAATAATTCATTGACACCAAAATTTATACAATTTACAATGAACTTCTTGGAATCTTTCAAAAAAAATATTGAGTCGAAGATTTGTATATAAATGATTTATGCCATATAATGTTGTAATGCATTCGCACTGATAATTTTTGTTGTGAAATGGATAAAAGAACATATACAAAAAAGATATTATATTGTTTAAAAGAGAAAACCCATTCATGAAGCAATTGATCTTAAAAGGCATGACGGATTTTCCTTTCTAAGAAATACGACCAGAGTCAATCTCCATGGATAAGATCATGATCTATGTTTTTTCAAAAGTATATATGTTTAACTCATATATTAAATTCTCTTAATAATTAATAATAATAATTTAAAATAAATTTATAATCACCTAGTTAGACGTTTATATTTTGGAATATGGCTTCTAGAATTTTAATTTAATTATCAGGTGGATAATAGGGAATATTCACAATAGTATACACAAATCATGGGTTGAAATGTATTTTCAAATTATTTGTGCCATTTTTTTCCCTTTAAACTGAATTGATTAATTAAGAACAAGTGTCATATGAAATGAGTTATGGTTTATCAACATGTGGTATTGATAAAGCATAATATTAGCCCATGGTATTGTAACAAAACCTATTTAAATAATAAATTATTATTATTGAAGCGTGTGTAAGTGTTTTGATGTTTATTATTGTTAATTTTTGAAACTAGGGTCAAATTCCACATTGGACAGCTCAAAGGATTAAGATAATAAGTCAATTAGATTCCTCTTTTTGAGAGGATCAAAATCGACCTATATATCATCCCAATCGGTTAAGAGGAAGTTAAGTTATAATTTATTTTATTATTTTATGGGTCGGCCTAACCGCATGTTGATTTGGTCAAAGCCCCAAGCAGTCCCTCACAAATTTATAAATAGAAACGACCCCAATTTCATTTGCACACATTCACTCATGAGATCTTCTTCATGTTGTTTTGTTTATTGGTCGTATTTTATGTTTCTAGCTCGCACAGTGGATCGGGATCACACACAGAAGCACATTTCAGATCTGGGTATTTTGGGCTAGGGTCGCGGGCAGGAAGAGTTGAGGTAACGGCTCTGTTGGGCCAAAGTTGCAAGCTAGGCTTGTTGAGGCCGCAACTCAGCTGGTAAGGTCACTGGCTCGATAGATTCAAGGTGCCACTAGGGTTCTAGCGTGTTCATTCCCTAAGTCGTGAGCTCAGAACTCTATGGTAGGGGCTCAGAGACCCAAAGCCACAGGTTGAGCATGTTAAGGCCACAGATCAAAGAATTACAGGGAAAATATAATGTTATTCACATTCAGTTGCTTTCGCAACACCATCACTCATCCGTTACGCAGTCACATTCGTAACAGAATAGTCATTGACAATATTTTAGATCCAGATTTAGAACTGGGCAGGCGAAATCACTTGGTATTGGTGATACATTGGTTTTTTGTTTTTCTAATGTAGATTTGCTAATCCGTAGATCAAATATGTTTATTTCTGTTGTATACATCTACTAGGCTCATTGTACTCTCTGCTGAAAATCTTTTGAAGACAATCTATAGAAGAAGAAGTTTTGAAAGGATTTCCCCCATAGTGGGGTTTTTCCTTGGTCTTGGACCAATCTTTGTGTCTCATGGTTGTGATATTGTCTTCTCTGTCGTTGCATGCATTTTTCTATATTCAATTACAGTTTATGGTTACTTATATTGCATATATCTGAATACATTGTTAATGAAAATCTAATTTGGACTTAAGTAACTGATACAGCATAAAGCAATATTGAAAAATTAACAATTATGGATTAATGTCTATTCGTGTTTTGATGTGTATCAACCATTAATTTATATGGTTGCACTAGTTTTATGTTAATTGATATTATAAATTCACAAGAATTCTATCAATTTAAATATTAAATAATCATGTTAAAATAATAGTTATATGTTTTTATATATGTAGTTGCATATGCAGAAAAGATAATTTAAGATTTAGAGGATGGTGTATTACACCTGGCTCTGGTTACTCTCTTGGAAGCAACAAAGAACCCATTGCAGTTGAAACCACAAACTCTATTAAGTATAAATTATAATTTTCTTGATGTTTATTGTTATGACTTTATGGTTTAATTTTTTAGTTTTGCAGTCTCACTATGGCCTAGATTTATTTGTTAGTTTTGTAGTTAGTCTGATGAACATTAGTAACTAGTTTATATGGTTCGTAGCTAAATTTTGGTTTTGTATTTGGTCTGGTTTCCCTAATAGAATACCAGTATGAGCATTCTCATGTTTTGTTAGTTTTTCTTGATCTCTAAAGAATTTAACCTTTACCAAAAAAAACCCTTGAGAAAAACACCAAAATTGAATATAAAGGCCCTTACTAATGTTGATATTGAAAAAAATGAAGTTTACATTTGGTGTAGGGCTTAAAGTTATGATTTTAATTGCTATTGTACACCTGCAAATCTACAATTTGTTAGAAATTGATAAGAAAATTCCCACTTTGGGGCCTCCCACAAGCCTTAAAATGTGAAATAAAACTTATGTTTATGGGTTGGAGATGATAGTATACTAAAAAATCAATCAAATGGGCCAACTATCACTCCAAAATACTGAGTATTGAAAAAATTATTCGAGTATACAACTTATCACTCAATTTTAAGAGTGTAATCCCCAAGCGCTGAAAAATGAAAGTGTCCCAATCAAGATGAAACCTATTTCAATGCTTTAACCAAGTATCTATCAAGAACCTAGAGGGATCAAATCTCAAACTTGGAAAAAGGTTTACACATGAATTAATCATTTATAATGTTTGATTAATATAGATCTATAGTGGTAATTTTTTATTTTTTAAATTGTATATTTTTATATTTTATCATTATTAATATTTTATATTAAAAATTGAATGAGTTACCCATTTTCCTCTTATTAAGAAGTAACTACTCTAGTTTACCTTTAATTACTTTTTCCTTTCAAGATATTAACATTAATACATACACAAATATCTTAGTTAATATGAATATTCAAACAATTTATTTAAGTTCTATATTGAGATATTTATAAGAGAAATAAATTTCTTTTTTTTTTAATTATTTTATCTCTGTAAAGTTATATAAAATTATATTATTTAAGATAAACATAGAAATATTGTATTTATTACTTGAAGAGTGAAAGTGAAATATCAACAACTGACTTAATTGTTTTGTTAATAGATTTTTAATTGTTTATTTATATGGTTATTTAATTTTTGTTTTTTTATTTGGCCCACATGAGCTTAAATGATTTATTATTATTTTTTTCAGGACATGACATACTTACACATGTCCCTCATACTCGATTGTAGAATGAGCCTCTTGGCTCAATAATTAGAAGTAAAAAAAAAATGTGAAACCTTATGCTTTTCAAAAAATATTTTAATACCTCATATCAACTTTATATATATCTATATATAGAAAAAAAATGTTAACAATATGAGTTATGAATAAAATATTTTAATATAAAATGGCTCAATACACATGTTATGTAATCTCTATAATATTCAAAAATGTATTTTAAAGAGTAAAAAATTACACATTGTTTTCTACACTCTAAAATAAGTTTGCAACAAAATAATTTGATCCCTTTCGGGTCATGTTAGATCTGTGCTTTAGATGGATCTATGCTGGTGTCTACCTACAAAAGTGTTCATTCATTGGTCCTCCATGGTGCTCACTCTGTAAAGGGGTTGTTGAGGATTTTGACCATATTTTCCTACATTTTCATGTCAACCAATCCCTCTGGACCCATGTAATGGTTTTCCTCAATCTCAACATGTTCTGGACTGGTCTATATGTATCTCAAGCTTGGGAATCTTGGTGGCTCTCCTCTCATCCGTACAAACTTTAAAATATACCCATCCTCATATGCTAGGGCATTTGGATTGCCTGAAACCGTTCCATCTTCCATGAACACCACCCATATTGGTCGGTCATATCTGCTCACATCACCACCTTATACCATATGATTCCGGATGATCCTACTCATTGATGCATCCTAAGCTGCATTTACCCACATTAATAAAATATCATGATCAAATTATGAAATAATACATGTTCCAGGTTTTCCTATCACAAATGGTTAAAATCCACTTTATCCAAATTTTACCATAACACTATTATTAACCGTGGCAACAACATGTCATACAGGCTTTGAGACTTTGGTTAAAACCAAAACTCCGCTTTATGTACTTAATCCCGTGTTAACAATACAACCTTAGCAGAATTTCGTTAACCCCAAACACATAAACCTTATGACTTACCTCATGACTTTGCACATATATCGATGCTCACTTAGCGCATCAACTTTCCACTGTTGATTCTCGAGACTCCAATCCAACGGCTATCGTGCCAGATCGCACTCCAACTAACATGACATTTAATACTTCGAAAGTGTGAGAGATAAGCGATTTTGTTTTCTTGTTGGTATGCTACGTGTCACTTCCTTAGATTAATCGCACACTTTGAAAATATACCATTCACTGCTCTAATTCCCACGCGATATACCACTTACCATTTTCTTAATTATTGTTCCACTATTCCGCAAGTTTAGTTGCATGACTCGACCTTCATATAAGGAAATCTATCTTTGTCCACTGTGAAAACCTATCACGCTTACTTCCGGCTGATCAATTCATCAATTCAAAAAGGGAAAACTCATTTTATTACGTGCCTGTGCATGGTTTCAAACAAACATTTTAAACATTAACCCGCACAAGAATTCTAACAGTTTATCAGTGCTTCTCAAACAAAATGTTCACAATATTTCTCAGGATCAGAATCGATACATTTAGGGTTGGATAATACACACTCATACCTATATCATTTACACATACTCACACTATTTTGGTATTTTTAAAATAAATATTTATATAGAAAAAAAAACAATCCTATTCGAATATTGTTAGTCTTGCTTTATAAGGTATACTACTGGTTCTGGGCCAACCATTCTGTCTCTCTTCAACCTCTCGCCTTCTTTTTTTTTAATGCTTCAAAAGCTTACAATTTATAAAACAAAAGGATTCATGAACCAATTTAGTTCAGATCCAACAATCTCTCACTCTCTCCTAAAGTACCTCTTCAGCTCCACTCTTTCCTCAAACAAAATCCTAGATTAGACCTTTAAATCCCTCAAATCCTCACTCTTCCTAGGATTACTCCTCATCCCTAAGATTTCTACAACTAACGACATACTCTCCATAAATCAATTTACAATTAAATTTCCTCAACTCAACTAAACTTAGGAAAATAAATAAAATGATTAAGGGAACCCACTCCCTTTAGTAAATGTGATATAAGACTCATGAGTTTTATAAGCTTTGAAGAATGCTCCTACATCACTCACCCTCCTCCCAGGACTATTATTCCTGAACCTATTGACAAATCTTTTCCTTGGGATTATTTTAATGGATCTGCACAAAATATTGGCTGTGGAGGGGGGGTGATCCTGTACATATCAGATCAACATTTCTACAATGTCAAGATTGGCCTTAACAGGGGTACAACTAACTATGCAGAACTAGCATGCCTCAGAGCTCTACTATCTTTTTCACTCACCAAAGACTGCAATAGAATTCATATATTTGGCGACTCAAAGATCATTATTGACTGGTTCAACCTTCATACATTATGTCATGTGCACACACTGCGAAATATATTGGAAGAGGTTTATGAGCTGAAATCTCATTTTGACTATATCTCTTGTCATCATATATACAAGGAAAGGAATCAAATTTTTGATTCACTTTCCAAGGAGGCTACGCACTTACTAAAGGATCAATGGGAGATACAGGAACAAAACAAACATCAATTCTACCAATTCTTCTACAAGCCATATGAAGATGAACCAACACAGGGGGCGGTTGCACCCTAATTTCTAAATTATTACCAATTTCAATCATATTTTTGGTTATTTTGGGACATACACATTTTATCTATTGCACATGTACAAATTTACTTATTGCATACTTACACAATAATGTATTTTTGGAACAATTACTTATATTTATTTTTTTAATGTGACTTGTGCCGCCATATCTCCACATGCTACATAGCATCTACAACATGTAATTTTCATCCTATTAATGAAATTTATGATTTTTCCCAAGGGAAAAAAATATTTTCGAAGTAATATATCGCATCCTGCATCAAAGAAATATAAATTTACACTAGTAACAGAACCATCCAATATTAAAGGAAAATCTGGAGCAAATGCCTTTATGGTCATTATTGTTTTATTGACTGCTCTAAAATGGGATTGTGTAGGCTACCAATAAAAATTAGGAATATCATTGAATTTTTCATAGATATTCATCGCCCGTGTATCTACTTGAGCATCCACATAATACTTCTTTATTCCTTTTACATGAATATCAACTGTAATCACAAATATATCATCTAAGCCCTTAATTTTTGGTAGTTTTTGTTCTTCATCATTATCTTCTCCTAAATATTGCAATTGTTCAACTTTTGATTAGTTAATACTTTTGTAAGTTGAGCTTTGAATTTAGATAGATATTTGACATCCTTCTTTAGAGATGCTACTAGTTCTTTAATTTTAGCTTTCTTCATTCTAAATGAATTTCATCCTAATTTGCTTTTCTAGCCAAAATTCTATTGATTCTCTTTCATTAGCATAATCTAATAGCTCTGGACCATATCTTTCTTGTTATTTTCATATATATTTCTAATCATCAAAGCCTGTTTGTTCTTCAGGAGCATAAGAGGCATATACTTCCAAGGAATCCACCACACTTAGTTGTTGTATATTGTAGAGATGACCTTGAAGATGATTGATTTGATCTTGGTATCACCAGGTGTCAATTTTGCATGCAATCTTTGAGGTTTCTCAAGAATATGTTGAAGAGAAAAAATATTAGAAAACATAAAACAATTGGAAATAAAAAATTATTTTGTGCCAGAGGATGAATTATTAGAGATAATAGTCTGGTCCCTTTGACACTGAAGTTGTTCAGTCTCAAAAGAAGATGAATCAGTGACCGAAATAATGTTGTCGTCAGTATTATATTGGGAAACCATTTCCCAATCAGCCAGATCATATGTTATACTGAAAATATCCATCAATTTTTGTTTGTGCTTGGATGTTGTCTTCAAAGGACAATTATTTTCCTAATGTCCTTTCCTTCTATAGATAAAACATAAGTTTTTGGAATTCTTTTCCTTATAAAAATAGTTTCGGGCTTTTGTTGGCTATACGTTTGGGATTTTCCAAATTTGATCTTTTGCTTGTACTATGGATGAGAACAAGAAAATTGTTTTTATTTCTTTACAAAATGTTTTTTTCTCTTTTTACCACATCCAAAATGATAAGTTTCTACATATATATCACAAACCTTTAGATTGAAGCCTAATTTTTTTTTTACATCATTTTGTACTTCCCTTATTAGGCAAGCTTTTTGCAAGGCTTGTAATATAACATCTTGTAATCTAGCAAGTGACAATATACATACATATATATATATATATATATATATATATACTTGTTTGTAATAATAATTGTACCAAATGTATAAGTCAAGTGGGTGTAGCTCGGGTGGTGGGGAGGAGTCATTATTATCCTCCCTCTTATCACTCCACCAGATTTGTAAGGCTGAAGAAGAAATCCCAACAGAGGTAACCACAGATCAATCTTTTGGCTTGGTATCTAGCCATACCAAACCGGAGAGGGCTCTCTCCACAAGGTCACAGCTAAGAGGGCTGGATAAATTAAGGTTTTAGGCTAGGTATGTAATGCAAAAGGGGTTTTGATTTGATTTGATTGGTTTGTTGGATGAGGATATTAGGTCAAAGAGGCTAGGTCAGGGAATATAGGATTAGGGTTACAGTCCATTCAATGGGGAAAGTTAGGTAATAAGGCTAGCACATTAGGGTTCTTGGGATGGAATGATTTATATAGTTGAGGAGCTAGGAAGAGCATGAAAGATGGATTCTTCCTAAACTGAAAGAAAGATGAACAAACTATGAAAACTTCCCCAAAACAGAGCATGTGAGATGAATTATGTTTTTCTAACTCGAAATTGATCTTACAATAGAAGTGAAATGAATTATGAATACAATACATTCAAACATAATGAGACTGAAGAAAACACAATTCTAGACAACCATACCATAGGTATCCCAAAGAAATAGTTGCAACACTTTTATTAAGCTCCTGCCAAAATGATTACAATAGAGTCTCTGATTAATATGCCAACATCCAACTGATTCCAACCTATGAAATGAATGAAAAAATACATGATATAGGCCTCAAAAAAACTCCTCCCAGCCTCAGGGGTCGAATCCATGAGAGGAGGAGTAGTTCCACCAAAAAGTGAGCTGAAATCTAAAGTGTAGGGAGGTCCAAGTGACTCATCCCTAACTTTTGTGAACGGATTCATTACACCTCATTGAGCTCATTTACCTAATGTATTTACCCTAGGTAACAGTAAAAACACCATAATTACATTTACATCATTTATTTACAGAGGTAAAAACATGATTCCCCAAGATAAAAGTCAATTTGCAGAAAAACTCAGAAAAAATCAGAAAACTGTCAAATGCGCCATCCCTTTGTCAAACGCGCCATCCATGTTGCAGCCTGATTTTGAGTGCCTTCCCGGTCTCCAAAGTGGGCTCAGGATGGCCTGTTAGAAATACTATCCAGTCTACTTTCCAAATGTTCCTTTATTTTTCTGAATGGAGTTGATTTTCTCTGTCAAAAATTGATTCTCCCAAGACTGGTCAAAAAGTGCATAATGAGGGTGCAAAAATGAAGTGTACTCTTGCAGGAAACTTTTTGAGGCCTTAGTAAACTCTAAATTGAGCTCAAGATATCTCATTAGAAATATTTTTCTGTCTAGGTATCATTTGACTCATAAAGAAAGTCATTTGGACACTCCAGCTTGGAGAAAAATTGATTTTACCAAGGTCACTCCAGAAATGCAGAAAACCTCTTGTAGCACCTGTATTTTTAAAATTTCTCCCAAACCATGACACTTGTGGAAAAAATGAAGGACAATTTTCTTCCTTAGCCTATGATGGAAAAAAAACTCTTTCACATTTTTCAAATACATCTTTGTTTGGTCAGAAACACAGTTTGAAGAAAAATTGGCCCTATGTGTGGCAAATAATTTGTCCCTTGGAATGACTTCTTGAAAAATGATGGAGACATGATGTTTATGAGTTGGAATGGCCTCATAATTTGCTTAAATGACCTCCCTTATGCCTCATATTCTTATATTTCTCTGATTCCATAGCATACCCTAGCTCAATGGGAGAGGAAATTAGGGTTTGGTGTAGGAAAAACAGGGGATTTAGGGCTACCTTGTAGAGGGAGGGGAATGAAGGGGTTAGGGATTGTCTAAATTCTTGGGGAAATTTTTGGCGATAGGGATAGATGTTAGAGAGTGTAGGGAAGTTTAATTTCTAGAAATTAGTGAGGGGAAGGGGTCCAAAAGGGAAAAACACAGCCCTAACCAAGGAAGGTGTCAAAAGTGTAGCAATAGGCTAGGGTTTGTAGGAAAGTGAGGGAAATGAGAGGAATTGGATTGGGAAAAGGTTAGGGGAGGTATGTGGAGTGTATTTGAGGGTGATATTGATGGCTTAGAGAGAAAATGAGTGTCTCTTTGATGTTTTAATTTCCTTTATACTTGATGGATTGAATGAATTAGTTCTTGGGACCCACTTTTCTATGTTCAAATTCACCTTTAAAACCTTAAAAAGTACCCTTTAACTCTATCTTGTTTTCTTTGCATATTGAGCATGCTTGCAAATCCTCTTTAGATGGTAAATGGATATTATTTGGATCACTCTCATACTTTTTTTGACCTTATGCAATGAAATGGTGTTTTATTGGACCTTGGAAAATGAAAACCTAGAGACCTAAGGAAGACCTTTAATGACTAGACTTCATGGTGACCTGACTGACATAATGAGATGATGAAATGGACTTTCATGACTAAAGTATGCTCAGCAAGACATGAAGGTGGGCCAGAAAGTATGAATTTTTGAGGGAGAGAATCATTTTTTGACTAGGACTACCATCAGTGAGTAATTTTTTTGCATGACCTAATGGAATGATAAAAACAATTTGAGTGGGACTCCTAAAATGATATGAAAAGAGTATTTTTTATCACTGATAGCAGGATGCAAATACTGACACTAACACTCCCCACCCGGGTTCTAGTCCCACCAAGATTGGCATGCTTGCTCCTTGGGATTAATTTCTACATCAAATATATTTGTCTCACCTAGACACAAGTGAGTCTTTCATGGATGTAGCTAGTATCGATCTCTAGTACAGTGAACCATAGACAAGAAAAAAATTGTAGCAAATTTTTTCATATGGATTTAATATATGTGTGTGTGTTTGTGTGTGTGTGTGTGTGTTGAAAAATTGTAGCAAATGTTTTCACTTTTGAGTTAATATGTGTGTGTGTGTGTGTGTGTGTATGTGTGTGTGTTTGTATTTGGATATTCTATACAATTGTGTATTAAGATATGCATTTAAGAATAATTCATTGACACCAAAATTTATACAATTTACAATGAACTTCTTGGAATCTTTCAAAAAAAATATTGAGTCGAAGATTTTGTATATAAATGATTTATGCCATACAATGTTGTAATGCATTCACACTGTGTTGTGAAATGGATAAAAGAACATATACAAAAAATATATTATATTGTTTAAAAGAGAAAACCAATTCATGAAGCATTTGATCTTAAAAGACATGACGAATTTTCCTTTCTAAGAAATACGACCAGTGTCAATCTCCATGGATAAGATCATGATCTATGTTTTTTCAAAAGTATATATGTTTAACTTATATATTAATAGTAATAATTTAAAATAAATTTATAATCACGTAGTAAGACATTTCTATTTTGGAATATGGCTTCTAGAATTTTAATTTAATTATCAGGTGGATAGTAGGGAATATTCACAATAGTATACACAAATCATGGGTTGAAATTTATTTTCAAATTAGTTGTGCCAATTTTTTCCCTTTAAACTGAATTGTTTAATTAAGAACAAGTGTCATATGAAATGAGTTATGGTTTCTCGACATGAGGTATTGATAACACATAGTATTAGCCCATGGTATTGTAACAAAACCTATTTACATAATAAAATATTCTTAGTGAAGCGTGTGTAAGTGTTATGATGTTTATTATTGTTAATTTTTGAAACTATGGTCAAATTCCACATTGGACAACTCAGAGGATTAAGATAATAAGTTAATTAGATTCCTCTTTTCGAGAGGATCAAATCGACCTATAGATCGTCCCAATCGGTTAAGAGGAAGTTAAGTTATAATTTAGTTTATTATTTTATGGGTCGACCTAACCGCATGTTGATTTGGTCAAAGCCCCAAGCAGTCCCTCACAAATTTATAAATAGAAGCGACCTCAATTTCATTTGCACACATTCGCTCATGAGATATTCTTCATGTTGTTTTGGTTATTGGTTGTATTTTATGTTTCTAGCTCGCACAGTGGATCGGGATCACACACAGAAGCACATTTCAGATTTGGGTACTTTGGGCCAGGGTCACGAGCAGGAAGTGTTCAGGTAGCAGCTCTGTTAGGCCAAAGTTGTGAGCTAGGCTTGTTGAGGCCGCAGCACAGCTGGTAAGGTCATTGGCTGGATAGATTCAAGGCGTAACTAGGGTTCTAGCATGTTCATACCCTAAGTCGCGAGCTCAGAACTCTGTGGTAGGGGCTTAGAGACCCAAAGCCACGAGTTGGGTGTGTTAAGGCCACAACTTAGAGAATTACTGGGAAAATCTAATTTGATTCACATTCAATTGCTTTCGCAACACCATCACTCATCCGTCACGCTGTCACATTCGTAACAGAACAGTCATTGACAGTATTTTAGATCCAAATCTAGAACTGGGTAGTTGATATCACTTGGTATTGGTGATACATTGGTTTTGTGTTTTTCTATTGTAGATATGTTGATCCGTAGATCAAATCAGTTTATTTTTGTTGTATACATGTACTAGGTTTATTGTACTCTCTGCTGAAAATCTTTTGAAGACAATCTATAGAAGAAGAAGATTTGAAAGGGTTTCCCCCATAGTGGGTTTTTTCCTTGGTCTTGGACCAATCTTTGTGTCTCATGGTTGTGATATTGTCTTCTCTGTCGTTGCATGCATTTTTCTATCTTCAATTACATTTTATGGTTACTTATATTGCATATATCTAAATACATTGTTAATGAAAATCTAAATTGGGCTTAAGTAACTTATACAACCTAAAGCAATATTGAAAAATTAACAATTATGGGTTATTGTATATTCATGTTTTGATGTGTATCAACCATTAATTTATATGGTTGCACTAGTTTTATGTCAGTTGATATTATAAATTCACAAGAATCCTATCAATTTAAATATTAAATAATCATGTTAAAATAATAGATATATGTTTGTATATATGTAGTTGCATATGCAGAATAGAAAATTTAAGATTTAGAGGATGGTGTATTACACCTGACTCTGGTTACTCTCTTGGAAGCAACAAGGAATCTGTTGTAGTTGAAACCAAAAACTCTATTAAGTATAAATTATAATTTTCTTGATGTTTATTGTTATGACTTTATGGTTTAAGTCTTTAATTTTGCAGCCTCACTATGGCCTAGATTTAGTTGTTAGTTTTCTAGTTAGTTTGATAAACATTAGTAACTATTTTATATGGTTGGTAGCTAAATTTTAGTTTTGTCTCTGGTTTGGTTTCCCTAATAGAAGATCAATATGAGCATTCTCATGTTTTGTTAGTTTTTCTTGATCTCTAAATAAGAATTTAACCTTTACCAAAAAAAACCCTTGAGAAAAACACCAAAATTGAATATAAAGGCCCTTAGTTGAGATTGAAAAAATTGAAGTTTACATTTGGTGTAGGGCTTAAAGTTATGATTTTCCTTGCAATTGTACACCTGCAAAACTACAATTTGTTAGAAATAGATAAGAAAATTCCCACTTTGGGGCCTCCCACAAGCCTTAAAATGTGAAATAGAAGTTATGTTTATGGGTTGGAGATGATAGTATACTAAAAAACCAATCAAATGGGCCAACTATCACTCCAAAATACTGAGTATTGAAAAATTTATTCAAGTATACAACTTATCACTCAATTTTAAGAGTGTAATCCCCAAGGGCTGAAAAATGAAAGTGTCCCAATCAAGATGAAACCTATTGCAATGCTTATGATTGGTAAATACACTTCTAGAGATAAACAACATTCAATTAAAATACTTTATAATTTTTTCATGGGGATAGAAGGGTTATAAATAACCTTTCATGAATCTCAAGGCAAGGGATTTCACCTCAGGCCTAATCTATAACAAGTTATAACCAAGCCCTACTAGAAGGGATTCAATTTAGGGAAAAACCTTCAACTAATAGATCAACTATGATGCAAAATAAATTGAAAACCTTGATCAGAAGCCTGAGGGCATGGGACAAGAAGGACAGACAAACCTTATGTTACACCAATAAGAGAGATGTGTGAGTAGAAACACTAAATGTCCCTCTCCAGTTGATAAAATTTCCCTTTAAATGGATCAATCTAATTAGCCTTGTAGTAGTATTTAGTAATCCACAAATTCCATTTGAAAAATACTTTGCATGAGCCAAGAATGATAAAATCTAAGGTGAACATCAAATATTTCATGAAAAATAATCACATTATGGCAAATGATAACCACGATTCACAATTATTTGCTACGAAGCGAGAGCTCTCTATTTATGGATGAGAATATCAACATATATCCTCCTTTTTCTCCCAAAAAGGGGGACTTTTCATCCACAATGTACTTGGATACTAAGTCAAACTACAAAATGTTCTTGTACATTATTTAAAACCCTCAAATGAGGTGAGACATTCCATAAAAGGAGGTTCGATCTGAAAAAAAAGAGGATGGATTTGGCATTAAGGTACAATGTCCCATTAAAAATTAGCTTGAATTTTCTTGAAATACTTTGTTGTGAAACCAGCTCCAAAAATAGAAGAAAAGAGAGATCAACGCCTTAGAAAACAACCACTTCGAGGGGGCAACCTCCAATGCATTACAAAAATGAACAATTCTTGAATGATATAAATGGCAGAATCTCCTTTCTATATATAGGAGGCCATGGGGCCACAATGTAATCCTAGTGGGGCCACAATGTAATCCTAGCCGACCTAACAATAATAATGTAAGGGAACAATAATAACAATATGGGGGTTACAGGGTACAACAATTAAAATAAGGGGGTTACACTAACAACAATAAGGGACTATACTAGTAATATAGGAACCTAACATGCTCCTCTCCTTCAAAAAAGTGATGTCCTCAACACTTGAGTAGCTTCGGGTGCTTTTGTATAAAATTGTCATCCTCCCATGTAGAATATTCAGTGGGTTAAGTTCTTCCATTTGATGAGATACTCTGAAATTGATCGATTTCGTAGCTGTTGAGTTCTTATTTCCGTGACTGCTTCAGGTTCCAATATGGTTTTTCCTTCCTCATCAAGTTCTGGCAATATTGTTTGAACTGAAATATTTTCACCTTAACCTTCTTTAAGCATGATACATGGAAAGCTGGATGCACTCGCGAAGAAGCAGGAAGCTCCAATTTGTATGCCACAGTACCAATCTTTTGCAACACCTTGTAAGGACCATAGTACTTTGGCGATAATTTATTATCCTTCTTAGCTTGCTTGAGGGACATTTTTTTGTATGGTTGTGGCCGTAAAAATGCCAGTCTCCCACATCAAAACTTCTCCTTTGCGATGTTGATATGCTGTTGTTTCATTCGATTTTGTGCCAAATTTAGGTTATCCTTTAAGGTTGAGCTTCTTTTGAGTCCTTGGTCTTTGGTCTGGCTGCTTGAACCTAAATTTTTCCCTTAAGGAATATGTGATGGACGAGTGGATGATATCCATAAGGTATAAATGAGGTCATTTTTATTTTAGGTATGGAAGTGTTATACCACCATTCGGCGAGAGGTAACCACTTGACCCATTGTGCTTGCTTATCAGATACAAAACAACGAAGATATCCTTCCAAACATTTATTCACTATCTCTGTTTGACCATCGGATTGAGGATGATAAGATGAGCTATGAGCTAGTTGAGTACCCAAACAAGAAAATAATTCCGTCCAAAAATTTCCTATAAAAATAGGATCTCTGTCACTTACAATAATCTTCGGGTTTCCATGTAGCTTTTGAATTGTTTCCATAAATGTAGTAGAAACTGTACTCGCTTTAAATGGATGAGATAATGCACAAAAGTGTGCATACTGGGTAAGTCTATCAACTACCACAATGATGACAGTCCTTCCTTCGGACTTAGGTAAACCTGTGATAAAATCCATTGAAATCTCCTCCCAACGTTGACTTGGAATGGATAAAGGTTGTAGAAGACTCGGGGTCTTAATTGTCTCAACTTTATTCTGCTGGAAAACCAAACATTCCGCCACAAACTTTTGAATATCAGATTTAAGGCCATCCAAAAAAAAATTCTTTCTTCACCCTGTGGTAAGTTTTTGAAAATCCTGAGTGTCCTCCTAAGGGAGAGGTGTGCAACTCAAAAAGAATATTTTGTTTTAGTTGGGAATCCCTACAAATATATAAGCGATATTTGTAACATAATGGATAATTTTTCCATCTAAATGTATAAGATGTACTAGGATCTTGCTGCAACTTTTGAATGAGTGTCCACAATTCTTCATTATTCTTCCACTCCTCCCTTGCTTCGATTATCCAATCTGGTTGGATAATATAAATGACACAAAGCAATGCTTCCACGTCCTCATCCTTTCTCGAGAGTGTATCTGCAACAACATTTAGGTTTCCTTTTTCGTATATGGTTTCAAATTCATAACCCAACATATTTGTGACCCATTTTTTTTTTCTATTCTGAAGATAGTATTTGTTACAAAAAAGTATTTAATACTATCATGATATTTTTTTACCTTAAAGTGTCTTCCCATTAGGTAAGGTCACCATTTTTTTAGTGCATGTAGTATTTCCAACATTTCTATTAGTAATATCCTTTTATCTCCATGCTGCTTGTACAGTTCAGGCACTACCAAAAGAATGGGTATTTCTTATTGCATTAAGCTCACTTGTAAATTTCCATTTCCTGAGGCATCACATTCCACAATAAAGGTTTTTGTGAAGTCTGGCATAGCTAAGACCGGTGTTAGGCACATTGCCTCTTTAAGATGTTCAAAGGACTTAGTTGCTTCAGGAGTCCATGAAAATGCATCTTTCTTCAATAATGTTGTTAGAGGTGCTGCTATTCTCCCATAATTCTTAACAAACTTGCGATAATACCCTGTTAACCCGAGAAATCCTCGCAACTGCTTTATGGTTGTGGGGACTTTCCATTCCTTAATGCCTTTAATTTTGTTAGGGTCTACCTTAACACCCTCGTGAGATACAATATGACCCTGATATTCCACCTCTTGTACTCCAAAGAAACATTTGGATGTTTTTGCATATAATTGTTTCTCCTGCAATAGTTTGAGCACACTGTCAACATGTTCAACATGATTCTTCCAAGACCTACTGTAGATTAGTATATCATCGGAAAATACTAGCACAAATTTTCCAAGGAAGGGTTTGAAAATGGAATTCATCAACCCTTGAAATGTAGAAGGTGCATTGGTAAGGCCAAAAGGCATGACCAAAAATTCATAATGACCCTCATGAATTCGAAATGTTGTTTTTGGAATATCTTCATTCTTCATTCTAATTTGATGATATCCTGAACGAAGATCCAACTTGGTAAAATAAATTGCTCCATGTAATTCATCCAATAATTCATCAATCACAGGAATGGGAAATTTATATTTAATGGTGAGCTTATTGAGCTCCCTATAATCCAGACACATTCGCCATGATCCATCCTTCTTGTGTACCAATACTACAGGAGCAGAGAAAGAACTTTGACTAGGTTGAATTATACCGGCCTCTAACATTTCTGCAATCATGCGTTCAATTTCGCTCTTTTGGAAGTAAGGATATCTATAAGGGCTTATGTTTGGAGGAACACTTCCTGGAATCAAATGAATAGCATGATCATGATCACAAATAGGTGGGAGTCCTTTGGGAGTTTCAAACACCTTGGAATGATTGTCCAAGACTTGTTGGAGATCTGCAGAAATAGATGATTTTGATGTTGGAACTTCTAGTGAGCATAATTGTGCGATTACGCCTCGCTGTTCTTTCTTTAGAAGCTTTGTCATGACATTAGAGCTTATTATCCTTCCTGGCTTCCCCGCAATACCCCGTAATTCAACTTCCTTTCCTTCTGAAAAAAATTTCAAGAAAAGTTCTTGAAAATTAAAAGCTACCGTCCCCACAGATTGTAACCATTGTACTCCTAGTACAACATCAGCACCTCCCATAGGAATGGAAAGCATTGGACTAGTCAATACATATTCCCCCATGGTTAGCTTGATATTATGGCATTTTCCAGAGGAATTTATAGTTCCTCCATTTGCAACCATCACTTGACATTCTGGTGCTGGGTATAGGAAACAATTCAATTCCTTGGCTACCTTACAATGAATAAAATTATGGGTACTACCCGAATCAATCAACACTATTACCTTTTTCTTCTTGATATGTTCTTCTATCTTGAGAGTTTGAGGAGTGGTAATTCCTGCCAATGCATTACATGATATGGTCGGACTCATTTCTTCCTCTTCTTGGGTTGGTTCCTGGTGTATATCCTCTTCTTGTTCATTTTCTTCTTCCTCTTCACAATCTATGTAAAATAATTTCTTCTCAGCACACTTATAACCTTTAGTGTATTTGCTATCACAACTGTAGCAAAGCCCTTTTGCTCTTTTTTCTTCCAATTTTTGTGGTGTCAACCTTGTAGGTTGTGGAAATCTAGACATAGCAACACTTCCTTCTTTATAGAATTGAGTGGTAGGATTCCTTGTCACCATAATTTTACATTCAACTTTTCTTGCCAACCTGAATGCCTTCTCCAATGAATCAGGTTCCAAAACGCGAACTTCATGTTGGATGTTATCCTTTAAAGTGCCTATGAAGAGATCAATCCTGTGTTCCTCTGGAATATCAGTTACCCTTATATTCAATTTTTGTAAGTCCTCAATGTGCTGCCCCACTAAACCATTTTGTTTGAGATTTATCAATTGGCTAAAGAAGGTGTTGCTCTTTGTATCCTCATAATGTGCTATCATTTCCTCCGTAAAAATTGACCAAGTGACAATTTTTTTACGGGAGCAAAGCCATCGATACCATACAAATGTATTTTGTTCTAAAGGTAAAGTTGCAATGCGTACCTTTTGTGTGTTTTGCACATTATTGAGATCAAAATATTGCTCCATCTGTAGTATCCATGTTACAGGATCCTTGCCATCAAACTTCTTCATATCCATCTTTGGAATATGGTGGTTCTTCCATCCAACATTAGAGTTTATGAAATCAGGATTAACATTTATTTTATTCTCATCATGAGTTTCCTCTACTATGTTTTCGCCATTAGGAAAAATTTCTTGTGTCAACTTTTCCAAACCTTCGATGTCTACTTTTAGATCATTCTTCATGCTTTCCATGTTGTCTTTCATTTTTTCATCGATCTTAGCTTCCATGCCCACTTCCATGCCATCCATATTAGCTTCCAAACCATTCATCTTAGCTTCCACGTCTTTCTTCAAACCATCCATCTTAGTTTCCACGCCTCTTCAAAACTTCCATTTCATTTTTTGTTGCTCTTTGCGATAGCGAAATTTGGTGCACTAGCTCTTGTAATTTTGATATCTCATGTTGTGTTTCTTCATCTTCATGAGTCATAGTAGAGCCTTTTGAAGGCTTAATGGGTGTTTAATTCTTTTTAAGGGGCATTTTAGAACCCAATACTGATATCTATTCTTCAATATGCCCTCGGAATAAATTCAAACTATTTTTTTTTTTCAAACGAGACTTATGTAATTCGAAAAAGAATGAACACTTTTTTCTTGCTTTTGAGGAGCTCAATATTAAAATTGAATTATCTCTATGATTTCAGATCTTCAATATACAAAATTTGACCTTGAGTTAGCCCTATGAATCCTCTTTCAAATGCCATAGGTCTGGCCTAATTTTGATTCTTCAAGGAAAAGTTATATCCAATTTCCCACAATGACCTAATTATGGACTGGTTCAGCAGAGATAACTTGTACGAATTTCCACGTGTCACTCTTTCCTCCTTCGACTCTAAAATTGATAGACAAGAAACTATAGTCTGTGTACTTGCAGCCTCTCTTTACAAAATTCCAATCCGATGCTCAAAGAGAGAGTTATGAAAATTTTCCCACGATCACATCTTTGAGACGAAATTCGGAAGCCTGAAAAAGCCCTAAATTCCACAAATCCTACCTCCCAAAATAATGCGAATCAATATCTAAAATTGTTCCCGAACATTCCTCGGGATTTCGGCTTCGCTCTGTGAAAATTCCAGCTTCTGAACCCTCGTAGAAAAAAAGTTATAGCGAAAATTTCGGAATTACCTGTTTAGGTTAAATTCAAGAGCCTGCAAAAAGCCCTAACTTCCACAGACCATATCTCCGAAAATGTTGCAAACCAAGCTCTGAAATTTTACGATGATGTTTCTCAGGATTTCAGCTTTGCGCTCTAAAAATTTCAGCTTCTGAAACTTCATATAAAAAACGTTATAGCAAAAATTCCACGATGACCTGTTTGGAGCAGCGAAACCCTAGAATCCAAAGCTCTGATACCAAATGTTGTGAAACCAGCTCAAAAAATAGAAGAAAAGAGAGATCAATGCCTTAGAAACCAGCCACTTCGAGGGGGAAACCTCCAATGCATTACATAAATGAGAAATTCTTGAATGATACAAATGACAAAACCTCCTTTCTATATATAGGAGTCCATGGGGCCACAATGTAACCCTAGTGGGGCCACAATGTAATCCTAGCCGACCTAACAATAATAATGTAAGGGCACAATGATAACAATATGGGGGTTACAGGGGTACAACAATAACAATAAGGGGGTTACACTAACAATAATAAGGGACTATACTAGTAATATAGGTACCTAACATAATTCCATGAATATTTGGGATGCCAAACATTTGGTTTTTCTTTCTCAACATTACTTGCTTAAGAGCTTGGAATAATCCAACGACTAGGAAAATGAGGACAATGTCTCTTCTTTTGTTCCAAAGGATGCTTCAAAGTGTGTTATGAGGATCCTTCTTGCTTGCCTTTGACTTGAGATAATTTTGGATTGCTAGGATACCTAAACTACCTCCTAATTTACATCTAGATTCATCAACTTTGACATGCTATAACAACTAGGAAAGGTGTATGGTACTCTTCACTTTGGTCCATTTTCTTTCTTGTTTTATGAATTTAGGCTTGAACTTGCTTGAAGATGATTTTTCATTGGTCCATGATATGTACTTGACTTTCTTTGACATCTCGCTTGCTCAACATGTGTGCCACATAGCCTCTTTCAACATCAAGGCTACCCTAAATATGAATTTGACCACTCTAGAAGGTACCTCGAAGTTAGAAAAGACACTTTCAGGAAGGCTTTTGGAGTGCTTTGAATTGGATTTGATTTCCCTTGACTTGGAGGCTTCAATGTACCCTTTCATTTCTTTGGAGGATGTGGGACATTTCTTCGAGGAGCACAAATGCATCGTGAACTACGAGACTTCCATGAATACTGAGGTAATGTCTAAAGAAGTGTTCATACACAATAGGATGTTCCATTTGAGCAACAAAGAGGCACACTAGAATAAAGGGAAAATGAGGGGAAGAGTACAATAAGCGACCTTCTTATAGGGCTAAGAAATAAGTGATCCTATCAATCATGAGTCCTAATAGGCCCCCCTCCATGATACCTGCATATCACCCTACGACATAATAACTCCCATCAAGTAATAGAGGCACCTCCCACCATGGAGATGTCAATATTTCCATAAAACCAAGCACAATGAAGATGAAGCTAAAAATATTGGCCATGACCATTCACCATTTGAGATTTAAGAAATACTTTCACAAAATACACCCACATGGCCTTACAAGGATAACATATTCACACATTTATTTATGTATGTTATCACGTATTAGTACGTGACAAGAAGAAAATAAAACATATGTGCATATCTACATAACAAAAAAATAAACAATTTAAAAAAAAATTGCATGTGTATATGTACATAACATCTAAAAAAAGTGAACTAACAAAAATCCATCTTAAACTTGCACCTATCAATCACCAAGAGGGATTAAATTCCTTAAGGTGTCATTTTTTTATCATTTAATATGAAGGAATTAATAAATGACATGAAATTAAATGATAAAAAAATACACCTTAAGAAAATTTATCCCTCACAATGTTTGATAGATTTGAGTTTAAGATGGATCAACCCTAGTACATAATTTTTTTTCCCAAGAAAAAAAATCTTTATATTCTTACAGTATGTAGGTATACATGTTTGAGTACCATGGGACTATCCAAAAAGACTCAAGAAGACCATTTTAACTTCACAATGTCTTGCTTTCTCTAAAGATTCAAAGTCTATACCAAGCAGATATAATGCTAATTTTCCAAACAGGAATTTTAGTCACATCAACTATAAATATATCAATACAAGATTGGATTAAAAAACTAAAAGTATATGTTTTAGTTTTTAAAATTTCACATTAACAATAATTTATTGAATAAAATTTATATAATTTTATTTCTAAAACAAAATTACATAGTAATTTTCCAAAAGCATTCAAAAATATTCTCAAAAACCACTTGAAGCAACCATGCTTCATACTTTCCTTTTAATACATAACAAAAAACTATAATAACAATATTAAGTTTGTATGTTATTTCAAAAGGACATATAAGTTACATTCATCAAAACTAAAGATTGAAATAGACCATTATCTTAATATAAAAGGTATATTATTATAGCTAAGGTTTAAGAGTGTATTCAATTGAGTGCCCATCCTAAAGGTTGGATATAATTTGAGTTCCTCACTCCAATCCCACACTATCTTTCAAATGTTCATCCACTATATTATTTGTTAGGTCCTTATAATACTAGTGTAGCCCCTTATTGTTATTGTTGATGTAGACCTTTATTGTTATTGTTAGTGTAGCCCCCTTATTGTTATTGTTTTTCCCATGTAGTCCCCATATTGTTATTATTGTGATCCATATACGCCCACTATTGTTTTTTTTGTGCCCTTACATAATTATTTTTATGTAGGCTCTGAGTATATTGTGACCCCTTAGACTCCTATATATAGAAAGGAGGTTTTTTCATTTGAATCATCCAAGAATTGTTAATTTGTGTAATGTAAAGGAGGTTTCCCTCTCAAAGAGGATATTTTTTAAGTCGTTTATCTATCATTTCTATTTTTTTGTAAGCTCGTTGCATAACATTTGGTATCAGAGCTTTGAATTGTAGGGTTTCGCTTCTTTAAACAGGTCATCTTGGAATTTTCGCTATAAATTTTTTTATATGAGACTTCAGAAGCTGACATTTCTACCACGTGGAGCCGAAATCTTGATGAAATTTGTGTAAAAATTTCAGATCTTAGTTCACTACATTTTCAAAGACATGATTCGAGGAATTTAGGGTTTTTGCAGGCTCCAAACTTCAGTCTCAAATAGGTGACCTAGGGGAAATCATCATAAATTTCGTTTCTGACATCGGATTTGAATTCTATAAAATGTGGTTGAAAGTGCATGGACTGTAGTTTTTCTTTTAGAAATTTCAGGGCTGAAGGTCAACACAGTGACACGTGGCACTTCATACAAATTTGCTCTACTGAATCAATCTATAATCAATTTATTGTGGGAGATCGGGCATAACTCTTTCTTGAAGAATCCAATCTCCATCTTACATCTGGATTTGGAAAGAAGACTCATAGGGATACGATAGGACCAAATTTCAGACCTTGAAGGTCTGAAATTACAGAGATACAACAGATTCAATATCAAGCTCCTACAAACCAAGAAAAATGTGTGTATTTTTTTTTTAATTTACAGTTTGAAGTGATTCAAGGGGCATAGTGAAGTATAAATATCATTGTTTGATTCCAAAATGACTTGAAGAAATAAAATGGAAAAACCTAGTAATCAACCAAAAATATCTACTACGACACATGAAGAAGAGGAAGAAATGCAACATGATATATCAAAATTACGAGACCAAGTGCAACAAATTTTTCTCTCACAAAGAGTAACCAAAAATGAAATGGAAGGTAATATGGATGGTTTGAAGAATGGTTTAAAATTAGGCATGGAATCTTTGAAGGATGACATAGAAGCAAAAATGAAACAAAACATGAAATATTTGAAGAATGGTTTAAAAGCAGACATGGAAGGTTTGAAGGAAGGTTTCACAAATTTGCTACAAGAAATTCTTCTTAATTGCGAAAAGGTATTAGATGAAACTCATGATGAGAACAAAAGAAATTTTAATCATGATTTCATATACTCTAACGTTAGATTGAAGACACACCATATTCCAAATATCGATATGAGGAATATTGATGGCAAAGATCCGGTAACATGGATGTTATATATGGAGCAATATTTTGATCTCCATAATGTGCAACGCACACAAAAGTTACGCATTGAAAATTTCTATTTAGAACCCAATTAGTTTGTATGGTATTGATGGATTTGTTCTCGTAAACCACTTTTCACTTGGTCAATTTTTATGGAGGAAATTATAGCACATTATGGAGATACAAAGAACAACACCTTCTTTAGCCAATTGATAAATCTCAAATAGAAGGGGTCAATGGCAGAGCACACTAAGGACTTCAAAAAATTGAATATAAGTATAAATGATATTCCAGAGGAGCATGGGATTTATTTATTCATAGGGAATTTAAAGGATAAAATTCAACACGAGGTTTGCCTTTGAGAACCCGATTCATTGGAGAAGGCATTCAGGTTGGAAGAAAGCAAAATTATGGCAACAAGGAATCTTACCACTCACAACTATAAAGATGGAAATGTTACTACTCCTAGCCTTCCACAACCTACAATGACACCACAACAGTTGGAAGAAAAAAGAGCAAAAGGGCTTTGTTACAGTTGTGATAGAAAATACACTAAGTGTCGTAAGTGTGTTGAGAAGAAATTATTTTACATAGATTGTGAAGATGAGAAAGAAAAGGAACAAGAAACTTCAAAAGAAGAGGATATACACCAGAAACCAACCTTAGAGAAAGAATAAATGAATCCGACCATATCCTGTAATGCATTGGTAGGAATTACCACTCAATTTCTCAAGATAGGACATATCAAAAAGAAAAAGGTAATAGTGTTGATTGATTCAGGTAGTGCCCATAATTTTATTCATTGTAAGATAGCCAAGGAATTGAATTGCTTCCTCTATCCAGCACCAGAGTGTCAAGTGATGGTTGCAAATGGATGAACTATAAATTGCTTTGTAAACTGCCATAATATAAAACTAACCATGGGGGAATATGTATTGAATAGTCCAATGCTTTCCATTCCAATGGGTGGTGTTGATGTTGTACTAGGAGTCCAATGGTTGCAATATTTGGGTACGATAGCTTTAAATTTTCAAGAACTTTGCTTGAATTTTTTTTCGAAAGAAAAGGAATTTGAATTAAGGGGTACTGTAGGGAAACTAGGAAATATAATCAACTCTAATGGCATGAAAAATATTCTTAAGAAATAAAAACGGGGCGTAATTGCACAATTATGCTCACTAGAGGTTCAAACATCGAAATCATCTATTTCTTGAGATCTCCAAAAAGTTTTGGACAATCATTCAAAGTTATTTGAGACTCCCAAAGGCCTCCAACCTATTCATGATCACGATCATGTTATTCATTTGATTCCAGGAAGTGTTCCTCCAAACATCAGGCATTATAGATATCCCCATGCCCAAAAGAGTTAAATTGAATGTATGGTGGAAAAAATGCTAGAGGTCGGTATATTTCAACCTAGTCAAAGTTCTTTCTTTGCTCCAGTAGTATTGGTGCATAATAAGGCTGGATCATGTTGCATGTGTCCGGATTATAGGGAGCTCAAAAAGATCACTATTAAAGATAAATTTCCCATTCCTGTCATTGATGAGTTATTGGATGAATTACATGGAGTAATTTACTTCACCAATTTGGATCTTCGTTGAGGATATCATCAAATTAAAATGAAGACTGAAGACATTCTGAAAACAACAATTAGAACTCATGAGGGTCATTATGATTTTTTAGTCATGCCTTTTCACCTTACCAATGCACCTTCTGCATTTCAAGGTTTGATGAATTCCATTTTAAAACCATTCCTTAGAAAATTTTTGTTATTATTTTTTTATGATATACTAATCTACAACAAGTCCTGGAAGGATAATGTTCAGCATGTTGACAGGGTGCTCAAACTATTGGAGGAGAAATAATTATATACAAAAACCTCCAAATGTTTCTTTGGAATACAAGAGGTGGAATATATGGGTCATACTGTATCTCATGAGGGTGTTAATCTAGACCCTAACAAAATTAAATCCATTAAGGATTGGAAATTTCCCACAACCATAAAGCATCTGCGAGGATTTTTCATGTTGACAGGGTATTATCACAATTTTCTTAAGAATTATGGGAGAATCGCAGCACCTCTAACAATATTACAGAAGAAAGATGCATTTTCTTAGACTCCATAAGAAACTAAGGCCTTTGAACATCTTAAAGAGGAAGTGTGGCAAGCACCGATCTTAACTACACCAGACTTCACAAAAACCTTTATTATGGAATGTGATGCCTCAGGAAATGGAATTGGTGTTGTTTTAATGCAATAAGGAAGATCCATTTCTTTTGAAAGTCATCCAGTCAAAGGAAAGCATTTACACAAAATTATTTATGAGAACGAAATTTTGGAAATACTACATGCACTAAATCAATGTCGACCTTAAGTAATGGGAAGACACTTCAAGGTAAAAATGGATCATGATAGTCTTAAATACTTTTTCGAACAAATATTATCTTCAGAAGAGCAGAAAAAATGGGCCACAAATATGTTGGGTTATGAATTGGAAATCATCTACAAAAAAAGGGAATAAAAGTGTTGTTGCAGATGCACTCTCAAGAAAGGATGAGGATGTGGACGCATTGCTTTGTGCCATTTATATTATCCAACCAGATTAGATAAACAAAGCAAGGGATGAATGGAAGAATGACGAAGAAGTATGGACACTCATTCAAAATTTGCAACAAGATCCTAGTACATATGATACATTTAGCTAGAAAAATGATTCATTATGGTACAAATACCACTTATATCTTTGCAATAATTCCCATCTCAAACAAAATATTCTTTTGGAATTGCACACCTCTCCATTAGGAGGGCACTCACTATTTTTTTAAAATTACCACAGGGTCAAGAAAGGTTTTTTTTGGGATAGCCTTAAATCTGATATTCAAAAGTGTGTGGCTGAATGTTTGGTTTGGAAACAAAATAAAGTTGAGACAATTAAGAACTCAGGTCTGTTACAACCTTTATCCATTCCAAGTCCACATTGGGAGGAGGTTTGAATGGATTTTATCATAGGTTTACCCAAGTCCAAAAGAAAGAGTGTCATCATGGTGATAGTTGATATACTTACCAAGTATGCACACTTTTGTGCATTATCTCATCCATTTAAATCCAGTACATTTTCTAGTACATTTATGGAAACAATTAAAAAGCTATATGGAAACCAAGTAAGTGATAGAGATCCCATTTTCACTGGAAATTTTTGGACGAAATTATTTTTTGTCTGGGTACTCAATTAGCTCATAGCTCATCTTATCATCCTCAATCTGATGGGAAAAGTGAGATAGTGAAAAAATGTTTGGAAGGATATCTTCGTTGTTTTGTATCTGATAAACAAGCACAATGGGTCAAGTGGTTACCTCTGGCTAAATGGTGATATAACACTTCCTTCCATACTACAGCAAAAATGACCACATTTATGACACTTTATGGATATCATCCACCGTCCATCACATCATCTTTAAGAGAAAATTCTAAGGTTCAAGTAGTGGAATATCACATCGAGCATCAACAACAAGTTCTCTAACTCTTAAAGGATAACCTCACTTTGGCTCAAAAACAAAACAAAACAAAATCGGCATCGCAACAAAAGAAGTTTTGATGTAGGTGACTGGGTATTTTTACGGCTACAACTATACAAACAAATATCCCTCAAGCAAGGTAAGAAGGATAATAAATTATCACCAAAGTAATATGGTCCTTACAAGGTGTTGCAAAATATTGGTACTATGTCATACAAATTGTAGCTTCATGCATCTTCTCGAGTGCACCCAGTTTTCCATATTTCATGCTTGAAGAAGGTTATAGGTGACAAGCTCCCAGTTCAAACAATATTTCCAGAACTTGACGGGGAAGGAAAAATCATATTGGAACCTGAAGCATTCATGGAAACAAGAACTCGATAGCTACGAAATTGATTAATTTCATATTATCTCATCTAGTGGAAGGACTTACCCTCTAAAGATTCTACATGGGAGGATGATAATTTTATACACAAGTATCCAAAACTACTCAAGCGTCGAGGACAACAGTTTTTTGAAGGAGAGGGGCATGTTAGGTCCCTATAATACTAGTGTAGCCCCTTATTGTTATCTTTAGTGTAGCCCCTTATTGTTATTGTTAGTGTAGCCCCCCTATTGTTATTGTTGTGCCCATGTAGTCCCCATATTGTTATTATTGTGCCCCATATAAGCCCCCTATTGTTATTTTTGTGCCCTTAAATTATTACTTTTATGTAGGCTCTAATTATATTGTGACCCCTTAGACTCCTATATATAGAAATGAAGTTTGTTCATTTGAATCATCCAAGAATTGTTCATTTGTGTAATGTAAAGCAGGTTTCCCCCTCGAAGAGGATATTTTTTAAGTCGTTTTTCAATCATTTCTACTATTTTGTGAGTTGGTTGCATAACATTATTCCTATCCTTGTATATGTGAGACAAAAATATATTTGAGAAAACTATAATTTGTGTTTTGCATAACCATGTGGAGGCTATAAAGTGAAATATCCAATTATAGCTACCTTTAGTAATTGTTGGATAACCATGTGTAAGTCACCAAAAATTTGAATTTATAATATGCCAAACTCTAGGGAGAGGCAAACAATTAATTTTATAGCCATCACTTCTTCATAATTATTAGTTTCCTAACCCATCCCAAGCTTGAAAGAAACACAATTACTTCTAGAAGATTATAAAATTCCCCATAAACCTCATTTAGGAGGGCTTCCCTATGAGGCACAGTTGATTTATTCCCATGGGAAATCCTGATTGATTACATCCTCTTTTAATCTCATGTTTTTTTTGTTTTTCATAGGGATGTGGATAATCATTCAATATATTTAGTAACTAGATCACACATTTGAAATGTAGTGTCTCCTTTACTTTAAATAACTTCAGGTTCTTAGCTAGCAATACTCCTCAAAATATATGAAGGGGTTATGATCTTCTTTGTATCATTATTTCCATATCATGCTTTGAATTATTTTTCTCTATCTTCATCTTCTGAAACATTTCTTAGCCCTATCATACTTTCCACTTCTTTCCACACATTTTTTCTATGTGGGAAAGCCTTAATTAAATGTTAAATGTTTTCTTATACTTGTTGACATAGGGTACACTAATTTGGAAAATTAAATTATTATTATTATTATTGTTGTTTTTGTTAGTTTGGTTGTAGCACCTCTTAGGTAGGAGTTTTATTGTTTAATATAAACTACATGAATATTTTGATCATAGAAGGGCACCTTAATTTCTAGATGGTTCTCCACCACCATACATGTTGTCTCTCCTTTCCTCAACAAAGGCTCTATAACATAATTTAGGCACATACTGGATCACCAATTTATAATCCCTAAGTGTTTGTAGATTTTTGATACCTCTTATAGAAGAAATAGAGATAAGTGTTATCAAAGCTATAAAATTACCTCGATAGCTTGAGCCTCTACTCGGTGCTTAATGGATGTGCATGACATGGGAGTGAAATAAATGTAAGAAAACTCCTAGCCAACATATTGGAGGGTGTTATTATGAGGCATTGTTGAAATAACCCCAAGGAATATGATAGTTGAGGGGGGAAATAACTTGCGTTCTCCTCTTCTATTTTTTGCTAATTATGACTTCTTTGCATACCTTAATGATCATCCTTGTTGTAATCTCTTGTGAGACAATTGAAGTTTTAAAAATACTAAATTTTGGACCCACCACATCTGATATATCAAAATACATTGGAAGGCTTCATATTGGATGGCTAACTTATCTCCCAACCAAAACTTCATACAATCTCCTTGACTTGAATTTAACCACTTTTCTTGTATATTGAGCTTGATAAAAACCTTCCCGAGGACTTGAATTGTATAAGAACAGGAGAGAAATAAGTGATTGATACATTATTTGGAATTCATGCAAAGAGAACATATGTTTGGGTTGATCCAACCCCTTTTCAAACCATTATCCAAAGTTAAAATTTTGGTGTTTAGAGCTAACCATGTAGTTCTTTTTCTTTTAATTATGGCATTGAGTTCCCATAGAGAACTATGCCACCATTTAACCTCTTTGAAAATTGGGATTCAAAAATGAATTAATAGCCAAGCTTGGTCATGAATTACTGGTTCCCGGTTTCTTTCATCAATAGAGCTCATCCTTTATGTCTTCCCTTAATAATCAAATATAGTTGTCCCATTCTCGGGCGTCAAGCCCTACAAATCCCATATCTACTAAAGATTTCCATTCGGCCTTGCCACAAACCTGGAGTTAATAGGCTTTAATATCAGCAAGGAAAATGTGACTTGTCTAATGGAGTGCAATAATGAGAACTCCTGATAGATGGTAGTCATCTCTCACTCCTAACAAAGGGTCTTCCCTGTCTTTACTTTCTCTCCATTCCTAATGTGCGATACCAACCAATTACTGATCAAGGAAAAGGTTGATACCAAGGCATTATAGACAACGGATCTCTTAGAATATTTAATTGGCTTCCAAAACTTATCCTTAATTGATTCATTTCATAAATATTTTTATTACAGAACGCGTCCCCATAAAGATGTGTTTTGGACTAGTCTCCATAAGTTGTGAGCTACAAGGGATTTGTTGAAAAGAAAAATGTTTTTTCAGTCCTCACTTGCTTTTTTTTCGAGGGATGCCACCTTTTCCCACTTTACCAGTGGGATTCCACTTGCATGGAAAGAGCCAACCAAAGGAATTCGAAACTAACTTTCCTGATTTGTGCAAGAATATCTTTAGGATTTCTGGTGATCAAAATTTAATACATAGGGATGATTTGAGGAGTTTCAACCCACTTCCATGAGACAATGGTATATTTATGCAGAGTGAGATGCACACTTATATCTTATTATGAAACCAGAGCTGGTCGACAAAACTTTATTTATTTTTTTCTCCAAGTGGAAAATACCTTTATATTCCATATAATAAATACACATGCTTTAGTCCTTGGGGGACTATTCATTTTCAACAACAAGGCTTAAATTCATTACATCAAAGATCATCATGGTGGGGTGGATCCCAATCATTCCTTCCAACCACCTAAGATAAACCCAATTGGCATGTAATTGTTAGGCTTGAGATGGAAGCTCAAGTATTTAAATCCATCTTCCAAATTCTTGTGTTGGGAGGGACATAAGGGCATTATCTAACAAATGAGAGCATCTAATATAACATGAGAAATGAAGCATAATTTATTAATGTATTTTACCATACATGTATCTTTGCAAAATAAATCCAACAATGATTACAAAACTAGGAGATCACTTTATATGAAACAAAGGATGCCAACTACAAAGAGTAAATGAGACATAAATTGTTGATCAGCTACTTAAATACCCTTAAGGAGGCCTCTAGAATGGGAGTTGGTGAAAATATTACTAAGGGATTATGATATTGAAAGGAAAATACAAGGGGAGAGGGAACAACCTTGCCTCAGCTTGTAAGATGCCTTCAAAAAAGTGAATAGGTTTCCATTTATAAGGATCACATAGGAGATTAATTGGATGCAACCCATGATCTAGTTGACATTATAGAGTCTGATCCTAAATTTATGGGAACTAGACAAAGGAACATCCAACCCACTTGGTCATATGTGATTAATAGGTCTAGATTGAGTGTGATTGTGGGAGCATTTGATAACTTCATTGTGTGATTGGATTATTAAGCTAGGGAAACCACATTTGGATTGTTCAGCAATGAAGAAACCCAAATTTCTCTTATGATATGAGAACACTTAGGGTCAGCTTCAGACGATCTAAGATAACCTTGGAAATAATCTTGTATATGGAATTACAATAGTAAATAGGCCTATAATTGTCGAAAGTGGTCCCATTCAGTATTCTAGGGATTAATGTGTGAAAGGTTGAATTAACTGCCCCCAAAAATTTTCCTGACTTCTTGGATTCCTTAAACACTTTTAGGGAATATTCTTTGAGTAGTTCATAAAAAACTACATAAAATTCAATGAGAGGGCTATTGGGCTCAAGGCTTTCCTCTTTGGTGAGCGTGGATAGTTGATTTTATGTCAACTTATAATACATCTTATTCTATGACCTCATTCATATCCTCAATGAATATTGTAGTAAAGTTTGAAATCACAAATATCATATCCTAAATGGGGCACCCAATTGTCTCTTTATATAAAGCTTTAAAGTGGCACATGTCTTCATAAGCATTATCCTTAAATGAGAGAGTCGTTGATCTATCCAACCTCTTTATTTCCTATATAATATTCAAGTTTTTCCTATAGGAAGCAAACTAATGAAAGATATTTGTGTTGTTATCTCCTTCCTTTATCTATATGGGCCTACTTTTTAGTCACAAAGCCACTTCCTGCTTCTCTGATAGAGGCTTCCTAGATGACTCCAACTCCCAAAGAAGGAATAATTTTGGGTCGAAGAATAGTCTTGATGAGTTTCCTTCATAAATATTACTAATTTCCTATTCCATTTCCTTCAATTGAGTTTGGGATTGTTTCTTATAGGATAAATACCATGCCTTAGTAACCACCTAAATTTTGGAAATGTTTATTATGAATTGGGACATATAGAATTTTGAAGGAGAGAAAATCAAAGGTTCCCAAGTATCTTCCACAGGCCTTTTGAAGTCTTCTTCTTAAAACCATGAGTGGTTATATCTTAGAAGGAAATACGTTTTTTTTCCTCCAATACCATCTAAGAGATGATCTGATAAACCTCCTAAAGAGATCCAAGACCCAGTAATTAAGGATGATTTAAATAGATCTACAAAGACCATAAAACAGTCTAGTATTTTTGAAACCACTCCTTCCTTGGATTTGAAATTATGTGATGTAAGGGAAAGTTTTATTGAATTTATATCTAGTAGACCATGCTTCTCCAAGAAATATGAGGAATAACCACTCAATTGATCTTGCCTTGGGTTAAACACCCATAATTCCCTTAATGAAAGAGTGTTCAAGTCACCACCTATGAGAGTGTGTGAGCATTTAGTACGTTGGACTTTGCGAGGCTTTCCCAATGCAATATCTTATTTGATTAGGGACCACATATATTAAGGACAAACAACTCAATATCCCAACTCATTAACTTCTAAGCACACTTATATAGCTAAATTGGGGGACAAATTTATTTGGGCAGTAAAATTAAGGTGGCATCCCATGAGAAAATCACTTAAAAGACCCTTTACATCCAAAAAGGAAAAATACCATTGACTGATGAAGGATCCTATGTGGAAGAGGGCTCAACATAAGGACCAAAATAGCTGGGAGTGGGAGAGGGAGAAAGGGAATGAGGAAGGTTTACTGTTGAATGACTGGAGGGAGCAGGGGAGGAAGTTGATTTGAAACCATGATGTCACAGGAGAAATCCCATAAAAAATAAATCACTTTGACGAGACCTAAGGGGTCTTTGAAATTTACTAAAGGGAGTGGGTTCCCTTAATTCATTTATTTTATTTTCCTAAGTTGTAATCAAATTGTAGAAGGATAAGGTTGTTTCCTTCATTATGATGTAAATGGATTATTCGAGTCAATTGGTTATATAAGTGGGTAATTGATCTGAATGGAAAGTGGCCTACACCCATGGTATTCATCCACCCATGTTATTTATCCGCCCATGGTATTGTTAATGACATCTATCCATGGTATTAATTCACCCATGGTATGTAGCCACCCATGGTATTCATCCACACATGGAATTTACCCATGGTATTGTAAATGGCATCCACCCATGGTATTCATCACTCATGGTATATATCCACCCATGGTATTGTACGTGACATATGCCCATGGTATTCCTTTACCCATAGTATGCATTCACCCATATTGGTATTTACCCACCCATGGAATTTACTTGTGGTATTGTAACTAAAAAATGTTATAAATAACAAGTTGCACCTTGTAAAAGGACAAATTGTCCACCACAATGTAGCTTCTACAGTTATTATCTACTTGAATAAAAAATTTCTTTGTGGTTTTATTTACTGTGTGTTCTCTCCTTTTTCTGGCATTCTAATTTTGCATATCTTGCCAGATCCATTTTAATTTTGCAGATCTTGGGGGCATCCCCCCAAGATCTGGATCAGTGGTATCAGATTCAAGTTACAAATCCATGGGAATGAGGATTTGAATCATATTTTAGTTTTAATGTTTTGCATCCATCTTTAGCAAACTCCATGCAAGTTCCGCTACCTCCACAGAGCACTTTCTTTGGCAAAGCAGGAAGATTTTTTTTTTTTAATTTTTTTTGCAGGAATTTTTTGGGCGACGAGTTTGTAGAACAGATATGAAAATATTGGTGCACAATTTTTATAAAAAAAAAAAAAATAGCATATCTATATCCCTTGCGAAAAATTAGCCAATTTCAAAAAAAAAAATCAATCGAATCAGCATCTGAATGAGGGAGATATCGCTGATTTAAATTCAGTAGTGTTGCAGAAGTTTTTCTGACGACAATTCGTGGACGATGGCTCTCCTATCATTTTTCGTAGCTTTCAGTGCAAAATTTCAAAGAAATTGTTATATATATGAGCTCCCCTTGAAAATCTACCCAATTTTTAAATAAATAAATAAATAAAGTCGATCAAATCAGAGATCAGACGAGGGAGTTATTGCTGATTTAAAATCAACGATTTTTTTCAGAAATTTTATGATGACGGGACAATTGCAGCACGAATCTGAGTTTCCAAAGTCTCTAGATATCGATTTCAAGCATATGGGAAGATGTAGAATGGTAATTCTATTTCCAAAAACAAGCCATAATAAATATTCTGAGTTATATTGACCGAGTTATGCCCATTTTAAATATAGAGCAGCATTTGGAGTGGGTTCCCTTTGGAAACGTGCCCTCCCACCCTGCTTTAGTACGCACCTGCTTCACATTGATCAGTTTCAACATAGTATCATTCGGCTTGGGTTATTTGGAGACGTGTCCTCCCAACCCATGCTATGTAAGAACTTGCAACTTCATCAATAGTTAGCATCACGGTTATGGGTCAACCACACAAAATCCTTCTCATTGAAGTCCATTTGCTAGGTCGCACAATGCGAGTATCACAGTTGGTCACAAGAATTCCAGGGTATCTCTATCCTCAAATCTTTATTTGTCATGGTTATGGTTTATCCATAAGCCCACACTTCATCGAATTCCATTTGCTAGGGCACACATTGTTAGCATCACAGTTGGTCACAAGCATTACAGGGTATCTCTATCCTCAGATCTTCATTTTTCATAGTTATGGGTCATCCACAAGCCCACACTTCATCGAAGTCCATTTGCTAGGACACAGACTGTCAGTATCACAGTTGGTCATAAGCATTACAGGGTATCTCTATCCTTGGATCTTCATTCATCACAATTATGGGTTAACCACACAAAACCCTTATCTTCAGTGACTCTTCATAATCAAAAAAGGCTTCTCAGGAAGGAACTTCACGCAATGGGGACCAATGCTTCTTAAGGAGGGAGGAATGATCTGAAAGGAAAGTGGCCTACACCCATGGTATTCATCCACCCATAGTATTTATCCGCCCATGGTATTGTAAGTGACATTTTTCCATGGTATTAATTCACCCATGGTATGTAGCCACCCATGGTATTCATCCACACATGGAATTTACTCATGGTATTGTAAATGGCATACACCCATGGTATTCATCACTCATGATATTTATCCATCCATGGTATTGTAAGTGACATATGCCAATGGTATTCATTCACCCATGGTATTTACCCACCCATGGAATTTACTTGTAGTATTGTAACTAAAAAATGTTATAAGTAACAAGACGCATCTTGTAAAAGGACAGATTGTCCACCACAATGTAGCTTCTCTAGTTATTCTCTATTTTAATAAAAAAAATTGTGGTTTTATTTAATGTGTGTTCTTTCCTTTTTCTGGCATTCTAATTTTTAGGCCCCCAAGATCTAGATCAGTAATGAAGGATTTTATGTTATCAATCCTCATATGTATGAATATTATATTTGTAATTTGTTACAGAATCAGAGGGATCTTATAATTTTTTAATAGATCAATTTTAGGATCTAAAATTATTTTGGTATTAATGTCCTTGGGGTTAAATATTGTAAGCCTAAGGGAGTTAGAGAGTTTTTGCGGGGGGTAAAGGCCTAGCATGGCCAATATGTGTGCAAAAGAGAACTTTGATTTGAAATTTATATATGTTTTGTTTGATATTGAACTAATATCAAAATTGTGTGTGGTTTGAATCTGATTTCTTATGCATTGTTTGTCTCAATTGTCCTTTGAAGGTTTCTTATTAAATGGTGGATTTATCCTTTTCTATCGTAGAGAAGCAATATATGTGTTTTTAGGTATATAAATTTTGGATTGGTGCTAGGACAATGTGGAACCGAATTCCTTTACAGTGGAAACTACTGCTTGAGCGTTGTAATAGTGGAGTTTGTAGGGCACCAGTGACGAGAATGAAACCCACTATCAGTTGTCTATTAGATATATCTTGCATTAGAATGTGAGTTTAGTCAGAATGCCTTCCCTCAATAGTATGGGACAAATCCATAGATAAAGGGATGAGTCTCAACCAGAATATTTTCCACTGACAACGTTGGAAGATTAAATACATCCTCATGTTGCAAGACTTATTGTCGAGTTGGAAGTGAAAATAAGGAAATATTGACATAGGAGTTATCAACAATGATGTCGCGGACTTGAATTGGGATGAGAGTTGTGTGTAATGAGATCACATTTGAATCGAGCCTTCAGGATATTAAGTATTCACAAGTTCCAAAGAATTCCTTTACATGTTGATTTGAGATCCTTTAGTGTGATATGTTAACTAATGAAGTCAGAAATTTTCTTCGCTTAATTTTCGTCTCAAAATTGGGACCTACGAAGGGCAGGTGAACTGTGAAAGGTGGATATTTCAAGCCAAGGCCCGAGGAGAAAGATTCATTATCTAATGGGGGGATATAGATAAATTGGTCGTCAATTGTTGTTCTCATCTTAGTCTCGTAATTTGGGAAATTGTAGAGTTACGAGAGTCCACGGTTTTAAGCATCGAGGAAAGAAGTTTACTATCAGTCTGAGATAATCTTATCGCTTTATATTTGCAACTTGGACATAGCACTTGGCCACATAGTCATTCTAGCCAACAAATTGGAGAAGGCATATACCATTAGACTTTATTGCATAGATTGTTCAGTCAGTGCTACGACAATGTATAAAAGTCGGGTTTGGCCTGCGTCGTTTGTGGTATTAGAGTAAGATAATCTGCTCAATTGATTATTGCAGGGATCGAAGACAAATTCAGTAGTTTTAAAGAAAATTGTAGATTGATTAATTTTGACAAGTAAGATGGTCTTCATATTTTCTATTTTATTTGGAATAACAACAATAGAAGAAGGTATGTTCACATAATCCTACAGTCGAAGGAATCATGATAAGCATGAAAGTGATAGAACTCATCGGGAAGAGTAGAATTTGAAAGAACACATAGCAAAAAGGAGGCTCCTATGTATTAGAGTAAGAGAGACGAGTTGTGTAGAAGGATATTTGAAATAGTGAAGGGTTGACAGGGCTAGAAACTACCAACATATAGGGGGTCTCCCCGATATGAAGTACCAACTAGATCTCACATCGTTTGGATTAGGAGCCCCATCTAGGAAATATGCCCGACTTCCATAATCTTAATGATTTTCCATGGTTGGAATAAAAAACATAAGAGAGTATCGAGATAAGAAAGTAAGTTAGCCTTCTGAAGTACTCAATTGCCATGTGTATAAAGGTTCTTTCACAAACGAAAAAGAGAAAATGAGTCTTTAGAAGAAAATTAATAGTATTTTCTTAATAAAGACACACACGTATATCTAAAAGAATCGTTAATTATCTTGCGAAATATTTCACAAATAAAAAATGATTATGAAAACCACATATGCACAATCCAAATATATATACTAAAGCCAACAAAATAGTTCATTTCCTTTAGTATGTATAAGCACAAACATATGTTGTGAACAATGAAAGAATAGTCTTAAAACATTCACGTCATATGCATGAAAGTGTGTTGGCTCCGAGAGCTTCAAATCATTGAGTGGAAGTTCCGAGATACACAATTAAAATGATACGTCACTAGCTCCAATAGTGGAACGTTAAGCCACCACTTTCTCCTCAAAATGATGATCTTCTCTTCTATGCCTAGCTTTAGAAGCCAGGGAGAAAAGTATTTTATTTGAGCTATGAGGGTTTATTTGCAACAAATGAGGTGACTCTCCACCTCCCATGTAACTCTTTACCTCCCTCATGATCATGAGCTCCCATATGACTTTTGAGCTTCTATGTGACCTTTGATCTCCTACTAGACTCTAGGACTTCCTAGTGAATTTTCACATTCCATTTGTGACCCTTGGGCTTCCACACATTTTACATTTTGTTCTTCTTTTTTTAAATACAAAATTACATTCCACAAATTGTGGCAAAGTACATGGACAACATGAGAATTTTGTGATGACACTTTGAGAAGCCATAATTTGGCGACTGTGACATAAGTCTTCATTGTAGTGTATCAATGCCAAGTTATTCTCTTTGTTGCTAAGTCTTCAACTCTTCATGATAGATATTTCTTGTACTTTATCTTCACCCTCCACAAGGTCTAGGTATAGTATCAGAGTTTTCTAAGCCTTCTTGAGTTACCATCTATAGGCCATAGTTCATAGTTTCTTTCTCTCTTTTTATGATTATCTCTTTGTTCTTTGTCTCCACAAGTGTCTCCTTGCAACTTCTCCTTGATGTCCTTGTTGATCATCATCTTAACATATTATGATGACAGAACCTGCAAATAGAGTTCACTCCTAGCAAGACAATATCAGTCCCAAATTCTCCTAGTCTACCATGTTTTCTCATGAAAATGATGATTATGGTGGGAGAATGTACAAGGGCTAAGAGATCAGCCTTATTGGGCGCAATGTGAAGGATCAAGAGGTAATGAGTGAAGGATTGGGCACTAGGAGTGCTTAGAGACAAGGAAGGGCAAAGAAATATTATGTGCATTACGCGGGTCCTATAGGAAGAGAAGGCGAGCTTGCTCGCTGAGAATGTGTCATGCACAGTGCTTGATGGAATGGGCTAGGGATTGTGCAGTTGAGCACTGCAAGGGCTGAATTATGACTCTACTGCTCACTAAAAGTGTGCAGTGTCAAGTGAAAGCAAGGTTTTTCAAGGCATTGCACAGTGGGAAAGTTCAGGAGACAAGGGTGGCAAGCTTAGGCATTATGACTGCACAATGTGCAGTAACTGCTAAGGAGGCTCTAGGAATTGCGCAATTGGCTTATGAAAGGGTCCATAATTGACCACACTATCCACTAGAAGTTCGCATAGCATAGGGAAAGGAATGGATTATCAGAATTCCACATTGGGCAAGTGTATCCAAGAAGTCCAAGTGACTGAGCTTTGAAGTTTCTCAATGCACAATAGAAGGAGGTTTTCCTCTAGGATTACAAAGTGTGTAGTTCCAGGAGATAAGGACTTCATCACTGTGGCTTAGGAGTGTGAAGTGCGTAATAGCTTGAGGTTGAAGGTTGATCCCTAATTTTGCAGGTTGTGAGGACAAAGAAAACTCTAAAATTGATTATGTGTGAGATCAGTGACATCAGACAGTAAAAGCATATAACATGTCATAAAGATTATCACAAACACGCACACACACACACACACACACACTATCAACCACATGAAAAAAAGATATAAAGTACCCAAAATAGCAATGTATTCATTGAAATGACAAAAAAGCGACACTTATCTCCAAGTGTGACACTTAAGATGCGACCCTTTACAACACAAGTGTCGAAATCAAAAAGAAAGTGAGAAATTCCCTGGAAATGTGTCTAACATGTGTACCTATGATAGATAGGATCCACTAATGCAAGAGAATGTGTTGGAGCTGCCTCTTAAAGGTGTGCCAGAAATACCTTTCACAAAATATGACACTTCCCATAATAAAAGATGACACTTCAGACTTCTTTATACAATGGACTTGAACACTTAGAAAACTTAGAGAACAAGTGTGAAACAACTTTAACGGCTCAAAACGACATTGTACATGATCAATGGGAGGCTCCAAAATTCAAATGTAGGAAAAATTTAGAGGGTGTTGTAGCAACAAAAACACTTGGCAGTTCACTGAAGGAACTCCAACTTCTTTGTTCAGGTCTAGTTTCTGCATAGGGTCTAGCCTTTCAGGAAGTATTGATTCACTGTGTGGATCACCATGGCTTCCCACTTATCCTGGTTATAGGTGAAGTATCTCTTATTCCATTTCTTGGTTCAAACACATTTACAAGGCTTTCCCTATCTTAATTTTTTTTATTATGGAGAAGGATAGTATATATTCGCGAGTTTAGGATTATCAAAGTTGTAGTTCCATCTTTGGTGTTTCTTTGTTGCCAGTAGGCCTGTTCAGTACCTCAATGAAGTCACTTTCAGGAAAAACCAGCATTGATTCACTAACAATGAGCCTATTGAGTACCTCGACGAAGTTGCTTGCTTCACCTCTCCGTGTAGGAATCCTTTCTCTTCTTTCACCCCTTATTTTATTTTCAATATGCTCATTGGAAATTTATCGATGTTTATGTCACTGGCATGGAAGAGGGATACCAAATTATTTATAAGAAAGAGGGGTTATTCCTTTTTCATATATTCTTATATATAATCTAAAATTTATGTGTTTGTTTTTAGTTTTCTCCTTTCCCTTCTCTACTCGATTGAATTGGTAGGCGAAAATACCATTTAATTACAATACCAAGTCAAGGAATGAAGATCCTAGAATAGATATGGGTATCATGGTTCCACTTAAATATTTTTGTTCATAATTAATCGTATTTTCCTTTCAGACATCATCAACATTAAAGATATTAGACCCAAGAAAAGAAGAGGTCCCAAAAGTTAACCACGCGTTGTTGAATGTCATAATGCCTTTAAAAATTTCATCGCATTTGTCAGAACCAAACAAGACACTTCCACACAAGGTATTATATATTTACATTGACCAGAATGAAGCAAATAAAGAAGTGATAAGACATGGCCTGAAACTAAAATAAAAACATAAGATAGACAAGAAAATAAATATGTACATAGGTATAAATGCAACATGAGACTGCTACTGGATGTCATGTTTTAGATCCATGCCATTAATAGGAAGAGGGTTAATTATCCCATCTAAGGATTGGAGACGATAAGCATGATGGCCAATATTTTCGTGAATGGTATAGGATCTGATCCACAAGGATTGAAATTTGGTGTATTTACCTTTCTCTTCATGGGCCTTGTCCCATTTCAATACTAGGTCTCCCACACCAAATTCCTTGTTCCCCATAAATTTCTTGTCAAACCAACGTCTTATATGAATTTGGTGCACAACAAAATTTTCTTTTTTCTTACGCCTTTCTTCCTCTAATTTAAGAAGGGTATCTATCCTACTATAAACAACAAGACATGATTTACCTCAGGACTCTTGGGAAATTTGTGCAGTTAGGAGGTACAAGTTTGTAGGAAGGATAAATTCTTTGCCATACATAAGTAATTAATGTGAGGTCTTCAGAGAGGGATTAGGGGTAACACAGTCAACCCAAAAATCATTCACCAATGCATTATGCCAGTTCTTTTGCTCAAAGTAAACGATTTTCTTGATGATGCAAATTATTTTTTTGTTTGTATATTCAACTAAATCATTACCCTGAAGGTAGTAGTTTGATGAGTGCCTTAAAACAATACCATTTTCCAATGAAAAATCATAAATTTTTAGTGACGAAAAACAAGATGCATTGTCAAACACAAAAGTGATGTAGGAACACAAAACCTGGTAATTATATTCTATTTGATGAAGTGAATGACTTCTTGCTTGTTCACTTGTCTTAACGGAAATGCTTCATCCCATCAAGTAAAATAATTTATGGTGTTTAATATATATTGATGTTGCTTTAATGAGTGTGGAAATATCTATCCAATAACATCTAACCCCCATTATTGAAAAGGCTCTTCAATGGCAATGGGATGCAATAGGGTGACTGACTTCCTATCACGACCAACACGACTTTGAGATACAAATCACTTAAGGGCATAGGTGTGCACATCCTTAAATAGTGTGGGACAATAATATTTCGCCCTCATTACTTTGTGAGTTATAGTATCACCTGCGTAGTGCCCACCAGTTGGCTCGTCATGGAGGTCCTTTAACACCCTTTCCAAATCCAGTGACTCCAAGCATTTGAGTAAGACCCCACTGCGATTCTTTTGGAAAAGCACACCATAAACAATTTAATAAGATAGATCATTGAGATGAATTTCCCTCTTTTTTTTAGTCGATAAGTGTGAGGGTAAGGTGACTTTCTCTCAAAACTATTGTACATCAGTGTACCAAGATGTGGTTGCATTTGTAGGGGTAACTTGATCGATGATCTATATATAATTTTCTTGTTCCCTACTAGAAGAGTCTTCTTCTGGTGAATTAACTACTTCTACTGCAAACTAAAAAAGACCATGTCCTTTAATTGTATGAATTGGATTGAATTCTAGATCATATTCTTAAATACTTGTCATCCAATTCACCCTCCTCTCACCCAAATCTTGTTGTACAAAGAGTGATTTGACCATTGGATGAGGCGTAAAGATCATAACATGAATTAAGGCCTAAATTGATTCATGATCTTGTAAACTGCATAGGTTTGTGTATCTATGACGGGGTAATTTAATTCTGATCCATGTAGGCTAATGCTCATAAATGATATCAGTCACTCATTTCCTTGATTGTCTTTCTGAGTCAGAATGTATGCAATAGATTTGTCAAAAGCAAAGTATATAACAATAAATATCTACCAAAGTCTAGACTAGATAATGCTATGGAATCAACTATCACTTGTTTAATCTGGGGAAAAATGCATTTCTCCCTCTGGTCCCATTTTTATATCACAACCTTCTTGATAATCTCTTGCAAAGGCTTAACAATTCATGCATAATCAAAGATAAACTTCAGGAGAAAAATATATTTTCCTAAGAAGGATTACATGGCTTTCTTGTTCATGGCATAAGGAATATGTGCAATAGTATTAACTTGCTCCGAGTCCACCTTAATTTTTCTCTTCACTATAATGTGTTCCAAAAGGTTTCCCTCGGAAACTATTGTGGAGTACATATTTGGAATTGTGATTCTGCTAAAAATCCCTAGTTTTGGGCATCAAAACTATGAAGATGATTTTCTTAGGATTTAATGATATACCATATTTTTGACACTGCTCAAATATTTTCTTTAGATGACGAAGGTGATATGATATTTTCTCATAAAATATTGTAACATCATCCAAGTAAATGACCACACTCTGGTTGATCAGTACCGTGAATGTGATGTCCATAGCCCATTGAAAGGTAGCACCTGCATTTATAAGTCCAAAAAACATTCGCCTAAATGCGAATGTATCCCACTTACTCCTTAACGTTGTTTTCAACATGTCGGGTTTCACTACTAGAACTTGGTTGTATCCTAAAAATGTATCCAATAATGAGAACATCTCCAATCCAGATACTATGTGTAGTATCTTCTCCATAGATGGCATGAGATAATTATCCTTATCAGAATCCCTATTCATGTTACAAAAATCTATATATAAGCATATTTATCCATACTTCTTCCTAACTGGAACCAAACTAGAAACCCAAGTAGAATGGCGAACTTTAAAGATGGTCCAAGCATCCAAAAACTTCCTTCATTGTTTTTGAATCATGGGTTCAAGTAGAGGATGAACTTTTCTCAACTTTTGTTGAAATGGCTTCACCCCTTCCTTTATGGGTATTATGTGTTGTATGATTCGTGTATCATAGCTTTTCAAATCATCATATGTCCATGTGAATACATCTCAATAATGTTTGGAAATACGAATAAAATATTGTTTTTATTAGGGGGAACAACATGTATTGAGGTTCACATACTTCAGATCTTCCTTGGTGTCCAAGTTAATTTTTTTCTGCAACAATGTGGAACTTTGGGTCTTAGTGTTGGTTAGTCCCCTAAAGTGATTTTGAAATTCATGGAGCTTCTCTAGAGATACCACATCTTTATGCATGGGGTTTCCTTTATGCACTTAGGCTCTTTCTTACAAATCCCTTTCATGCATCTTCATCGATTACTGCATCTTTAAACACGTCAACATCAGACATGAAATCCAGTATCCGTTGGTCAACATTGAATACTCATAAATTGGTAATGTTATCACGTATATATGGATTGTAAATAATATCAACAGAAAACCCATCTCTAAGTGGTGACAACCGAGAATTTTCATTAGATAAAGTGTTTGTGGTTGCATTGTGAATCTTGGGAATAGGTTTAATATCAAATGCAAGAAAGAAAGATATCATACGCCATACCTCTTGCTAGTAGTTTTTAATATTAGGTGATACACAATGAATAATATCTCATACCTGACGTGTAACAATCTTTGAATCACCTATTTTATTTAGTGCTTCCACTTTGAACTCTATGGATTTCTTTAGTCCTAGTATGAGTGCTTCATATACTGCAATGTTTCTCATGCACTCGAACTCCAATCAACATGAAAAATATACTTGTTCTTCTAAGGGTCAATCAGAATGCAACTAGCTCTAGAACCCTCTTATGTTTTCGAACCATCAAATTACAAATTACAAACGTTAGTAGCACCTAGGTTAGTTTCTACACTAGTGCTATTTACATCTATGTTAAGAATATAATTAACACTAGTTGAATTACAAGGAAGGATTTTCCACTGTGTATCTGGTGATATAGGGGATGGTTGCGAAAGATAGCATCCATGATCAACTTCTAGAAAACAATTTATGAATATTACTTGGACAAAGCTAATCGACTCATCGGGGGGTTCAAGTGAAATAATGGTATGATTCATAAAAGGTTCACTTTCAACTCAAATATGATTATTCTTGCCCTTATGAGGAAGCCACAAAGGAGACCAGTTTGTGGAAAAATATCCTTGAAACTTGTTAGACAATATATACTTAGAACCTATCCATAGGCTTCCATAATGTCCACAATAACTATGTTGATACATTGGTGAACTTTATGATCATAAGATAAGTGAATTATAACATTTTTTGGTTCACCAATTTCTTGCACTAGCTATCTATCTAATTGTATGATTTTGGCATCAGTCTTTCCCCATTTTTTATTGTTTTTTTTTGCAACAGATAAAGGCATAACATTTGCGGATGCACGTGAATCACCAAGGCAATTATGGACATTGTATTTAAAAATTTCAAATGTTAAGATAAAGGGGGGAAAGTGGATCTATAATTTACATTTGTATAATTAACTACAAATTCAATTATAGTTGGAAACTTATCAGATGAGGCTTGGGAAGCAGAAAATGTTATACCTGATGGAGGTTGAGATGCAAAATCTTGGATGATCAACTCACGTTGGCCTGCAAATTTTTCTAGCTCATAGATGGGGATATTAGCACAATATTTCTTTATATTCTTAATGATGTTTCACTCAATGTCTTCATCCTTGGAAGGGTGTGCTGGAGTGGTAGGTGGTGAAAAATTTTTTGAAACCTCGAGAGTGACAAAATTCTTCTTATTATTCCTTGAAGTATTCTTCAAATGCTTAGCACTTTCGGATTTTGTCTTCGTGCTCTGAGAAATATTTCTTGGTGGTAATTTTTTCTCAACAATTGTTTCCTTACATCTTGCTCATGCACCTTTCCTTTTCTCCTCAAATTATATTTCTTAGTTGGTTGTTGCGGAGGAGCTTCACCCATTTGGGGCTCACCAGCACCTTGTCGATCGTTATTCAGAATAAGATCAAAAGTGAAAATTGAATCACCAACACCTTAATTTTCCTCTGTCGAGGTTATTTCATCAAACCTTGAGTTTTATATAAATTCTATTTTGTTGATAGAATTTCTATGACATTAGCTACCACAATATTCGTGTTATGTTTCCATTATGGGCATGCTTTTTTCATAATGTGCTTCTTGATAAAACGTATAATAATTTTCCATGCCCGGGTTCTCAATAATATATATGACATTAGAGATTTGTGTAGACTTAGTTGGTTGCTTGGTGTTCTTCTTAAATTATGGATTAAAGGACTTATTACCAATATATGCCTTGACTTCGTTTTGAGCTCATATGCTTCATTAGTCAAAAAATCCAAGGACTTAGTCAAGCTTTCCATCTCAAAAGGAACCTTCTCTTTAGTTTTAGCAGAAGAGGATTAATATTTTTTTCCAGTATGCTTGGAGTCCTATGAATCTTCTTGATCAACAATGAACCCAATACGTCTTAAGTCCTTATTGAAAACAATTTATTCTGCAAATTTAGGAGCCAATGTTTCCTTCGCAGCTCTTTTCACAAAGACGAAGATGTTAGTGGGAAAGGTAGTCGTGTAATAATATTTAGTGATTTAATCGTCAAGTTGCATATCAGTGTGGAACTTGTTCAAAATGCAAGTAAATATCGTATTAAAATCCTTAACATTTTCTTTATCCCCCGTATTTTTATTATTGAATTCTTTACGTAACATGGTATAAGTTTTATCATCAACAAATTTCTCTAAGAACAATTGCTTGAAATCCCTCCAATTATGAATTGAATTTGGTGGAAGGATATGGTACCATACTGACGCTCTACCCTCAAGAGTGTATGGAAATAATCTACGAGAAACATCAACATAGCGTACCTCTAACATCTTTAGATGCAAGTAGAATTCATTAATGTGATCCTCAACCTTTGCTTTCTTGTTTGGATCATATTTTGTAAGCAAAGTTTTGGAGTGCTAAGGTAAGTGATGGAGGTTTCCCAAAAGAGCTAGAGGCCATTGGGCCATCCAATCCAATTAGTCATCAACCATGTTTTAATATTCCTCCTCCTCTTCACTCTCTGATTCTGAAGATTCTTCTCCTTCACTATTCATATTTTCGTTATCGTTTGGTTGTTCGTTATTCATTGGTTGTTCGTCATATGAAAAATGAAATTCATCCATGTTTCCATCCATATTTTCCGTAATAGGTTGTGGAATATCCCCTTGATGATAATATTATTTAGGTGAGTCAACTAATTCCTCAAGGGTAGCAATAACCAAATATTCCACTGAAGAAACTAAAACACCATGACAGGTTGTCTCTTTCTTTGATAGCTTATGAGGAAGAACGAACATAACAGGGAGTAATGCAAGAGCTCTAGAAAATTGAGGAGTGGTAGGCCGAATCCTCTGGATTTTCTCATAAGTAAATTCATAATCACACTTTTAACTTTGGTGAGACGACCCTTATTTCGATGATAATTAAGTTGGAGTCTGACTCGAACAATTGCAACCTTGAACTGAGGGTTCTTTATGTGGGTGTGTTGAATTATCATCCATACAAATTTTTCCCTCCTTCTAGCGTTAGAATGTTGACGGGTCTAGAAAATACCAACCTACAGGGGGTATCCCCGATATGAAGTCCCAACTAGAACTCACAAGATTTGGAGTAGGAGCCCCATCCGGGAAATAGGCTCCACTACCATAATCTTAATGATTTTCCTTGGTTGCAATAAAAAAAATAAGGGAGTACACATATACCTTCGAAATAAGCAAGTAACTTAGCCTTGTGAAGTACTCAATTGAAATGCGTATAAATGTTCTTTATGAACGAAAAAGAGAAAGTGGGTATTTAGAAGAAAAGTAATAGTACTATCCTAATAAATACACACACATATATCTAAAAGTCTCGTTAATTATATTGTGAAATATTTCACAAATAAACAATGATCATGAAAACTAGAGACACACAATCCAAATATATATAATAAAGCCAACGAAATATTTCATTTTCCCTAGTATGTATAAACACAATTATACACCGCGAACAATGAAAGAATATTCGTGCAACATTCATGACATATGCACGAAAGTGAATCGGCTCTGAGAGATTCAAATAATTAAGTGAAAGTCATGAGATGCATGATTACAATGATACATCATTAGCTCCAATAGTGGAACGTTAAGACACCACTTTCTCCTCAAAAGGATGATCTTCTCTCCTATTCATAACTTGAGAATCCAAGGTGAAAAGTATTTTTCTTGAGCTATGAGAGTTTATCTATAACAAATGAGGTGACTCTTAACATCCATCATGACCCTTGAGCTCCCATATGACTTTTGAGATTCTATGTGACCATTGAGCTCCTACAAGACTCTAGTACTTCCTAATGAATTTTCACATTCCATGTGTGACCCTTAGGCTTCCACACTTTTTACATTTTGTATTTTTTTTTGGAAATACAAAATCACATTCCACAAATTGTGGCATAGTACATGGACAACATGATACTTTTGTGATGCCACTTTGAGAAGCCATAATTTGGCGACTATGACATAATACTTCGTTTTAGTGTATCAATTCCAAGTTCTTCTCTTTTCTGCTAAGTCTTCAATTCTTCATAATAGATCTTGTGTGTACTTCACCCTCCATAGGGTATGGGTATAGTATCAGAGTCTTCCAAGTCATCTTGAGTTGTCATATACTTGTCATAGTTCAAAGTTATTTTATCTCTTTGTGCTTTGTGTCCACAAGTGTCTCCTTGAAACTTATCCTTGATGTCCTCCTTGAGAATCATCTTGCCATGTTAGGATGAGAGTATCTACAAATAGAGTTCACTCATGACAAGACAATGTCAGTCCTAAAATCACCCAGTATACTTTGTTTTCTCATGCAAACGTTGACAATGATGGGAGAGTGTGGAAGGGTTGAGAGAGAGTCCTTCTTTGGCACAGTGCGCAAGATAAGGAGGCAGGGAGTGAAGGACTATGCACTAGTATTGAACAATGAGTAGATATAGGGAAGGAAGAGGCAAGCTTATGCACATTAAGCAGGTTCTGGAGGTAGAGAATGCAGGCTTGCTTGTTGAGAATGAAAAATTCGCAATGCTTGAGGAGATGGGTCTACGGATTGTAAAAAGCACTATAAGGGTTGACGGATGAATCTACTGCTCATTGAAAGTATGCAATGTGTAGTGAAAGCAAGGTTGGTGTGGTAGTTCAAGTTTTCATTTTTCCAAAACATAAAAAAATTGAATATATATATATGTGTGTGTGTGTGTGTGTGTAAAAAGAAAAAGAGAAAGGAGTTTTTGTAGACTAGTTAGAGCTTAATTGTATTGTTTTTATTATCCGCTCTAACATTTCAGGCTCGAAAAAATAATTAAAGGGGTGGGCCTAAAATGAAAAAAGGTGAAAGTTTAAATATCGTGTAATTTTGACGGCGGATCACAAGGATTTTTTGGGCAATCACATCATGTTAAACTACGACCGGAAAAAATGCATGCCTTTGGAAAAAGGTCAAGGGCAGCACAAAGCTGGATTCCAATCTTGTCGATAAAGTGATCAATGGTTTGGATTTATTGCACCATGACCGACCCATTTTTCAGAAACTGCCAATGAGGAGGGGCATAAGGTGGTAATTTGTTTGATCAAACCACTTCTGACTTTGAGCACATGTCTCCTCCACCTACTAAGAGAGCTTATCAAGTGAACAATTCAACCCAACATGTTTTCCATATCACCCTGCCACCTCATCTTTCCACGTCATTCATCTGTCACCTCATTCAACTACCACTCATACTAGTCATTAAAAATGTTTTCCTACTCAATGAAAAGGGTTAAAAAGGGGTTGTTTGGCTATTTATCATGTCATTTTCTCATATTTTCATGCTTAGACAACTCTGCTAACCAACGTCCAGGTCAGCCAACAACCAGTACACCTCAACATATACCCTTTTTCTCCAGTACTAAGTATTTACACTCCATTCCAGGACTAAATTGCTTGTAATAATTAATTTTAAAAGAGCTCTAAAGACGACCCCAAAACCTGTAAAACCCAATCCTACCTCTAAGGAGCCCTGAATAGAAATCGAGGCCAAATTCATGATTCTTTCTATCCTCTAGACTTTGAATAATTTTGGTTTCCATCTTTTGGCCATTTCTTGAACAAAGAGGATTATTTTAGGTTTGTACAGTTCGGTTTATGCTATATTTTAGCTCCAACCACTTTTCAATTTCCCGAATTTGTAACCTAGTTAGCTTCCGCCTATATTTCCCAAAGAGATTATGTTGCTTCATCCAAGGGATAAAATTCCCTTGAGGTTACCACTGACCTTACCCGAAAGGCCTCATGTTTCCCCAACCTCTCAAACTCACATCCATTCACTGAAACTTCATTAATTTTGAGTTTCACTCAATTGTTAGAGGAAAACAAACAATCATTCTTCCATCATATTTTACTTCCAGGGTCACAACTTTCGCCAATGCCTAATTTATATCCTATGTCTATGTTTTTTGAAAATGCACAAAAAAATTTGGCCTTAATTTTGTTGTTGCTTGGTGAGGATGATACAATCAATGTCCCCAGACCAACATCAGGGTTCCTAATTCAAATGTTGTGGCCAGATGTGGTTTCGGGGATACCTTAATACCTAGCTCAATCCATAAATTTCCAATTCAAGAACTTACGCCTTGCTAATTGTTTCATACATCCTTCCATTTTGATTTACTTTTTTATGTATACTCATATAGACAAGTTTGAATATTTGGGTATGAGCATTTTTTAATCCAAGAAGCAGAGGAGGTCAGTAGTTGAATGGACCAATGTAGTTAAAAGAAAGCCTAACAATGAAGGTTTCTCTCAATTTATTTCCACGTACATGAAAACTACCTACACTATTCTAAATGGTGCACCACCCCCAATAATTCTACCAAAGAAGAAGTTTTTGTTACAACTCAGTAAAGATACTAGGGTTGGGGATTGGTACCTCTTTGAGGAATTCACATAAATAAGGCTATATGGATGTGAAGTGCAGCCTTACAAACTACCAATTTTTCTACTAATGAGAATATTTTCCCTAGAGTTCACAAGACAAATCCGACATGTAAACCAAGTCCATTTCCTTCCGAGGTGTAGGGGTTATCTGTTTAAATTGGAAAATGTTGTTGGTCAATTCATAGTAAATTTCAGGCATTCCCTTACTCAGGTAGAATAATTAATGAAGGAATTTAGTTTTGAATTTGGAGAGAAATGGAAATATGACCCTCACATTGTCAATTCTGACAAAAGAAAAAGTGTCAATTCAGATCCTTACTCCCGTGAAAGTAAGCCTCAAATTGAATGGAAAAATCAAGAATTTTGGCCTATTAATTCATAATTAGAAATTGAAACTCCTACAGTCAAAGAGAAGCCTCTGAAAAGAAATATTATTGAAGCAATGTATGTAGATGTGGAGGAGGTACAACCACCAAATAAATCCAAGATACAGTTTAAAGGTTAGGAGGACATGCAAGTGAAGTTGACAAAAGAGACCTCTGGTCAACCAGGTTTTTAGATTAATCTTCCAAACCTTGAGCTTATCAGGCCCTCCAGTTATACATATTTGAGAGTGCCCGTAGTTGGAGGAAGATCTTCTACAATTGATACAACACTAAAGAACTACCAAGTCATTGAAGAAAAAAACAAAAGGTGAAAGGTGAGATGATTTCTCAGTTGGCCATGCAGGCATCTTATTATTTCCAGATCAGGTTGCTCTCAATAATGGACCTAGAAAGGAACCAGTTGAAATTGTCTATGTTACATCCCATTGTCCAGTTGCTCCCTTCAGGTGTTGAGTGTAAGACTATGGATTTATCTCTCAACAGTGCTAATGTTCCTTTACCTGATAAGATTAATTTTCAGAGGAAAAAATGTGAGATGACATATAATGACTTAAGTATAGCTTCATTGACAGTCAACAAAGTGGAGAAGATCTTAGAAAATCCTCAAACAAATTCAAACAAGAAAAGGCCAATTCTAGAGCTCCATATGTACAGAATGAAGGTTACAAGGAATTTATTATCAAGCTGGGTGTTGACCCAAATGAGAAAGAAGCTATAAAATCTCTAATACAAGGAACATAAACTGAAATGTGGTCACTGAGACAAAAGTTGAAAATGTTTGTGAAAAACATGTGGAAACTGTTGACTTAGATTTTGTAGAGAAAGAAAAGGAACATTTGATAATTCAACTAACAGACAAAACTAAGCAGGTGATAGACTTAAAAGAAAAGGTCCAAGACCTGGACCAGGCTATCAAAAATCATGTGTTCACAATTGTAGTGTTTAGTAAGTCTGAAGACCCTACCAAAAAATTAACCCATGTAATGATGAACTTACATTCTTAGCGGTAGAGATGAAAAATCTACAGGATAATATGGCATTGTCTCAGGTAGAATTAAGCAATAAAGAGAAGCAATTGAAGTTTGCAAAGATAGAAAATGGGAAAATCTCTGAGAAATACAAGTTAGCATAAGAAGAAATAAAGGAGATGAAGAGAATATTGAAGGGAAACACATCCTTAATTGAATCCGGGCAGGTCATTTGGGATGACATAATTCAGCAGGTGTGTTGAACTTGGGGATTCTTTCAAGTTGTTGTTGAGGAAATGGCTACTATCACTAGTATCACAAAATTTGTAGCTTCATGTAAGAAGGACATGTAGAAAGAAGCACAAAGAACCAGGAAGATCATCAAGTTTCTAAATGAAAAATCCACAACATATTTGAAAACAATGCACATTTTTTACATGGATGCAGTTATTTTGGAGATCAACAAAGCCATTGAGAAAAATCACCTATGCATTCAAACTGAGGGAAAATTGGAAATGTTCAAAAAATTTGTTGTTGCTTTTGATTCCAGGTTTGATCATAGACAAAGAGTTGGGTTACCAAGATTCAGGAACTTGGATGGAAGCTTGTCCCCTTTGGAAGCTTATGAAAAAGAATTGATAGCTACAAAATGTAGGTTTGATTCATCTTTGGAGAATTTTGTAGTACTAAAGGGAAAAAAAGTGGTCAATTTCCTGTAGAGAGACTTTCAGTTGTTCTAGTTGATGAAGAAATTCTACAAATAAACACCATATTACATTAGATTGTCAGACCTACAGGTATTTTTCCAGAAGATGACTCAATATCCATTTACAGATAAAATTCTTTGGGACAGATGTGAAAGTCTACTCGAACAAGATACAACCGAAGTTGAGGAACAATGTGTTGAACCCCGGGTGCAGAGTTCCACTTCCCATTTGAATATTGAAAAGATGACAAACTTGTATTTTTGTAATAATGTATAAGTTTTAGTTAAGTGATATTTAGACAATTAGACAACTGGATAATTTGATAGTGATAGGTAACTTTTCTTGAATGTAATCTTTCTTTAAAAAGAGAAGAACCAATTTGAGGAGGTTCGAAGTTTTTGCCACGAAGATTTTTTCTAAGCTTTTTCTGTGTAATGTTGGGAGATCTTTTGGAATATTAATGAAGTTCCAAAGTGATTCCATATTTTTGTTGGTTACATTATGTGCTTCTCGTCTTTGTAATTATTTCATGGTGTATGTTCTTCTTTGAAATTAGTGTATGTAGCTACTAGTTTCTTTATTTATTAAGCAGATTTATCAGTGTTGTGGGAATAACAAAGGATACCTGTAAATATTTATTTAACAAAGCATTAATGAAGTGTTCCACAATTTCATCATTTCGTCCACTTTCTTTTCATTTTTTATGCTAAGATTATATATATATATATATATATAATCTTAGCATAAAAAATGAAAAGAAAGTGGACTATATAATCTTAGCATAAAAAATGAAAACAAAGAGGACGAAATGATGTAATGTCCTAGGCACTGACCTCCTTTTATTAAGAGATTTCATTTAGGGTTACAACAATTGGTTTAGTGGGAAAGTTCAGGAGATAAGGGTGGAAATCTTGGGCACTATGACTGCGCAGTGCACAGTAATTGATGAGGATGATTTATGCATTGCGTATTTGGATTCTACAAGGGTCCAAGGATGATTTAATCAAAATTGCGCATTGGGCAAGTGTAACCAGCAAGGCCAAGTGGCTGAGCTCTGAAGTTGCTCAATGCACAGTAGAAGGAGGCTATCCTCTAGGATTATACAATGCATAGTTCCAGGAGATAAGGACTTCATCATTGTGGCTTAGGAGTGTGTAATAGCTTGAGGCTAAAGGTTGATCATTTATTGTTCAGGTTGCGAGGACAAAGAAAACTCAAAAATTGATTATGATATCAGTGAGACAAGAGGTTAAAAGCATATAACAGGTCATAAACATGATGACACACACATATACGACCAACCACATGAAAATAAGATACATAGTAACCAAAATCAACATGTATTCATTTAAACAACAAAAAAGTGACACTTATCTCCAAATGTCATACTTAAGATGTGACCCTTTATGACACAAGTGTAAATTCCAAAGGGAAAGTGCACAATGCCCTGAGAATGCAAGAAAATGCAATGGAGTTGCCTCTTAAAGGTGTGGCATAACTGCCTTTCAAATGGTCAAAATTTGTGTTGTTGCTTTTGTTTTGAGGTTTGATTAGAGACAAAGAGTTGGGTTACCAAGATGCTGGAACTTGGATGGAAGCTTGTTCCCTTGGGAAGCTTATGAAAAATAATTGACAGCTGCAAAATGTAGGTTGGATTCATCTTTGGAGAAAACTATAGTACTAATGGAAAATAAAGTGGTCAATTTCCTGTAGAGAGACTTTCAGTTGTTGTGGCTGATGAAGACCCTATTCGAATCAACACTAGATTACATTATATTTCCAAACCTACATGTAGCTTTCCAGAAGATGACTCAATATCCAGTTCTAGATAAAATTCTTTGGGGCAAATGTGAAATTCTATTCCAACAAGATACAACCAAATTTGAGAAACCATGTGTTGAACCCCAAAGGCAGAGTTCCACCGCCCATTTGAATATTTAAAACATGAAAAAATTTTATTTTGTAATAATGCATAAGTTTTAGTTAAGTGATATTTAGACAATTAGACAACTGGATAGTTTGATAGTGATAGGTAAATTTTCTTGAATGTAATCTTTCTTTAAAAAGAGGAGAAAAACCAATATGCGAAGGTTCAATGTTTTTGCTTCAGGGACTTTTGCAAAGATTTTTTTGTGTAATATTGGGAGCTATTTTGGAAGATTAGTGAAGTTTCAAAGTGATTCCATAGGTTCGTTGGTTACAGTATATGCTTCTCGTCTTTGTAATCATTTCATGGTGTATGTTCTTCTTTTAAATTTGTGTATGTAGTTGTTGGTTTCTTTATTTATTAAGCAAATTAAACAAAGTTGTGGGAATAACAAAGGATACCTGTAATTTTTTATTTAACGAAGCATTAATGAAACGATCCACAATTTCATCATTTCATCCTCTTTCTTTTCATTTTTTTTGCTAATATTTGGTGCATAGGATTTGCTTAGCCCTACACATTTAATATTTATTCTCAAGAATTCTTCTCACCGTACTGCAACTTCATAAAATACTGTAACCAAAGATATGCAGGCCATTTTGAAGTAGTTTGTTTATTCTTCCATAATTTAAATCTTATTACATCTCAAGGGTTGTCCTTGTTGGAACCATATGGATGTCCTAGGCACTGACCTCCTTTTAGCCATAGGTTGTCTCTAGGGTTACAACAACTATTCAAGGCATTGCGCAGTGGGAAATTGCAGGAGACAAGGGTGGCAAGATTGGGAATTGTGACTATGCAGTGCATAGTAACTTATGAGGATGCTCTAGGAACTGTGTATTTGGCTTCTTCAGGGGTCCAAAAATGACCCCACTGTCCACTAGAAGTGCACAATGTGCATGGAAAGGAAGGGTTGATCAATATTGTGCACTAGGCAAGTATAACCAGCAATTCCAAGTGGATGAGCTCTAAAGCTGCTTAATGCAAAGTAGAAGGAGGCTGGACCTCTAGGATTATACATTGCATAGTTCCAGGAGATAAGGACTTCATCACTGTGGCTTACGTATGTACAGTGAGAAGTAGCTTAAGGTTTAAGGTTGATCATTGATTGTGCAGGTTGTGAGGACAAAGAAAACTCCAAAATTGATTAAGTGTGATATCAATGTGACAAGAGATTAAAATCCTATAACTGGTCATAAACATGATCACGCACACATATACAATCAACCACATGAAAAGAAGATACACAATACCCAAATCAACATGTATTCATTTAAATAACAACAAGTACCAATTGCAAAGAGAAAGTGTGCAATGCCCTCGGAATGTTTCCAATGCGTGTCCCTATGATAGATAGGGTCCACTAATGCAAGAGAATGCACTAGAGTTTCCTCTTAAAGGTGTGGCAGAATTTCCTTTTGTAGAAATTAATTGTAGATTCAAAATTGCTCATGTAATTTACAAAAACATAACACTCAAATATACTCTACTCATCTTTGGAAAGAAATTCACGATCGAGAACGCATATAAAAAATATGCATCATGATTCAACACAAATGCACAAAGATTTTTCTAAGGGAAATCAACTGCTCAAAAGCCCTTCCTATCTGTATTTCATTAATCGAAGAATTTGGATGAATACAATATTCTTTCTCAAGCTTGAGCACAACCTGCACAAGTATATTTTATCATTTGCCTGACTGACTAACTTTGGCTAACACTTAGCCAAATTTCCTAGCCTCCAAGATTGTATTTCCTTGCGGTGTTTCTCTAGGAATTAAGCCCCTATTAATTAGTAAATCCCCTCATTTTCATTGCACAATTAATTTAGGGTCTTCCTCTTACTGCATGCGCCATATGTACAACTTGGAATAGTTTACAACTAATAGTGCACTACCCTTGAAATCCAATCTCAACTAGGTACTTTAAATTTCATGCATGCATGAGTTAATTTAGGTTGATTGATCAGTTAACTGGTTGATGACTAAGGTTACACCCCACTAATAGACCTTCCACTAGTTCCTCCAACAGTTGGAACTAGTTTAACTGGCCATAACTCAATTTAACTGATTTAAATTGTTATAACTGAAATTAACTTAACCTAGGCTCCTAAAATTTAGGAATCACTTTACACAAATCAAGTTCATGATGCCAACTCGAATTAACTAAGCTAATTGAGTGATAACAACTCAGTTAACTTACTCAAGTTGTCTAGTGATGTGGAATTTCAATTTGCTCCTAATTTAATCAAAGGAAAAATTAAATTAGAAATTTCTTACTGCATTTTCAACACTCCCTCTTAGCAAGAAACATATTCACAACTACCCTAATCTAGCACCTTTGGAATGTATTGCATGCAACACTTCTCTCTTTTGCTGTTACTACTACAACATCTGCAATTAAGAAGCATGCATAAAAATAAATAAAATAATCATTGAATCAATTTGCAACTGTCTACTGGGAAAATTGTGTTGTTGTTGACTCTGCTACTAAGCCTCCTGCTCTGCTATCAAAACTTCTCTTCACTCCTAATTATCTTACTACACATATCCTCCCACTACTAAATATTGTGGACCCTTGTAGCAAGGTAATGATCCATTAGGAGAACATCTCAATGGACCCTGCTCAAATTTCCACAACTCTTGGACTAGGGCTTCACATCACCCCACCTCACACCTGGAGGTATGGTTGCATGTGCTCCCTCTAACCACTTAGCTCGAAATATCCCCCTACTGGAGGTCTTTGCTTTAGTGTTTTTTTCCACTCTGTCTCCTCTCTACTTCACCATTTTTGGTTTCTCCACAACTTGCTGAGGCTACTTCTGAGGCTCCATTTTGAGAGGTAATCATGCACCCTCTCAACCACCAAGTCTCTAACCTTTTCCTTTATCCTCAAGGCTTTGCATGCATCTTCTACCTCAAGTGAATACAAGTTCTAGACTAACACACAAATCTACTTCACTTGTCTCGTGGCAATGTGTCTCAGGAATTCTTTTCCTTTGATGAATATCTCATCGTAGCCACAGTCTTCCAACACCGTAATGGAAACAAGATTCTTCTTTAGTCCTAGAAAAAAAATCACATCCTTGAGTCTGAGAGGGTAGCCAGACTCCCTCTGAAAAGTAACTATACCAATATCGGTCGCGTTATACCTTCCATCGTCTCCAAACTCAATGTTCTGCTTGAGGTCTTTCTCCTCCAAGTTACTAAAGAAATCTCTATTCCCTATCATGTGGAACGAGGCATCACTATCCAGATACCACACACTACCCATCACTGTTATTTCCATGCATTCAATGAGAGTGAAATCAAGATCTAAATTTGAAGCCAAATCTTCACCTACTGTAGCTATTGTAGGCTCCTTCTTGCTTGCCTTCTTGTGAAGACACTTCATGGCATAGTGCATGAATTCATGATAGTGAAAGCACTTGATATTGGACAAGTATTTCTTCTTTCCCTCTTCGCTTGAATCAACCTCACCTTAGGACTTCTTTCCCTTGGACTTCTTTCCTTTGTTGACTAATGCAAATTCCTCTTCCTATTCTTTGGATGAGGTCCCATCTCTGTTACTCTGCTTTAATTCTTCCTGCACTAGATCATACCATAACCACTCCCAACTTGGTAGTTTCTCTCTACCATTTACGGAATCTTGATAACTGTGTCAGCTCTTGGGGAGGCCCAAAAGAGCTATAGCTACCAAATGTTCTTCATAGACAATAACACTGACCCCGCCAAGTTCATCACAACACTATGTAAACTTGCTCAGGTACTGAGGAATTGTTTCATTCTTGTACATATTGATACTTCGAAGCTTATGTTTTAGTGCCATATTCATGTGGTCACTATTTTTCTCAAACAAATATGTCATTGTTTTCCACATCACAAAAAAATTCTCTTTCCCATGGATATTCGAGACAGTATGACCTTGAACTCCCTTAAATACGATTCTCCTCACTTTAGCCACATCCTTCTTCCATTGAGCGAGATCCTGGGCATCAAATGATGGGGTTTTTGCTACATCTATCTTTATGTATTCTAGAAGCCCATTGTCATCCAATACTGCCTCCATGCGGATATTCCATGCCACAAAATTTTTGGTTCCTTCCAAAGCATACTCGAGCCTGAGTCCATTGAAATCCATCTTCTCAGTCCTAGAGAAAACCTGAAAAACTAATCTTGAAATTCGAACCTCCTACAATGACAACATTGAATTCTCTTCTCTACTATGAATCTAGCTATGATACCATGTAGAAATTAATTGTAGGTTCAAAACTGCTCTTATAATTTACTAAAACTTAAGACTCAAATCTACTCTACTCATATGCGGAAAGCAATTCACGGTCAAGAACACATATCAAAAAAATGCATCATGATTCAACACAAATACACATATATTTATCTAGGGGAAATCAACTACTCAAAACCCCTTCCTATGTGTATTGCATTAATCAAAGAATCTGGATGAATACAATAGTCTTGCTCAACCTTGAGCATAACCTGCACAAGTATATTCTATCTTCTTCCTAACAGACTGACTTTGACCAACACTTAGCCAAATTTCCTAGCCTCCAAGCTCCTATTTCCTTTCGATTTTTCTCTTGGAATTAGTCCCCTATTAATTAGGAAATTCCCTCATTTGGATTGTGCAATTACTTTAGAGTCTTCCTTTGACTGCATGCACCATGTTTACAACTTGGAATAGTTTACAACTGATATTACACTTCTCTTGAACTCAAATCTCAGCTGGGTAACTCGAATTTCATGCATGCAAGAGTTAATTTAGGTTGATTGATAAATTAACTGGTTTCTCACTAAGGTTACACCCCACTACTAGATCTTCCACTAGTTCCTCCAATAGTTGGAACTAGTTTAATTGACCATAACTCCATTTAATTGATTTAAATTTTTACAACTGAAATTAACTCAACCTAGGCTCCTAAAATTTAGGAATCACAGTATGCAACTCAATTTCATGATCCCAACTTGAATTAACTAAGCTAGCTAAGTGATAACAACTCAGGTAACTCATTCAAGTTGTCTAGTGATGTGGAATTTTGATTTTCTCCTAATGTAATCAAAGTAAAAGTTAAATTAGGTATTTCTTGTTACATTTTCAACACCTTTCACAAAACACGACACTTCCCCTAACAAAAGACGACACTTCCAACTTATTTAGAAAATGGACTTGAACACTTAGAAAACTTAGAGAACAAGCGTGAAACAACTTTAATGACTCAGAATGATATTTCACACTATCAATGAGAGGCTAAAAAAATTGAATGTAGTAAAATTTGGAGGGTGTTGTAGCAACAACAACATAAAGGAAATGGAGATTGAGGGTCATTCCATCTAAGAGAAAAGTGAGAGTTTTAAAACAATGTCATGGGAGCAGATCTTGAGGTATTATATGTGTTGAGGAAATTTCATGTGGATGCAGGTAGCTACAATAAGGTATTGCAACAGAGGATTACAACTAGGAATTTGTGACAAAGAAAGAAGAGGGTCAGATAAAGCTATCAAGTCAAAGCGCGTAGTAGAATAATTTTTGCAGCAAGGGATGTTGTAAACAAATTTTAGCTTAAGACTAAAAGTAAGGAGAATAGTGGAAGTTCTCAGAAGAGAAGTGTGAGTTAAGTGAAAAAGCCTAGAGAAGAGCAAGGAGTGCTTAGAAGGTTCTAATGGAAACAACCAATGATGCCAAGAGATCAACCTCAAGAGGAAATCTTTATGGGGTCTTGAGTAGCATTTGTTGAGACTGACTATGAGGAGGAGACTTGGTTGAAGCTCACATTGAGCATGGAGGAGCTCACAAAAGGAAAGATGGAAATAAATAAAGACAATTACAGGAAGAATTCATAAAGAATCCACAACAAGAGGGAAGACAAAGCCAAGGCAGTTGGCCTAAAAAGAATGAGTAATGAAGACTTTGGCAAAGAAATGGATAAGTTAAGAGTACAATTGAGTAATATAAAAAAAAATGTTAAAGAAGGAAATCAAAGAAGACTTGAGACGAGGATGTGATGTAAGCACTACAAGAAAAAATGACATTGGTGAGGGGCGAAAATGGTCACCATAAGCTCATTGGTGAGGGTCAAAAGAGCCTTCGTCACCAAAAATTGAACGTCACCAAAGGTGGCGTCGCCGAAAGTATAGGTGTTGTGGTGACATTCAAGGTCCGTCACCAATAATGATTTATAGTGATGGATAGTGACCGTCACCATTTCATATGAGCAATGGTGACGGACAATAGCCTCCGTCACCAAAAAATTGAACGTCACCAAAGGTGGCGTCGTCGAAAGTATAGGTGTTGTGGTGACATTCAAGGTCCGTCACCAATAATGATTTATAGTGACGGATAGTGACCGTCACCATTTCATATGAGCAATGGTGACGGACAATAGCCTCCGTCACCAAAAAACTAAACGTCACCAAAGGTGGCGTCACCAAAAGTATGTGTTGTGGTGACATTCAAGGTCTGTCACGAATATTGATTATAATGACGGATAGTGACCGTCACCATTTCATATGAACAACAACGATTTTTTGTGATGGACCTTTCATGGCCGTCACTATTGGTGCATATATATATGGCGACGTTCATTGACCGTCACCATAAACTCATTGGTGACATCAAGGTCCGTCACAAATAATGACTATAATGACAAACGGTGACCCTCACCATTTCATATCAACAACAACGATTTATGGTGACAGACCTTTAATGGTCATCACTATTGATGCATATATATGGTGGCATTCGTTGACCGTCACCATTCCTATTTTGGTGAGGGTCAAAAAATGTCACCATAAGCTCATTGGTAATGGTCAAAAGAGCATCTGTCACCAAAAACTGATCTTCGTCATTCCCTATATATGAATATCAAGGCACGATGGAATCGAACCACCAACCTCCTGCTTGTAAAGCAGGTGCTCTTCCATTGAGCTAGCACCCTTTAAAGAATTAGACTTTAAACTAGCAATTGCCCCTAAAAGTGCAAAGATACACCAAAGGAATAGAAAATCTAGGAAGATCAAAAGTTGTTAGAAATAATATGTTCAATATACATAATAAAAAGACAATAAGAATAACTTTTGATATAATCTAACAAAGCATGTACTATGTAGGAGAATAACTGGAAAGCACAACTAGAAATTTGAATCACAACACAACAATATAAAAGAACATGCAACATGAAAGGAACAACTCCAAAGTTTGAGAAATATGAACAATCCATGGGCCTGTTCTTATATATTGATATAGATAACGAAATAGAAATCTAGATTTATGAAATTCAAGTATCACACAAGAATGTCTTGAACAAATATCAATATGTAAAATAGTATTTTTTGCATTTGGATTTACCTTTCAGAACGTATTGAAAAAGTTTCCACAGAAACAGCCAATAAACATAACAACATAGACCTCAGGAGCACTAGAGAAGTATTCAAAGCAAATGATGAAAAGCATATCTAGAAAGAACTGAAAACCCTCTGAAGTAAACCACGCATTTATCATTGTGATTAGTACACTTGCAAAAAAAGATCAGAATATATTATGAACTATTCCACCAAAAAACAGTGAAATTTTCCACTAAAATGCAGTTTCAAATTAATCACTAGCATGACGCTAACTTCTCTGCAAAAATAGGGAAGTTTCAAGATAATGTATAATAACTTGCATGGAAATCGTGTTGATAAAACCTTCCAAGGAATAAGACCATAGCAATCAACAAGAGTGCCATCATACTTAATACTATCAAAGAGTGGTCAATAGCAAAAGTGAATTGACTAACCTTCATAACTTGCATTGGTTCCTTATCCTTCATCCAACCCTAAAATTTTAGACCAAGGTTAATATTTTGAAGGAAAATTAAGAAAAGTCACATGATCTTGTGAAATAATATTTTTATCACTACCATTAACTATAATGCAACAGTTTTGCACAAACAAAGCATCCTTGTCTAAAGTGAAGTAGTCAATGATGATTAAGACTAATTGTGGGCTTAGAATTGTTTTTCCATTTTTTTTTTTGGAATTGTTAGAATTACCGTACTTAGTAGCAGAGGCATTCCCACCATGGATTCGGAAGTCCATAACAACCACTTATGTAACTAGGATTGTTGATTATAATCATTTTAACCTTCTCCTTCCTTTTGCTCAGCCACTGAAATATGTGTTGACAACTCTTTGCTTATGACATCCCTCATTAGAATGGGCAGACCATTAGTGATAATAACAATATTCTCGTAACATTTCCACTATCATTACAATTGATTTTGGGTAAAATTTAGACTTATGGGTATCTTTGTCATGCCTTGTAAACAAATGAAGATGACAAGGGGAAGGAGCAGAAGAAAGGGGATTAGAAAATATCCACTGAGAGGAGCTCGAATTGTTGTCAATGATGCTCCATATTTAGGGATCGCTTCTGTAACTTGCTTTCAATATTCAAGGCAAGCTAGAGAGCCTTGCGCCAATGAACTGAGTGCATGCAAAGTCCATCTTGTGTTGAATATGAAACAAGAGACACTTGATAAAATTGAAACATTAATCCCCGACGATGAATTTTTCAATGTACTAATGAACAATCAATATCAGCAATTGTAAGAGAGGCAGCCACCGCTAAGTAGCTCCTTCCTAAGAGGTTAGAAACATTGTCTAATAACTATTTTTTAGAAGCCATCGAAATCACCCAACAGGCACCACATTGCACACAACATGTTGAGTTGTGGGAGAAAGAATCTTAAATTATAATGCACCCTTTTGCGAGAGTAACGGCATTTTGGAGAAACAAAAATGCCTATGATAAGTGATATACCTGCTGGAGGTATAGAAATGCTGCCAGCATATCAGTAGGTTGGTCCAGACCCCAAGAGATATCTAGGTAACAACCCTAAACCCGAGTGGCTCTGAGGTTATGCCAGAAACATTGAGAAGGAATGTGAAGGCAAAAGTCTTGCAATCAGACTAAACTCACAGGATAACTACGAACCAAGAGTGACAAAGTTCTTGACAGTTCCTTGGTCTAAAGAGGCTAGAAGCTCATGCAACACTAGAAGGTTATTTTATTGGGTAAAGAGAATAATATGTGCATCTTGCAGATGCAAATTTCTCTTGCACATGATGGGAAAAAAGGGCTTGCAAAAAGATGCCCTATGTGCAACATCAACGCACACAACATTCTCTTTTTCCCAATGCACTAACCTTCTAGTTGTGGCCAAATAGCACTTGGGTCACAGTGGCAAGGCGTTCAGTAGCAGGCACTTACCAAATTTTCCACAATTTGCGCTATTGTACCAGAACTAGATCTTGGACCTATGCTAAGATGTGAGGTGTTTCCACTGCAAGACATCAAGAAGCGTGTTTAGCATTCAGAGCTGAAAAACTTGAGAAACACCTTAACCAGGGAGAAACAGTCAGAAAGAAATGAACAAATAATAATAATAATAACTCTAGAAGATTATAAATAGGAAACCCTGCTATCACTGCATTGGAGGTGCAGGCTTTCACTTTTTTATTTTTCATTATAATTTGCACAAAATCCCTCCAATCACAGCCTCTCACATTTTTGCATTTATCAACAGTTAAAGCCTTTTTCATTTGGTCACGTATGAATCCCAATGGACAGTTGGTGTTATATATGACATACATAACAATTAGGAAGCCAAAACAAGTAAATTCAATGTTTCAATTATAACTTCTTATCAGGAAATGTTAGTTACAGTAACAGCAATGGTATGCCAATTGCATAAACCATATGTATCTCCTATGGAAAGGCTAATTGTAATCCCTGTGTGAGCCAAAATCTCAATAAATAGCAACATAAAGAACTAATATGCAGCAAAATTGTTGTAGAAACTATTTTATAAATGGGAAAGGTAGTGAATTATGGAATAGCATATCATGTGTACTACCTATTTAGTTGCTTACCCTGCAATATATACTATCATTTTCAGTTGGAAAGACACACCGAGTGAACCTTGGGATTGAATTCTTCTGACGGAGCAGTGCTCGGACAAAGATCAGATCTAAGTGATTCAGTGCAATGAGGGGCAAAGGTAGTTATTGGTCAAAGGATATTCTCTAGGACTAAGAGTACATAACAGAGAGGTAGCAGAACCAACAAAAGAAGCAGCGGAGCCACTAGGAGGTGTGATACAGTCCCCAAAAGGGGTGATGCAGGCCCACAAAGGGACTGTTCAGTGTTTCCGTGAGACAATCCGAGTTTTTGCTGGAGATCAGTTTCTGAGATGGGAGGGATGAAACTTGATTTTCCGAGAGGCAGATCGATTTAGAGAAGAGGTGACACAATCCACAGCCATACCCACACAGGCTTATGCATCTACTGTGCAGATGCAACGCGAAGGGAGCTGGGGTTTCGCCAGTTCAGATCCGGGTCAACCGGGGCTTGATGTGTGAGGTAACACTCAATATATTTTTGTCTGTCGTGATTTCTATGTACTGGATAGCCAGCAAGGCATCCGGAGATTGTATTCAAAAATTGTTGCTTAATAATACAAATCCTTAGAATTTGCTACACCGGTTTTCCCGCATTGAGTTTTTCCTGGGACTTAGTCCAAAATAAAGGTGTCCTATGTGTGATTTATTTCTTGCTCAGTTTCCTTGTTTCATAATCATATTTAATTAAGTGTATGCTGCTTCAGTAGTTTACTTCATTAATTCATGATGCAATCTGAATTAATTTTGTAAATGTAATTTACATAATAGGAGAAGTAAGCTCAGATAATTGCAGTAGGATTCCTAAGATTGTCAGATTTAGGAATTTAGGTTAGATGACCAAAAAATGGTGTAACAGATTGCCCACCAGCATGCGAGTGTTAGGAGCAAATCGTATGACCAAAGTACGTTGTAAGAACACAATCACTAGACAGCAAAAAGGGGTGTCAGAGAGAGAACTGTGAGGTAGATAGTGTGTTGAAGGACTAGACCCTGAGGAGACGAGACTCGCAGGTGCAACAAGTCTCTTTTATGAGAGGGTACCTGTGCTGAAGGTGGCGGGGGAGGTATACCTATGCCCGCCGTGACAAAGTACAAAAGAATAGTGTGTCCAGTAAACAAGGGACCGAACCATAGAGTACAGCTGGCATAATCAAGGGCCAGATAAAAATACAATGAAGAGTCCCACATACATGCTGTGCCTGGGATAACAGCCAGGACTAGTATAATAATATCTGAGTACATGAGATAAATACAACCCAAATGCCCCCTGTAAATGGGGAAGGGCTCACAAAATCTGACTGATACATGCAAATCAAGGAGGTGCTGCAAGTGGCTAAGGCCAACATCATCAAAATCTGGAGCGGCATCAAAGGCTGCGAAGAAGAGGTCATCCGGGCATGTGGGGGGCTACCTGCAGGGCCACCCCCTCATGAGGGTTGAGACATCTCACACACACCCCGGAATCATCAAGAGCTGCTGCTGGGTCACTGGACCGTCAAGTATACGAATCTCGATCATGCTGAAAGGAGCTGGAGAAACAATCAAGTCAAAGGGAAATGAGAGATCCCCCTGCCTGATCCGAGGCACCGAACAAGAGTGGAAGCTGGAACCAAGGTACACCGCCCTCTAGACCTTGCTTCTGGAATGAATGTGCTGATGTCGACAGAAGGAGGTCCGCCATAGGTGAGGTAATGAGAGATTCTCAACTAAGGCACGAGAGAAAACAATAGAGCGACGAACAGACTGACACTAATGACGATAGTGGAAATGGGAAGGACTGAGTAGCGAATGGACGACTTCCCTTGTTAGAGCATAAAGAGCATGGATGACATGGCAGCCACTGACACAAGATCATAAGGGCTAGGGGACAGTGAGACTGAAGGTCATAATGTGCGACACAAGAGAGAGACCAAGCAATGAAGGGTGGAGGGCTATAGTGGGGTGCAAAGGGACGTGGTATAGACTCCATGGATGCAATGATGACTCAACTTGGATGCTCTAAACAAGGGCAACTCGATGGTGCTGCCACACAGTAAGGGCCCTAATGGGGGACCCGGAAGCATGAGTACAAAGTGGGAACTCATGACGAAAATCGACACGGACGTGGACAAGTAAGGGAGCAATATGGTGCCGCAAGTACAAGTGTCGTAAGTGAGGAAATTCGATTTTAAGGAGCGGTGAAGTGACCCTTCTTGGAAAAAATGTGCCCAGGTGAAGTATCAAATCACCAAAAACTAACAGAAACCCATTTGAGAGCTCGGTGAGAGCTTGCCAGCGGTGCTGATGGTTCGTCGAACAGGGCTACGGTGTGGTCGCGGCAGTCGAAAGAAGAAACAGTGGTTCTCTTTTAATAAGGCAGTTTTCCCTCCAAAATCATTCATTTGTTATTGTTGCTGTGGTGAATGTAGAGAGGAGAGAAGGCCCTAAATCTTACGGCGAACGTAGCGGACAAACCGACCGTTGGAATCGAGATCCGTCAGTTGGAGGTAGGAGGCCTAACCTTTCTCTTGCATTTTGATGGATTACTTTTTCAGTTTAGGGCCCAAACTTCCAGAAACAGCCCCTCCTTCATCTCTACAGTCGGGTTGCACTTTTTGGGGCAAAAAGTGCGACCTAGGACGCAGGTTTGAGGGCAAAAAGTGCGACCTGGTCCAGAAAATGGCAGAAAACTGCGACCTGGGAGATGAGGGGGTTTTGGTGCTGTTTTATGGCTGGAAGCTGGGTTTTGGTGTTTGGTTATGGTTGGCCCGATCTGAACGCTGACAAATATGATGTGTTTGTGCAGGTATGGCAGAGTTGCAGGTCAACTGGAGAGAGAGGGATCTGGGAACACTTCGGACAGAGATCCAGGCGGATCAGGGCGTTCGTCGTGTATTGGCTAGATTTGGGGTTCTCAAGTTTGTGGAGAACCCGTTGATGAGAGAAGGGGAACCATTACTGGCCCGGATTATCAGTTATTGGGATCCAGATCAGGAGATCTTTGTAGTGCAAGGGCACAGGATCGAACTGACGGTCCAGGATGTGTACTTCCTGACCGGCCTCCCACCACTGGGGATAGTGGGAGACACACAGCCAGTGTTGCCGCGGGGGCGGCATATCATGGAGTTTGTGGAACGCCATTGTCGACCGGGTCTTCAAGTCAAGGGGACTCGAATATCGATCGGGGATCTAGAGAGGCTAGAAACCCGTGCAGTGGCCGCAGCTGTGCTGCGAATCCTGGGCAGCCAGGCATTCCAGCACATCACCGGTGGGCAGATGATGATAGTGGAGAGTGTGTTGGGTGGGACCTACTTTGGGTGGGCCCAAATGATGTTGGTGGCGCTAAAGCGACAGTTGTCGTTATGCAGGCGGCAGGTGAATCATGATTGCTCATATGGGACTTTATTGTGCGCCTTCTTCTTTGAGAAGATCCCCACCTTGAGGCCTCGTGTGCAGCTTCCAGATGGGGGCCCGAGAGAGCCCAGGATGCGTCGTTGGGGACGACTACTCTGCAGAGGAGGAGGAGGGGCGGTCGGGCGAGTGTTTCGACCGGATTTTTTTGCCCATTGGGATCAGATGCCGCTGTACATAGACGACTACCCGTATAGTGGGATGAGCTACTGTGGGGATCCGGATCTGCCACTACCTTCTGGTCGAGTCTGGGGGCCCGATGGTAAGTGACAAATTGCTATTCTTATGTGGGCATGTTAAAGTTTTTGAATAGTAAATAATGATACTGATTCATGGACTTTTGGTATGCAGATATAGCACCGGTAAAACCGGCCGGATATATGGGACGACCGGCAGCGTCTGGAGCTACAGGTCCAAGTGGGTCGAGAGCGGCGCAGAATGAGGATGCAGCCGCCCTGCTGGAGGACATCCGCCGTAGATGCGAAAGGTTGTTGACCGGAGTATCAGAGCGCGGGTGGCAGGACTTAGACGACCAGTACATAGAGCCATGTGTGGGTCTCCCCTCGGAGTGGCGAGGTGTCATGCGGCGCATGGCGATGGCCGGTCAAGCTATGCGTGATCTACATGCTGCAGGGGCAGAGCCATTGGCCCGGGAGCCTCCAGATAGTGATTAGGGGCATATGGTGCCCCCTCTGATGTATGTAGGGGCAGGTGGTGCCCCCTATAATGTATGGAGGGGCAGATGGTGCCCCCAGTTTTTGGATTTTGTTTGTAACATGCTATGGGCATGTCGTATGTATATGTATGGAGGGGCATATGGTGCCCCCAGTTTTTGGTTCTTGTTTGTAACATGCTATGGGCATGTCGTATGTATCAGAGTAGATGGACTCTTCAATATATGGTTTGCGACACATATTATGGATATGTATCGTCTTTTGATGGTTGATTTAATGTTATTGTCTTGTATGAATTGTGTGTGATAAATGCCAATCTAGAACATGGTTTGCAATACTATCTACGTAGTGATTCTGGTCTCGGGGTACATGGTTGAAAGTTATGGTTTCAAACGCACGTATTAAGGCTTTCACTCGTAAATAGCGTCTAAACAGCACAGGGTTATGCACACGATAAACACCATTTAGTTTCATTACAAGAAGCAGGGAATCCAAACGAACGTGTAGATGGCGGATGCGATGTAAGAGGGCATCAGCTAATAGGCCCCGCACTGCATCATATTAGGCCTGATTGTTGGTGGCAGAACCAATGCATACCCCGTTAGACAGAACGAGGTCATGCAAGGGGGTGAAGATGGCCCACCCTGCCGAGGCAAGATTCCTGGAGTAGCGACTTGTACCGTCGGCGTAACCGATAAAGGGTGTGGACGGGGGGTCCTGCAAAATGGTGTGACAAGACAATAAATGAGGGGATGAAAGGAAATGACGGCAGCGTGAGGGTACAGAAGTCATCGAGCGGTAATGGGAGGAGGAAGGGGCAGGATGATCAAGACTCAAACAGGGTGGTGTATGAGAGCTATCGAAAACATGGCGAGGACTCGGGCTGCGGAGGTCAACAGAGACACAAGTGGAGGGATCTCGGGTATCGATGGACACAACAGGGGAGGATGCAGACGGGCTAGGCTCCGAGCGTCGTGCAGAGGAGGATAGGTAAAGAATGATTACCGTAGACTCCGTCATTTGAACATCAGGGGGGGGGATGTGGATGGGAGCGGGGGGATCCTCAGGCTGGCCTGCAGCATACTGCGCGAGAATGGGAGAGGCGGATTGATTTTGTTCAACCTCATACTCGTGGATCACCTCAAGGGAGGCACGGTAATGCGTCAGGTGAGGACAATGATGGGAGTAATGGCCATGGGCCCCGCACAAGGCACAGGGTTTGTTGGTGCGGAGAGTCTTGGGGTTCTTGGTCACGGACGAAGAAGGAGTAGGGGCTTCGAGGGCCGTAGATTCGGGGAGCGCGACTTTAACCATGGGCCGGATACGGGGTAACTCGGGACAAGCATGGGTGGCATGACCGGTGACATCACATAAGGCGCAGGGCTTTGCGGGCGGAACAGGATCCGGGTCGGTTGTGATGGTCGTGTCTTTGGGTGCCCCCTTGCGGGCTTTGCCTTTCTTCCCGGGAGCCGTCGCAACAGGAGAAGGGTCCTGTGGAGGTGCTGGGGGCACAGTGGCTATGGGGGAAGCGAGGGGGACCGGTTGGACCGGTGTCAAAGCTATGTAAGGTTTGGGGTGACCAGGGGGAGTGGCGGCTGGGGGATCAAGGTACCAAACCGGAATGCCCAAGGTCAAGTTAGGGAGGGAGAGAGTGGCCATGACGGGGACAGAATATACTCCGGGAGGGGGAGCTAGGAAAGGGATCTACCCAGCAGGGAAATGACCAAGAGGGACGGCTCCAAGATGGTTAAGGCCGGGGGGAACTGATCCGGGAGGATAAAGGGGTTCAGGGATACCAGCTGTAGGGGGAGGGCCAGAAGGAGGAGGTCCGGCTGGCTGAGATGAATGGCTAGGAGCGGGTTGCGGAGGGCGGGGGGGAGGTTGCTGACTAGCCGAGGCAGGCCGCTTATGGGCAGCCTGAGACGATTGCATCATACAAACATTCGACAAGCTGGGATCAGTGACCGGAGGAGGGGGAAGATGAGGGAAAGTACCAAGCAAGGTGGAATCTTTGTAGACGCCGGGGGAGACACTGGTCAGAGAATCGACGGTTTTCTTGTTGGCTACAGAAGAGATGGTCGTCTCGGAGGAGGTTTGAGACGGCGGCTCATGATAAGATAGCTGGTCAATAGTGACTATCTTCCCATTGTGTGGGAAAGACATCTTGCGGAAAACCGCGGATGGGACAGCAGACATGGCGTAGGTGTAGCTTCGCCCCAATAGAATGTTGTAGTCTAGAGGGGCATCAATGACTTTGACATCAACGCAAACGGTCTTACCGGCGAGGGTGATGGGACAGGTACGAAACAGGCCAATAGGCTGGGAGGCATGACCGTCCCACGCTCGAAGGGTGATCGTGGAAGGGGCGAGCTCAGCGGATCCGAGTTGTTTCCAAACCGAAGCGGACATCACACAGGTGGATGCCCCCTCATCAATTATACATCGGGATACAGTGGCGTTCCGGATTTTGACTGGGATTTGGAAAGCAACGGAAGGAGGGAGAGGAGGATGGTCCGATTGAGTGGCGTCAAAAACAATCATTTGGTCATCAGCAGGATCAACAGCGCCCACGGCAGATAGTAGAGCCATCTTTTGGGAAGGGCACGACTGGAGGAGTTCCAGTGTGGAAATGGCAGCAGGGGATTGCGCCAAATCATCGACGATACTATATGACTGAGCGGCTCGACCGGAAGCAGCATTTCGGCGTAATGGGCCCTTTGGAATCTTTGGATGAACCTCAACTTTGGGTTGAGGGATGTGTAAAGGGCCACTGGATGTCGAAAGAGGCTCTGTAGAACCTGAAGAGGGAGGCTTGGGAGCAGACTGAGTAGGAGGCTTGGGGTACTGGCGAGACCGAGTTTGAAGGTGAAGGTCGACGGATGGGGAAGGATCGGAGTGCATCATAAGGATCTGGTAATCGGAGGAACCAGAAATGGATGAGGGGGTGGCTACATGGCTGTCGGGGGGTTGGGTAGCCATGAATCCCTGTTGAGGGAAAGGATCAGTGAACACAGCAGGCTGGGTAGTGGGCACATTAGGAGGAACATGAGGGGAGGTGTGTTGTCCGCGCAATGTGGCTTGAGACTCCCACATCTGTCGCATCTGGGGTAAGAGAGGACAATCGCGAGTGTAGTGACCGTAAACACCGCAACACGAACAGGGCTTGTTTGTGCGAAGCGGCCTGTCCGGCCTGGGCGGCATGCCCTGTGGCTGGTTGCTAGTGTTAGGGTCCACACCAGAATTGGGTCCTCGGTTACCGGGGGCAAACTGGTTCTGGTTGCCTCTCCGCCTTCTTTGAGAAGAAGGGGGATTAATCGCACCCTGCTGTGCAAATACTTGCCCTGGAGGGGGTTGTAAGTGCTGTTGCGGGTTGTGAGGAGGCAAGGGAGGCGGAAGCGCATATGCTGGAGGAGCTGGCGCACCAGGCTGTGGATAAAGGTAAGGGTTGGGTTGGGCGACATTGAGGTAAGCAGGAGGTTGAGCAAAAGCAGGAGGCATGCCGTATCCTGGATACATGTTACCGGGAGGGGGAAGAGTGCTTGAGGTGCTGGCCCCTCCCTGAGGGAGACCATAGCCCATAGGAGGGTGAGCAGATGGATGGGAAAGAGATCCAACGATACCGTCGGCGGAATGAGATGCCCCCGGGGCGTTGGCGCCGCCGGGCCTGGGGATGTCAGGAAGGACGGTATAAACATAACCAGATTGAGCATAGATCAGGTCATATTTTAAAGCTATTTGGAGGGCAGCTTCTTCCGTTTGAGGAAAGTGAGAGGTGACATCTTTGCCGATGGGAGACGGGAGGGTGCGAAGGAACCAGTCCATGTAAACCCGATCTTCAAAGGGAGGAGCTCGACATAAGCTCCGTCTTCGTCGCCATTCCTGAACATGGGCAGAAAGGCGTGTGGAAGAGGATTGCTTAAATGAAGTCAAGAGCCCCGTACCAGTGTCGTATCGGAGAGGGAGCTGGAAGTACGACAAGAAGGCTTGGGCAAGAGTCTCGAACGTGGTATGGGAGGAAGTGGCCTGTTCGACATACCATTTAGAAGCTTCGCCTGTAAGCGTGCGTTGGAACAAACGAAGACGGATGGAGTCATCGGTAATGGAATTGGAGGAACACCACATGTGGAAAGACCGGACGTGATTGGTTGGATCTTCTCCATTAAGGCCCTCGAACTTAGGGATATCAGAGGGCAGCTTGGTGGGCATAGCGGGCCAGGTAGTATTGTGGTGTATGGGGTCATTAATCAACTGATGGAAATCGGGGAGGCTGAGGCCTGCAATGTACGGCAGCACAGGGGTGGCCGGAGTAGTGGTTGTGACGGTTCCGCTAGAAGTAGGGCCGCCATTGGGGCCGGGAGAACCGCTAGCGTTAGGCCCTGGTCCAGACATGGTGAAGCAGGTCAGGGGAGAACCGGAAGGAGAAGGGGGACCCGGGGAATCAGGAGAGGAGTCGGAGGGCGGACTCGAAGGTGGACTGGCTCGACGACGGCGGTGCGGAGCAGGTCGATCAACCGGAAACTGAGGGTGAAGGCCAAGAAGTCTCCGGGAACGGCGCCTTGGGGGCGCAATGATGACAGGAAGAAGGAAACCGACAAGGGCAGAAAGGGACAGAATCAAGGAAGGTCAAGGGCAGATAAGGTGCGGTGACAATTGATTTTAGAGTCTTTGCCAAGCGGTGTTAACCAGGTGCTTCTTCACTTAGGGTCAGTGTGTGGCGTGCGTTAATTTTAAGTTTTAAACCCTTTCCGTTGTTGAGAGCAAGAAAAAAGTGTGCTGCGTAGCTGAAAATAAACCTACAGAGAACAGAATAAAACACTGAAATAACAGAAAAATAACAGCTACGTATGCATCTATTTAACCCAAGAAGGTGGGTATCTCACAACTATGCTTAAAAGAAAGGGAAAAACTATGTAAAGCACACATAAAGGGAGCTCAACAGATCTAGGGTCAAAAGGGACAGAGATCTAGAGGATAAAGCTGCAGGCAAGAGGTGCAGATCACAGCCAAGAGACAGAGGCAAGGTGGCTGGAAAAAGGAGGGAAATCAGCAAATAACCGGAGGGGGGAGGCGGAGGCCTTCAAAGGAGGTCCAAAAAAAACGACAAGAGGTGATTTGAAAGGAAAAAGGGCTGATTTCAATGGATCTGAAAGGGAGGTAACAGATCTGGAAAAGAGGGGGCTGAAGCTCTGAAACCGACGGCTGAAACAGCTAAAACTCTTCCACAAAAAGTGGAGGGTACTAAAGCCCTAAGGGGCTGGGTTCCCACTTAGATGAGTAAAAACAGATCAGATCTTGGTCAAGGCGGACTGAGACAGAGGCTGGAAAACCCTGGCAGAAGCTGCAGCAGAACCCAGAAAAATTGCAGAAAAAATGCTGGAAAAAAGGCAATGCATTTAATTTATCCAGTGCGGGGTCTAAAACAAGTCAGTAAGTGCCGACCTGGAGGTCCGTGCTCTTCAGTGTTTAGGGCTAAAAGGCACTGCTCCGGTTGTTTTTAATTCATTTCGTAAAAGTTGTCGTCTCAGCTTATGCCTCGGTGTCGCCACCGCTAATAGGGTCGTGAACACACTGCTAGAAATTTTAAGTTTTTAGGGTTTTATGTGAGAAAAATGACAAAAAAAGAGGAAAACTAAGCAGCTGAAAAGAAGCCCTAGGGCCTGAAGTAGCTGGATATGCAGGAATATGAAAAACGACAGCGGTCGTAATTTAAAACCCGTGTGGAGTCGCCATTTGTTAGTATGAATTCTTCGTCGAAGTGTACGAAAAAGAACCACTTTATTTACGCATAACTAATAGCCCTAACAACAATAGAGGCCGCCAAACATCTTCAGATCTGCGATTAGTAGTTAAAATGCTGCAACAAACAGATCTATAAATGGAAAGACATTAAGCAGTAAAGTAAAGGGTTTGCTCCATGCATCCAACAGACAAGACAAGAACATGATTTTTGAATGAATTTTTATATTACAGGGCACCTGGGAGGAAACAAGAAGGTGTATCCAGATCTCCTCAATGGGATGGGTTCTTTGTAGTCCTCAGGACTTCAGATCTAAGCTTTCTCTCTCTTGTAGATGTAGAAAACCCAATGTAGAAGGTAGAGCTCAATGGGAGCAAAATGGCAGAAATGAGACCAAGTGTATAGATCCAGAGGGATCTAGTATGCAACAAAAGGTGAAGAATGATGGGGAAAACCCTCCTATTTATAACAAAATATTGGGTCCTTCTAGATCTTGGTGCATGATTAAAATAATGTTAATCACATCTAGATCCACCTCTATGGAATATTTTATTATTATTTGTTGGAGTGAAAGGGTGTTTGACTTGGGTCAAATCCCTTGATTAGTGAAAAATAAATAAATAAATGATTTATTTATCTTTTTAAGGAAGTGGTTGGGATATAATCAAATAAATAATGATTTATTTAATTAATGGTGGTTGATTTGGTCATATTTAACAAGGAATATTATTTAAATAATTATTCCCAGAAAATAATAAGATAACTATGGGTTTATCTCATTAATTTCTTTGTTTTTGGGTTAAACATGACTGGGAATAATAATTAAATTATGGTTTAATTAATTATTCCTCGGGGAAAATCAAACAAAATATGGGTTTGTTTAATATTCCCTTTTGGGGTTTCCTAATTAACATAGTGAAAGCAGTTTTACTTGGGGTAAAACTGGTCTTACATGGTGTACTTGGGTCCATCTAATGATAAAAGGTTAGATGACCAAAAAATGGTGTAACAATTATAATCCCTGTGTGAGCCAAAATCTCCATAAATAGCAACATAAAGAACTAATATGTAGCGGAATTGTTGTAGAAACTATTTTATAAATGGGAAAGGTAGTGAATTATGGAATAGCATATCATGCGTACTACCTATTTAGTTACTTACCCTGCAATATATACTATCATTTTCAGTTCCTTTATTATTTGGGTACACTGCTCATTTTATCTAGAATTACAGTGAGATAGTTGTTCGATAGTTGGTCATATTACAATAGGAACGTCATCAATATAGGAAATCTAGTTTTTGACTGAAAATGAGAGCGGGGCATAAGGAAAATCATTGACATAAGGTAAAACTATGATTGACAACTTCTTATTGGAATGTATATTATTTGGAGTTAAATACAAACTATGATTATTTTTGGTAATGTTATGGATGTTGGAGAATAGACATTCAAGAAAGTTTTTTAGTGTAACACGTCTACAATGTAGCTGTAGATCCTTTTTCACCTTGGTTTCTATTTTATGTAATGGCTTGTAGTGGTAGCATGATGCGTGCATTAGATGTTTTCTTCCAATGTTCTAGTGAACCTGGTATTTTCAAGAGGGTCATAACCTATTAGAAAAGAACTTATTTTTTCATAAGAGGCATTCCTAGAAAAAATTGGTCAAGTGGCCAATCTATAAGACAAAATTATAATATATATTGCGACTTCTCCAAATCTTGAAACTTATTCAATGGTTGATACTTCACTATTCAGTCAATAATTCAACAGCCTTCAGAAACCAAAACACAATGGTGACTTGCAGGTCATGTTTGCATTATTCTAGTACAATCTTAGTCTATTCAGAGGCCTACCATATGCAAGAATAGAGATTTGTAGAGAAGCTTTCCATGTGCACTATTGGAATTGTAGGAAAAATGAAATAGTTAGTTTATATATCTTCAACGATTTTGAATTGGGAAAGAAGCCCTTAAAATGTACATCCATCATAAGAGTATGTCTAGTTCAATCTAGTGAAGTGTGTTGCTGCTTGCATGCACTTGTTATTTATTTTTCCCGTCTTGGGCCTTAGAAAACTGACAATGTAAATGTGTAAGAGTTCCCAAAACCCATTATTAGGCTTCTTTAGGATTAATAGTTGAGGAATTTTTTTCAACACTATGGGACTAAGAAAGTATGCCAACTTGTAAGATAAAATAAAATTACAACACCATGAGAGTCATCTATAATTTCTGAATTTATGCTGACCAATTTAGCATATTATCAGGAGAAAACTTAGCAACATCTTAGTATCATTTTGCATGAAGAATTGAATCGAACCTATGTTTTTGAGGCAACTGATATACTACCCAAATCATGTACTTAAGGAGACAAATTTTTCACATTGAGTGTGTGAGAGAGCGAACGGGTATCATGTTCACATGGATTGATATATTTGTCCAATTTATATTTTCTTATCTTTTCCTAAAGGCTAATATTAGTAAATGCAAACATGAGAGTGGGTGCCCTTACATTTGAAGAGATGAATCTAGAGAGATTGTGTTAAATACCATTTAAGTTAATCATTCTACCCTCATGCTTAATATAAATAAACATTTCATATGATTCATGTCATATGTGCCCAAGGTTTGAAAACACTAAAGTTTAAACTCCCAACATGTCCTTTATGAGAGTGGGTGCCCTCACATTTGAAGAGAAAAATCTAGAGGGATTGTGTTAAAGACCATTTAAGTTAATAATTCTACCCTCATGCTTAATAAAAAATAAGCATCTCATATGATTCATGTCATATGTTCCCAAATTTTGAAAACACTAAAGTTTAAACTCCTAGGATCTCATCATTCCCTCTATTTGAAGGAAGAAGAAATTTGAAAAGAAACATTGATCTCCTATAGTGACTCGTACCTTTCTTCTTTCACATTTTCACTTGATAAATTGATGGCTTAGGATTTGAACATCAAATTAAGTGGTAGGTTCAACATATAATTAAGGTTTTTTGTGTTGGAAATGTTGTCATTTATGGAAAAGAGAGTAGCATAGAAGAAGAGAGAGGCAAAGAGAGCAGCATAGAAGCAGAGAAAGGCAAAGAGAGATAGAAAAAGAGGCAACAAATATGTAGATAGATCTGAAGAGTTGCAGAGGGTTGAGCAACTGTAAAAAGGGTCATTTGAAGAAGCAACTCAGCAGAGATAGGGCCATTTGAAGAAGCAGGGCAGCAAAAAGAAGCAGCCCAGGCTGCAGAATACAGAGAATACAGAGAAACAGTGAAATAGTCATGCACTGACATGCACAGTCATGCACTTCCAGAGCACTGTCATGCACAGGAATTGAACACAGCGGATAATTGCAGAAAAAGATTTTTGAAGCAAAGGTGAAAGAGTCTATATGATGGAAGGGCTTATATGCGATGGTGAGAGGCGGAAGTGACAAAGAAATGTATCCTAGGTTAAGTCAAAGGAAGGAACCTTAAATAAAGGCATGAAGCCATTAATAAATCAAATGTGAAATGAAAACTGAAGATGTGGAACCATTCAGAAAGGGTGGAACCGAAAAGCAAAAGAACTTGAATGTGTAGTTAGAAGCAGAACTGTGACAGGGTACAACCCTGAACATGCAATGGAAGGTTGATATATTATATATCACAACAGAATTGAAGACAGAATGGCATGGTGTTGCGTCGAGGTCGGGAAGCAGCAACCAATGTGAAGAATTCGTGTTAAAAGACTCAAACGGTGGAACTGTAATGTGGACAAAGTGTTAATCTTAGCGATGGAACTGTAATGAAAAGAAAAAAATTAAAGCGGAATTATAAGAACCAAAACCCTGAGTCAAGAACGGAATCGTGAGGAATAGTGAAGGTGGTTTCAGTGGAAGAAATAAGCAGTATCGCGCTGCCCTTGAGTGGTAAGAAGATTTCACCTTTTTGAACGCGATATAAGTCTCTGTTCGACACGTGGAAAAGGTGGAATTGGTAAAACCGTTTTCATCGTGTAACTTTTGAACATTAAACCTCGTGTTGTTTGGTTACGCAATATTGCGCAAGGACCATCAGATGTGGACTTGGAGCATGACAATAGATGGACCGTCAGATCCTCTCGACAATTATCCAAGGTGGTGGTGTATGAAATTGGTATTAAATTAAATCAAATCCAAACTTTTGAACTAAAATATGCATGTGATTACATGCTATGGTAAAGCCTTGGGGGTTTTAATCATAAATTTGGGTAAATAGAAATAAATCCGTATGATTGTTATTTCATATGTGCGTTGGTGCGATGGGTTATGTTTTAAACCTTGGTCGAGGCTTATATTAATACTATAACAATTGATTTGGGAAATGTTGATGTATATATTGTAATGACCGCCGCATACATACAAATGTTGATGGGTTAAACCTTGGAACAAAGGGAAATTATAAAGTGAGGTTCTGAATATAAGCCTTGGGGTTGAACTATCGCATTATTAACATTAACATGAATTGAGTTAGATACATGGGTTTAAAACAAGCGGAATTTTCATTCGGTGAGAGTGCAGTTTGACTATGGTTTATAACCATAGAATAGTAGAAAGGTCGGAGTTAATATATAAGGTTGGGCGGAGGTTTATGGCTACCAAACTGTGGGACCAATGTTTTTGAATGTTTTTTGGGTTAAGATGTGTAATGCAATTTGATATGTTAAACCTTGGTGAATGTTTGATACACGGTGAATAGACTGTGGGCCTCGATATATATATATATATATATATATATATATATATATATATATATATATATATATGGCTAGCATAATCGGTTGTCTTGCTTTATAGTCATAGCATTGAGATAGAAGTAAAGCCTCGACCTTTACTTATTTAAATTTCTAGGTCAGTAATTAAACATTCAATATTGCCAGATTGTGGATCTGTATTGGAGGTAATTTTTGGGATGCAATTTTAATATGCACAAGACCTTGAGACTTATTTGGGACTAAACTGAAAAATCAGTTATATATACAGCAGATACACAATTATAGTGACCAGGTGAATATGCACATGAATGAAAATGTGGGTTTGACAGGTGTACATGCACAATTGCACACTATTGTAGTAAACAGAAGAGGTATGTAGGACAGTTATATGACAGCAGCAGAAAAGACAAAAACTAGCAACAGCCAAAGGCCAGAAAAAGGACTGAGTGAAATTTATATATGTAACTAAAAATGTGAATGTAAATGTGTTAATTTATTTTATACTGTTTGTGATGCATTGGCAAGTCTCCGGTAGGAAAACAAAATTCCACTGTAAAACAAAAATTGGTATAAATTGCTATAATTTTCTGAATGAGCTGGACAAAGAAATGATAAGGTAGAAGGCAAAGAGTCAGGGTTATTCACCTTTAATTCCATGTGGGATACAAACAGTCATGTGATGAACTCTATAAATTATATCACATTGATATGCATAGAGAGGTTAGAGAATGCAGAATTGAGGCAGAGAAGATAAGGAAAAGGAGGAGCATAAAGAGATGCTGTGAAAATTTAGAGATGATTTAAGATAGATGAGAAAGTTGAAGGACAACAGTGGAGAAGGTACAGAATAGAGCTGATGTCCAAGGTAAATCAAAAAGTTTTTTATTTTGAGAGAGTGAGGAATTTGGATATTCCCTATCAAGTTGTAGATTGATAGATGTCAGTTGTAGCTGACTGAGGTTGGAGCCTCTTGTAGGTTGGTGCCTACAGAAAATTTATGGGAGTTGGAGCTTCCTTGCAAGTTGTAGCTTGCAGAATTAAGGTTGGAGCCTTCTGTCGGTTGGTGCTTACAGAAAATCAGCAGTGAGAGGGAGTTGGAGGTTGCCTTTGCATCACAACAATAATAAGATGTGGTTTTCTCCCTTTATGGGTTTCCACCTATATCTGTTGTCTCTGTGTGTGATGTTTATGTGTTGATCTGGTTTATTCAATCTGCTTAATACTTGCTGCTCTCATATTAAGTTTGTTGTCACATTATCTTAATACTTGCTACTCACATATTAAGATTGCTCACATATAAAGTTGATCATGAAATTAAGTTGTAAATAAGTTTAAGGGTCAGTTTAAAAGTTCATGAATGTGTTAAACTGATTCACCCCCCCCCCCCTCTTAGTTTAATGAAGGGTTCAACAATTGGTATCAAAGAAAGTTCCTTTTGTATTGGTTTAACAACTGAAAGGAGATCCTAGGTCCCCAGGATGGCTAGTCAAGAAGGATGCTCAACCAATAAAGCCCCTTTTTTCACCAATGTAAATTATGCCTTCTGGAAAATCAGAATGAGAACATATATAATGTCTCTAGGAATAGAAGTTTGGGTTGCTGTGGAATTTGGATATGCCCCAAAGGCAGCTGACTCAGAGAAAGAAGCCAAACAAGATTTTGTAGCTAATGCAAAGGCCATGAATGCAATCTTAAATGGACTATGTGAGGTAGAATTTATCAAATTAATGCACAGCAAGACTGCCAAAGAAATGTTGGATACACTAGAAAACATCCATGAGGGAGACAAAAAGGTGAAGAGAGCCAAACTTTGATTCTATAGAGCCCAGTTTGAAAATATAAAAATGAATGATGATGAATACATTTCCAGCTTATTTTTAAGGGTTGCATAAATTGTGAATAACATGAAAGCTCTAGGAGAAACCATAAAAGAAGCTGTAATTGTTCAAAAGATTCTAATATCTCTTCCATCCAGCTTTAACCCCAAGGTTTCTACCATAGAATAAACAACTGATTGGGAAACCTTGACCATGAACCAATTACTTGGAAATATAATAGCCTATGAGATGAGACTGTGACAGAGGAAGTCAAATGTGAGGGAGGCAGCCTTTAAGACAGAGAAGAAGAAAGAAAAAAAGGAAGATATATGCTCTTGCTCTGATGAAGAAGAGGCCAAATTTGTCAAGAAACTCGATAAAGGCTCAGGTAAATATAAAGGTAAACTTCCATTTAAATGATTTAACTGTGGAATATTTGGACACTATGTTTCTAAGTGTCCTCATAAGAAAACAAAGAATCAGACTCAAGAATCAGAGAAAACCATATCAAAGAACTGGCAGAAAGGGAAGAGATTCAATAGAAAGTCTTTCTATGCTCAACAAGACAGTAGTGCATCTGAAGACTCAGATGAACCCTCAAGTGAAGAAGGAACCTCTGAATTTATACTGATGGCTATAAAAGAGCTTGAAGGATTCCTTCTAGAAGATGAGGAAGAAGGTGAAGTTAATCTTGAGGGGGAAATAAGAAGTGCCCTGGAGGAAATTGACAGACTCAAACTGAAGTGCAGAAAATAGGAAGACATTCTCCTCAAATATGTAAGAGAAGAAAAAAATTCGAAAGTCCTCATTCAGTTGAAAGTAGAGCTTGAAGAAGCCAAGAAGGTAGAAGACATTTTACTTAAGAAAATTAAGCATAAAATTCAGGAACAAGAAAAATTGGAATAAGAAGTAGTATGCTTGAGGAAGAAATTAGAAAATTCCCAAAGGAAAGTTTCAATAAATACTTCTCAAATGATAAGCTCTAATAAGTTGAATGAAATTCTAGATGCTCGAATATCTCCTCTGATAAAAACTAGGATAGGCTATGAAGGAGAATCAAGCAAAGGCAAAGAAAAGGAAAACAAAAATATCGTTTTTGTAAAGGCAGATAAGGATAATAAAGCAGCTCAGAAGTTTCCTATAGAATAAGAAACCTGCAATGAAGTAGACAGAAACCAGAAGGAACCTCAAATGAAAAAAAATGAAATAAATAAATAATCAACTGAAAAAGGCTCATATACTCCTGAATATGTGAAATTTGGAAGCCATCAAAGGAGATTCTTCCCCCCTATGAAAAATGCCACCTGTTATGCCTGCCACAAACTGGGACATATTGCTGCATACTTCCATACAAGGATAATTAATTCAAACCAGCAAAGGATGTAAACAGTGAATAGATTACCTCAAGCAAACAAATGGAGAAGACAACCCTTCATCAGGTATGCAAATTGTTTTTATGGATACTATTTTTATTGTAAGTAATTTGGCCATAAAATCATAGAATGCATAACATATGGACAAAGAATGATGTTAAAAAACTCAAGGAGGTTTATGAATCATGGAGTGTTTACTATTACTCATAATTCTGCTAAAAATATGATCAAATGTTGTGTATGGCATAAAATTGGACATATGTCTTCCAAATTTCCTCTCAGAGAATGTGGTCCATCATCTTAGAAAAGGTACCAAACAAAAGGATGCATGCAGTGGAAAAAGAAGATGAATAAATGTGACCTGGCTCTAATAGCTCAAGACCTGAAAAGCCAATGGTATTTGGATAGTGGTTGCTCAAAGCATATGACTAGAGATAGAAGCAAGTTTATAACCTTTGATGAAAAGAAATCTGGAAATGTTACTTTTGGCAATGATAAAGTAGGGAAAATCAAAGGAAAAGGCTCAGTCAGTTTGGATAATGGCAGAGGAAAGGCCCAAGATGTACTATTTGTGGATGGGATGAAAGCAAATCTGCTGAGTGTCAGTCAAATGTGTGATAAAGGCTGTGAAGCTATTTTTAGAGCACAACTCTGTGAAGTAAGATCAAGCATCACAGGAAATACCCTAATCAAAGGTGTTCAAACAAAAAGTAATGTCTACATAGTGAAAGAAAAGAATGAAGCATGCCACCTTAGAAAATTTGAGGAGTCATGGTTATGGCAATATAGAAGATTGGGACACCTTAACTTCGACCATATCATCAGTCTGAGCAAGAAGAAAGCAGTCAGAGATATGCCAGGAATAAAGAAGCCTTCAAATACCATATGTAGATCTTGCCAATTGGGCAAATAGACCCGCACATCCTATAAGACCAAAGATGAGCTCTCAACAAGTAGGCCACTTCATCTTGTACACATGGACCTGTGTGGACCTTCAAGAACTAAAACACCAAGTGGAGAATCCTATTTCATGCTGATAATAGATGATTTTTCTAGAATGACATGGGTTGCCTTTCTAAAATATAAATCGGAAGCACTTGAGAAATTCAAGATATTCAAGGCATTGGTAGAAAATCAAACAGGATGCAAGCTTAATTGCATCAGATTAGACACAGGAGGTGAATTCACAGACTATCATTTGTAGACCTATGCAATGAGCATGAGATAAAACAACATTTTACAATTGCAGGTACACCTCAACGGAATGGAGTGGTAGAGAGACAAAACAAGTCTGTACAATAGATTGCCAGAGCCATGATGCAAGAAAGTAACATTCCCCAAAACTTCTGGGCAGAAGCAGTAAAGACAACTATGCATATTCTTAACAAAGCTCATTTAAGACCAAACAGTGACAAGACTCCTTATGAACTATAGCATGGTAAACCAACATCAATCAAGCACTTTAAAGTCTTTGGAAGCAAGTATTTCATTAAAAATAATGATATAAATCTGGGAAAGTTTGATGCAAGAGCAGATGAAGGAATATTTTTAGGATATGCATCTAAGAGTAAGGGTTACAGGTGCTACAACAAAACACTTCGCAAAATTGTGGAAAGCATTGATGTAAGATTTGATGAAGAACTACCAAACAAGACAAGAAGTACAAGTTTCAACAATCCTCTAGAAGATCATGAAGAAGAGAAACAAGATGATGATGAACTAAGCATGACAACAGAATATACTGAGTTAAACTCAAAAGGTCCCTCAAGATACACTCAAAATAACCATCCAAAAGATCAAATCATTAGGGACAAGAGTGTAGGAGTCTAGACAGGAAGACAACTAGCTGAACAAATAGAAGAAGTATACATGGCTATGTTATCTCAAATAGAACCAAAGAAGTTTGAAGAATCCAACAAAGAGAAATATTGGGTGAAAGATATTAATGAAGAACTAGACTAGATTAAGAAGAATAATACATGAGAGTTAATACAAAGAGCCACAGGGAAAAATGCCATAGGCTCAAAATGGGTATTCAAGAATAAGATGAATGAAAAAGGACAAGTAATCAGAAATAAATCCAGACTTGTATGCAAGGGATATTCACAAATTGAAGGTCTTGATTATTATGAAAAATTTGCCCCTGTAGCCAAAATGGAAGCTATCAGAATGTTTTTGGCCTTTGCATGCTACCATGACTTCAAGGTATATCAAATGGATGTGAAATCTGCCTTCCTGAATGGAGACTTAGAAGAATAAGTCTACGTGGAACAAATTGAAGGATTCTCATTAACAGATAAATAAGACTATGTGTCCAGATTAAAGAAATCCCTATATGGGTTGAAACAAGCTCCTTGTGCATGGTATTCAAGGCTGGACAAACACTTGCAAAAACAAGGCTTTAAGAGAGGAGGAGTAGATAGAAATTTATACATAAAGGCCAATGAAAATGAACTCCTAATTGTAGTAGTATATGTAGATGACATCATGTTTGGGAGAAACAAAGAGAAGTTAACAAAATAATTTGCTGAAGAAATGAAATCATAATTTGAAATGCCTATGATTGGGGAGCTCACCTTCTATTTAGGACTTCAAATTCAACAAAATAACATAGGTACATTCATCTCACAAGAAAAATACTTAAGAGAAATGTTGAAAAAGTTCAAAATGGAAGACTACAAACCTGTTCCAACTCCCATGATCACGGGATGCAAGCTATGTGCTGATGATTGATCTACAGATATAGATCACAGACTCTACAGATCCATGTTAGGAAGTCTGCTATACCTAACAGCTTCTAGACCAGACATTATGTTGGCAGTAGAACTTGTGGAAAGATATCAAGCAGCACAGAAAAAAATCACTTACTAGTAGTCAAAAGAATATTCAAATATCTACAAGGAACTACACATTATGGGCTATGGTATCCAAAAGGAAAGAGATTCACTTTGACATCTTATACAGATGCAGATTGGGCCAGCTGTGTGGATGACAGGAAAAGCACAAGTGGAGGAGCATTCTATTTGGGAAAAAGTCTGGTAGCATGGCTAAGCAAGAAGGAAACTTCCATCTCTCTATCTACAGCAGAAGCAGAATACATAGCAGTAGCAGCTTGTTGCACACAAGTAATGTGGATGAAACAAACTCTCCAAGACATGAAGATAAGCATTGATGTACCTATTTCTATCAAATGTGACAATACAAGTGCAATAAGTAAATAAAAAAATCGTGTACTTCATTCAAAAACAAAGCACATCCCAATAAAGTACCACTTCCTCAGAGAAGAATTAGCACAGAAAGTAGTAAAGCTAGAATATGTACCAACAAAGGAACAAACAATAGACATATTCACAAAACCCCTTGCTAAAAAACCATTCGAATATCTAAGAGAAAAACTAGGAGTCGTGTCTGCAGATGTTACTCTCTGACATGAAAAGAATGCATCATTGTAGGGGGAGATTAGAAAAGAAAACATCATTCCAGGGGGAGATTAGTCACCAAATATTGTCACAAAAGAACCAGAGCAAGTGAGCAGAGCATGGAACAAGTCCTCAAGATCATAATATTATGGACAAGATTTGGAAAGCACACTAGGAAATGTGCAACCCTTTGCCATTGATGTCAAATGGGGAGGAAAAGCAAGCAACGAAAGAAAGGGTCTTCTAAAAGGCAAGTAGAGGAAGTGTATTACCATCAATTCCAAAGGGGGAGACAGTTGGAAATGTTTTCATTGATGGCAAAGAGAGTAGCATAGAAGTAGAGAGAGGCAAAGAGAGCGGCATAGAAAAAGAGAGAGAAAAAGAGAGCAGCATAGAAGCATAGAAAGGCAAAGAGAGATAGCAAAAGAGGCAGCAAAGATGTAGAGATATCTGAAGAGCTGCAGAGGGTCGAGCAACTGTAAAAAGGGTCATTTGAAGAAGCAACTCAGTAGAGACATGGCCATTTGAAGAAGCAGGGCAGCAAAAAGAAGTAGCCCAGGCTAAAAAATACAGAGAATACAGAGAAACAATGAAACAGTCATGCACTGACATGCACAGTCATGCACTGCCAGGGCACTATCATGCATAGGAATTGAGCACAACGGATCATTGCAGAACAAGATTTTAGAAGCAAAGGTGAAAGGGTCTATATGATGGAAGGGTTTATATGCGATGGTGAGAGGTGGAAGTTATAAAGAAATGTATCTGAGGTTAAATCAAAGGAAGGAACCTTAAATAAAGGCATGAATCCGTTAATAAATCAAATATGAAATGAAAAATGAAGATGTGGAACCATGTAGAAAGGGCGGAACCGAAAAGAAAAAGAACTTGAATGTGCAGTTAGAAGCGGAACTGTGACAGGGTAGAACCCCAAAAATGCAATGGAAGGTTGATATATTATATATCACAGCAGAATTGAAGAAAAAATGGCATGGTGTTGTGTCAAGGTCGGGAGGTAGCAACCGGTGTGAATAATTTGTGTTAAAAGACTCAAACGATGGAACTGTAATGTGAACAAAGAGTTAATCTTAGCGATGGAACTGTAATGAAAATAAAAACATCGAAGCAGAATTATAAGAACCGGAACCCTGAGTCAAGAACAGAAACATGAGGAATAGTGAAGGTGGTTTCGGTGGAAGAAGCAAACAGTATCGCGCTGCCCTTGAGTGGTAAGAAGATCTCACCTTTTTTAATGTGATATAAGTCTCTGCTCGACACGTGGAAAAGGTGGAATTGGTAAAACCGTTTTCATCTGGTAACTTTTGAACATTAAACCTCGTGTTGTTTGGTTGCGCGATATTGCGCGAGGACCATTAGATGTGGACTTGGAGCGTGAAAAAAGATGGACCATCAGATCCTCTCGACAATTAGCCAAGGTGGTGGGGTATGGCATTGGTATTAAATTAAATTAAATCTAAACTTTTGAACTAAAATATGCACGTGATTACATGCTATGGTAAAGCCTTGGGAGTTTTAATCATAAATTTGGGTAAATAGAAATAAATTTGGATGATTGTTATTTCATATGTGAGTTGGTGCGATGGGTTATGTTTTAAACCTTGGTCGAGGGTTATATTAATACTATAACAATTGATTTGGGAAATGTTGATGTATATATTGTAATGACTACCGCGGACATACAAATGTTGATGGGTTAAACCTTGGAACAAAGGGAAATTATAAAGTGAGGTTCCGAATATAAGCCTTGGGGTTGAACTATCGCATGATTAACATTCACATGAATTGAGTTAGGTACGTGGGGTAAAACGAGCGGAATGTTCATTCAGTGAGAGTGTGGTTTGACTATGGTTTATAACCATAGAACAGTAGAAAGGTCGAAGTTAATATGTAAGGTCGGGTGAAGGTTTATGGTAACCAAAATGTGGGGCCGGCGTTTTTCAATGTTTGTTGGGTTATTATGTGTAACACAATTTTATATGTTAAACCTTGGTGAATGTTTGATATGCGGTGAAAAGATTATGGTCCCTGATATATATATATATATATATATATATATATATATATATATATATGGCTGGCATAATCGGTTGTATTGCTTTATAGTCATAGCGTTGAGATAGAAGTAAATCCTCCACCTTTACTTATTTAAATTGCCAACTCAGGAATTAAACATTGGAGATTGCCATATTGTGGATCTGTATTGGAGGCAATTTTTTGGATGCAATTTTAATATGCACAAGACCTTGAGACTTATTTGGGACTAAACTGAAAAAGCAGCTATATATACAGCAGATACACAATTGCAGTGAATAGGCGAATATGCACATGAATGAAAATGTGGGTTTGACAGGTGTACATGCACAGGTGCACACTATTGCAGTAAACAACATAGGTATGCAAGACAGTTATATGACAGCAGCAAAAAAGACAAAAACCAGTAAAGCCAAAGGCCAAAAAAAGGACTGAGTGAAATTTATATATGTAACTGAAAATGTGAATGTAAATGTGTTAATTGATTTTATATTGTTTGTGATGCATTGGCAAGTCTTCGGTAGGAAAAAAAAACTCCATTGTAAAACATAAATTGCTATAAATCGCTATATTTTTCTGAATGAGCTGGACAAAGAAATGAGAAGGCAAAAGGCAAAGAGTCAGGGCTACTCACTTCGAATTCCCCGTGGGATACAAACAGTCATGTGATGACCTCTATAAATGATATCACATTGATATGCATAGAGAGGTTAGAGAATGCAGAATTGAGGAAGAGAAGATAAGGAGAAGGAGGAGCAGAAAGAGATGCTGTGAAAAGTCAGAGATGATTTAAGACAGATGAGAAAGCTAAAGGACAACAGTGAAGAAGGTAAAAAACAGAGCTGATATCAAAGGTAAATAAACAAGTGTTTTCTTTTGAGAGTGTGAGGAAGTTGGAGATTCCCTATCAATTTGTAGCTTGACAGATGTCAGTTATAGCTGAATGAGGTTGGAGCCTCCTGTGGGTTGGTGCCTGCAAAAAAATGATGGGAGTTGGAGCTTCCTTACAAGTTGTAGCTTGCAGAATTGAGGTTGGAGCCTCCTGTAGGTTGGTGCTTACAGAAAATCAGTGGTGAGAGGGAGTTGGAGGTTGCCTTTGCATCACAACAATAATAAGATGTGGTTTTCTCCCTTTATGGGTTACCACCTAAATCTATTGTCTCTGTGTGTGATTTTTATGTGTTGATCTGGCTTATTCAATCTGCTTAATACTTGCTACTCTCATATTAAGTCTGTTGTCACATTATCTTAATACTTGCTCCTCACATATTAAGATTGCTCACATATAAATTTAATCATGAAATTAAGTTGTAAATAAGTTTAAGGGTCAGTTTAAAAGTTCATGAATGTGGTAAACTAATTCACCCCCCCCTCTCAGTTTAACTAAGGGTTCAATAGTTTGAACTTTTTGGAAACTATGCAACGATGAGTGCTTTCTATGTCCAAGATTATAGTGATCCATTTTAGATGAATCTCTTAGCTTTCACTATCTTAAGATTTTTGAATATTGATCTTATTAAAAATTGTATGTTAAAGGTAATTTTTATTTAAAAATATAGCACCCCTATGACGTCATAGGTATGGGCACCTCAACTTGAACTATCTCTCTCAGTTTGCATGAGAGAAACTAGTAGATGGACTTTCGAACATTTTGTAGAAGATCCGCAGAGTTTTCAGAGCTTGTCAGGAAGGGAAGCTACGTTGAATACCATTTTATGAGGGATAAGCTTGGAGAGTGTAGATGGTCCTTCAGTTGGTACTTTCAGACATATGTGGACCAATGAACGTAACATCAACCACTGGTGCTAGGTACTTCCTTATGTTTGTTGATTATTTTAGTAGAAAAATGTGGGTATATTTTCTATAATTAAAATATGATGTGTTTATGTTAGGTCCCTATATCACTAGTATAGTCCCTTATTATTGTTAGTGTAACCCCCTTATTGTTATTATTGAACCCTTGTAACCCCCATTTTGTTATTATTGTGCCCTTAAATTATTATTGTTAGGTCGGCTAAGATTACATTGTGGCCCACTAGGATTACATTATGGCCACATGGACTCCTATATATAGAAAGGAGGTTTTGTAAATTGTATCATCCAAGAATTGTTCATTCATGTAATGTATTGGAGGTTGCCCCCTCGAAGTGGCTTATTTCTAAGGCATTGATATCTCTTTTCTTCTCTTTTTGGAGCTGGTTACACAACATTTGGTATCAGAGCTTTGGATTCTAGGGTTTCGCTGCTCCAAACAGGTCATCGTGGCATTTTCGCTATAAATTTTTTTCTACGAAGCTTCAGAAGCTGAAATTTTTAGGGTACGAAGCTGAAATCTTGAGGAATTTTTTCTAAAATTTTCAGAGCATGGTTCGCAATATTTTCAGAGATATGATCTGTGGAAGTTAGGTTTTTTTTCAGGCTCCTAAACAGGTCATTGTGGCATTTGCGCTATAAAAAAATTTCTACGAAGGTTCAAAATCTGAAATTCATATGGTGCGAAGCTGAAATCCTGAGAAAATTCGTCAAAACATTTCAGAGCTTGGTTCGCAACATTTTTGGAGATATGATCTATGGAAAGTAGTTCTTTTTTAGGCTCCTGAATTTCATCTCAAAGAGGTGATCGTGGGAAAAGTTCAATAAATCTCTTTCTGGGCATCGGATTGGAGTGCCGTAAAAATTGGTTGCAAGTACACAAACTTCAGTTTCTTGGCTATCAATTTCAGAGACGAAGGAAGAAACAATGACACGTGGAAATTCGTACAAGTTCGCTCTACTGAACCAGTCCAAAATTGGGTCATTGTGGGAGATTGGAAATAAATTTGTCTTGAAGAATCCAAATCAGATCATACCTGTGGCATTTGAAAGACAGTTCATAAGGCTACTAGAGAAGTTAATTTCAGATATTTAAGATTCTCAATTACAGATATAATTCAATTTCAATACAGAGCTTCTAAAAAGCAAGTAAAAGGTGTGTATTTTTTTTCCGAATGGCATAAGTCTTGTTTGAAGAATCAAGTTGAATTGATTCCAAGGGAATATTGTAGAATAGATATCAGTATTAGATTCTAAAATGGCCCCTAAAAAGAATTCAACTCCCATTAAGCCTTTAGAAGGCTCTACTGTGACTCATGAAGACGAAGAATGGCAACATGACATATCAAAATTACAAGAGCAAGTGCAACAAATTTCACTCTTGCAAAGAACAACAAAAAATGAAATGGAAGTTTTGAAGAAAGGCATGGAAACTAAGATGGATGGTTTGAAGAAAGGCGTGGAAGCTAAGATGAATGGTTTGGAAGCTAAGATGGATGGCATGGAAGTGGGCATGGAAGCTAAGATTGATGACATGAAAGCTAAGATCGATGAAAACATGAAAGACAACATGGAAAACATGAAGAATGATCTAAAAGCATACATGGAAGGCTTGATGACAAGATTAAAACAAGAAACGATTCCTAATGGCGGAAATATAGTAGAAGAACCTCATGATGAGAACAAAATAAATTTTAATCGTGATTTCATAACCTCTAATGTTGGCGGGAAGAACCACCATATTCCAAAAATGGATATGAGGAAGTTTGATGGAAAGGATCCTGTAACATGGATACTACAGATAGAGCAATATTTTGATCTCCATAATGTGCAAAACACACAAAAGGTACACATTGCAACTTTACATTTAGAACAAAATACATTTGTATGGTATCGATGGCTTTGCTCCCGTAAAAAAATTGTCACTTGGTCAATTTTTATGGAGGAAATGATAGCACATTATGAGGATACAAAGAGCAACACCCTCTTTAGCCAATTGATAAATCTCAAACAAAAGGGTTTAGTGGGGCAGCACATTGAGGACTTCCAAAAATTGAATATAAGGGTAACTGATATTCCAGAGGAACACAGGATCGATCTCTTCATATGCACTTTAAAGGATAACATCCAACATGAAGTTCGTGTTTTGGAACCAGATTCATTGGAGAAGGCATTCAGGTTGGCAAGAAAAGTTGAATGTAAAATAATGGCGACAAGGAATCCTACCACTCAATTCTATAAAGAAGGAAGTGTTGCTACGTCTATATTTCCACAACCTACAAGGTTGACACCACAACAATTGGAAGAAAAAAGAGCAAAAGGGCTTTGCTACAGTTGTGATAGCAAATACACTAAAGGTCATAAGTGTGCTGAGAAGAAATTATTTTACATAGATTGTGAAGAGGAAGAAGAAAATGAAGAAGAAGAGGATATACACCAGGAACCAACCCTAGAAGAGGAAGAAATGAATCCGACCATATCGTGTAATGCACTGGCAGGAATTACCACTCCTCAAAATCTCAAGATACAAGGACAAATCAAGAAGAAAAAGGTAATAGTGTTGATCGATTCAGGTAGCACCCATAATTTTATTCATTGTAAGGTAGCCAAGGAATTAAATTGTTTCCTATACCCAGCACCAGAATGTCAAGTGATGGTTGCAAATGGAGGAACTATAAATTGCTCGGGAAAATTTCATAATATCAAGCTAACCATGGGGGAATATGTATTGACTAGTCCAATGCTTTCCATTCCTATGGGAGGTGCTGATTTTGTACTAGGAGTACAATGGTTACAATCTTTGGGGACGGTAGCTTTTAATTTTCAAGAACTTTTCTTGAAATTCTTTTCAGAAGGAAAGGAAGTCGAACTACGGGGTATTGAAGGGAAGCTAGGAAGGATAATAAGCTCTAATGGCATGACAAAGCTTATAAAGAAAGAACAACGAGGCGTAATTGCACAATTATGCTCACTAGAAGTTCCAACATCAAAATCATCTATTTCTGCAGATCTCCAACAAGTCTTGGACAATCATTCCAAGGTGTTTGAAACTCTCAAAGGACTCCCACCTATTCGTGATCATGATCATGCTATTCATTTGATTCCAGGAAGTGTTCCTCCAAACATCAGGCCTTATAGATATCCTTACTTCCAAAAGAGCGAAATTGGACGTATGATTGCAGAAATGTTAGAGGCGGGTATAATTCAACCTAGTCAAAGTTCTTTCTCTGCTCCTGTAGTATTGGTACACAAGAAGGATGGATCATGGCGAATGTGTCCGGATTCTAGGGAGCTCAATAAGCTCACCATTAAAGATAAATTTCCCATTCCTGTGATTGATGAATTATTGGATGAATTACATGGAGCAATTTATTTTACCAAGTTGGATCTTCGTTCAGGATATCATCAAATTAGAATGAATATTGAATATATTCCAAAAACAACATTTCGAACTAATGAGGGTCATTATGAATTTTTGGTCATGCCTTTTGGCCTTACCAATGCACCTTCTACATTTCAAGGGTTGATGAATTCCATTTTCAAACCCTTCCTTAGAAAATTTGTGCTAGTATTTTTGATGATATACTAATCTACAGCAGGTCTTGGAAGGATCATGTTGAACATGTTGATAGGGTGCTCAAACTATTGCAGGAGAAACAATTATATGCAAAAAATCCAAATGTTTCTTTGGAGTACAAGAGGTGGAATATCTGGGTCATATTGTATCTCACGAGGGTGTTAAAGTAGACCCTAACAAAATTAAAGCCATTAAGGAATGGAAAGTCCCCACAACCATAAAGAAGTTGCGAGGATTTCTCGGGTTAACAGGGTATTATCACAAGTTTGTTAAGAATTATGGGAGAATGGCAGCACCTCTAACAACATTATTGAAGAAAGATGAATTTTCATGGACTCCTGAAGCAACTAAGGCCTTTGAATGTCTTAAGGAGGCAATGTGCCATGCACCGGTCTTAGCTATGCCAGACTTCACAAAAACCTTTATTGTGGAATGTGATGCCTCAGAAAATGGAATTGGTGCAGTTTTAATGCAGGAAGGAGGACCCATTGCTTTTGAAAGTCGTCCAATCAAAGGAAATTATTTACAAAAACCTAATTATGAGAAGGAAATGTTAGCAATACTGCATGCACTAAAGAAATGGTGAACTTACCTAATGGGAAGACACTTCAAGGTAAAAACTGATCATGATAGTCTTAAACACTTTTTGGAACAAAGACTATCATTAGAAGAGCAGCAAAAATGGGTCACAAAGATGTTGGGTTATGACTTTGAAATAATCTACAAAAAAGGAAAGCTTAATGTTGTTACAGATGCACTCTCAAGAAAGAATGAAGAGGTGGAAGCATTGCTTTGTGCCATTTCTATTATCCAACCAGATTGGATAACCGAAGCAAGAGATGAATGGAAGAAGGACAAAGATGTATGGACACTCATTCAAAAGTTGCAGCAAGATCCTAGTACATCCGATACATTTAGTTGGAAAAATGATTCCTTATGGTACAAAGATCGCTTATATCTTTGTAAGAATTCCCAACTAAAACAAAAGATTCTTCTGGAATTGTACACTTCTCCTTTAGGAGGACACTCAGGATTTTTAAAAACTTACCACAGGGTGAAGAAAGATTTTTTTTGGGATGGCCTTAAATCTGATATTCAAAAGTTTGTGGCGGAATGTTTGGTTTGCCAGCAGAATAAAGTGGAAACAATTAAGACCCCGGGACTTCTACAACCTTTATCCATTCCAAGTCAACGTTAGGAGGATATTTCAATGGATTTTATCACAGGTTTACCTAAGTCTGAAGGAAAGAGTGTCATCATGGTGGTAGTTGATAGACTTACCAAGTATGCACACTTTTGTGCATTATCTCATCCATTTAAAGCAAGTACAGTTCCTACTATATTTATGGATAGAATTCAAAAGCTACATGGAAGCCCAAGGGTTATTGTGAGCGACAGAGATCCCATTTTTACTGGAAATTTTTGGACGGAGTTATTTTCTTGTTTGGGTACTCAATTAGCTCATAGCTCATCTTATCATCCTCAATCTGATGGTCAAACCGAGATCGTAAATAAATGTTTGGAAGGATATCTTCGTTGTTTTGTATCTGATAAACAAACACAATGGGTCAAGTGGTTACCTCTTGCTGAATGGTGGTATAACACTTCCTTCCATACCGCAGCAAAAATGACCCCATTTATGGCACTTTATGGATATCATCCACCATCCATCACATCATATTTAAGAGAAAATTCGAAGGTTCAAGCAGTGGAAGATCACATCGAGCATTAGCAAGAAGTTCTCCAACTCTTAAAGGATAACCTGAATTTGGCACAAAATCGAATGAAACAACAGGCAGATGAACATCAGAGCAAGATAAGTTTTGATGTAGGAGATTGGGTATTTTTACGGCTGCAACCATACAAACAAATGTCCCTCAAGCAAGCTAAGAAGGATAATAAATTATCACCAAAGTACTATGGTCCTTACAAGGTGTTGCAAAATATTTGTTTTATGGCATACAAAATGGAGCTTCCTGCTTCTTCGCGAGTACATCCAGTTTTCCATGTTTCATGCTTAAAGAAGGTTATAGGTGAAAATATTCCAGTTCAAACTATATTGCCAGAACTTGATGAGGAAGGAAAAATAATATTGGAACCTGAAGTGGTCATGGAAACAAGAACTCGACAGCTACGGAATCGATCAATTTCAGAGTATCTCATCAAGTGGAAGAACTTACCCACTGAAGATTCTACATGGGAGGATGAGAATTTTATACGAAAGCACCCAGAGCTACTCAAGCGTTGAGGACAACACTTTTTTTGAAGGAGAGGGGCATGTTAGGTCCCTATATTACTAGTATAGTCCCTTATTGTTGTTAGTGTAACCCCCTTATTGTTATTATTGTACCCTTGTAACCCCCATTTTGTTATTATTGTGCCCTTAAATTATTATTGTTAGGTGGGCTAGGATTACATTGTGGCCCACTAGGATTACATTATGGCCCCATGGACTCCTATATATAGAAAGGAGGTTTTGTAAATTGTATCATCCAAGAATTGTTCATTTATGTAATGTATTGGAGGTTGCCCCCTCGAAGTGGCTCATTTCTAAGGCGTTGATATCTATTTTCTTCTCTTTTCGGAGCTGGTTACATAACAGTTTAATGAATTTCAAAAGTTCAAAGCATTAATAGAGAAACATTTAGGTTTTCATATTGCCTCTCTTAGATATGATATTGGTGGGGAATTCTACTTAAAATATTTCAATAATTTTTTTGTTAAACATGGGATGCAAAGACAATATGGGATGAAAACACCTTTCAAGGCCTTGTGGCAGCCATACAAGAAGAAGAAGCTCCCACCCCTCTTGAAGATGATAACAATATCACTAAAAGAGACCTTCCAATTTCACAAGATTAGTTAATGATGGGCAGGCTACTTTGTGACCAACATAGCCCCACATCAAACCCCATCCTCATCAAAGAATTGGTATATGTTGATGTATGTGTCCTAGATTATATGAAAGATTTTCATGAAAAAAAGGAGCATGATAATAATTTTCACCATTGTGAGGAGGCTAGTCATGATGTCCAACATGACAAAGCAATAAACATAGGAAATGAAATTTTTTTGAATAGTTCCACCAATGATACAAGATGTATGCAGTTCTAGACAGGTAGAAGCCATGTTTCTACCCAAAAGGATCAACCATTTGAAAATTATGATGAATATCATGCTTCCCTTGCTAATAGTTCAAATCCTAAGAAAATTTTTGAGGTCACAGAATTATACTTCAATCACACTAATCCTATTTTGTCAAAGAGTGAAAGTAAGGGAGTTGTAGACTTTCATGGTAATATAATTGGCACCTTTCCATTGTGAGTTTGAGTAGAGTAGTAATGTTACCCCACGTTTCACTTTGATTTTAATCATGATCATGTAAGAAATAAACGGAAGTAATCATGGTTTCCTAGAGTTTGAGGTCAATAAACTCAAAGCGTTTTTCAAAACCATGAAAGTAATAATGTGACCCTCGTGATTATCTGAGTGAAGAAACAATTAATTTTATAGTTAAACCCTCAAATATCCTCTATCATGGAATCTGATGGTCCCCTTATTTTTGATGCCTATGATCTAAATTTATTCCTCAATCCTGATGGGATAGGGAAGTTTCTCCCTTTTACTATCAATACTCATCTACAAGACAAAGTTATTGACATATGTCATGCATATTCCATGGTAGAAAAAGAAAAGGTATGTTATAAACACACAATTAATGAAGCTCTCAGTGATATAGATCCATTTCCACATCTATATGGCTCTATTGTTGACAATAATGAAGTTGGAAAACCCTAGAAGATTGATGAAACCTATAATGAAACCCTCAATGATATTTGCAACTATAGTGCTAAGAATGAAAGCAATTTCAAGAAAATCATTGATGAAGAATACAAGCTTGACCCAAATAAAAATTCTCTGTAGACCACATCAAATGCAAAGATATTCTCTTCTCCATGAACATGTGGACAATCATTCATGCACTATATTTTTACAAGGAAATGTAGACTGCGAACATCTAACCAGTCCACATCAAGTCGACACTGAGGGACAACTTTGGGGCCTGGAAAAGGTGCATTCTGGAATGATCGATGATATAGGTAAAAATTATCTTGAAACCAACAAGAGGACAATTTCTCAATGTAGTCATAAACAAGATTTGGCTGCTCCGACTAGTCATCTTATGGGGTACCTTCCAAAGTGTGATTCACATCAATAAGATCTATATATGCACAGGTAACCAAAAACATGAATTGCAGGAAATTTTAAAAAAAAAGGCTACTAGTAGGAGTAACAAGTTTGGATAAGATCATGAGCCTTATAATATTTTTCATAGGAAATATTTTCTCTAGCACATTGAGGACGTGGTTCATCCTGAGTGGACTATTTGCTTGCATCATTTCATTGTTGTCAACAGTGTGAGTGAAAGGGATGATGCCAAGTTAAATATTTGACTCAACCATGTTGGAACCAAGCAACCAGTAGTTCAAAAATATAGGCCTATTGAGTACCATGCAAAGATAGGTAAAGGAGAACATTCCAATGCACAATCTAGTGCCAGAAACCCTGTACAACCCAGTAAATAAAATGAAATATTAATAAAAAAATTTAACTGCAACTTATATGACGTGATCCCACAAATAGTAGTTGTATACATGTACCTGACTATTTTGTATAAATATCATAGAACACAATCGATGAATGAATTTGTACCGACTCTTTTGCATGCTCTGGGGGCTAGGACCAGTTCCAATATAATTAAAAAATAAACAATAATTGGCAAAGGTTATCAATGTGAAATGTTTTTGAAGAGTGCTCCTCATGGTACTAGAAGAATAGCTAACTCACATGATATTTTGTATCCAGAGGAACAATGGGACCCAAGCCCCTTGCATAACTTTGAGTACCTTGTCTACAATAAAATAATGGAAAGCATTTTAACCTTAAATTATTTAGAGTTTTCATTTTTAGCACATAAGGGAAGGGTGGTCGACCAAGAGTCAATTATGATGTGGAAACCATCTTAAAATAGCCTAATAGACAAATACAATGCGCTTGTACTCTAAAATTACTTAGTGTTTGACATGAGATTGAGAAATTAAAATTGGAATTTGGAAGTATTTCACATGGATCAATGTTGGCCCAAAAAATTATTGAACAGGGGTCAATTTGGTATCACAAATGCCACAAGTACTTATATTTGTGGTTTTTGCATCTTACTCTGGATTACATAGACCTTGCAAACCAGTAAAACATAATTGGGTCAAGCAGGTTATTGGTGCAGTATTGTCCAAGAGTGCGACAAAAGCGCATGCTTAGATTTTATAGGGTAATTTTGCAGCGTTGTTCAGAAGTATAAGCTAGCCATAGCCTTTAAGGTTAATATTAGCCCTAAGTGGAGGGAACAAGCCTACTAGAGTTCAACAAACAACTTGATTTCCTGAGACTAGAAGAGACATTTACAGGTCTCTGGTTATCTCTAAGATAAGTCGAAGCCCTATGGTATGATAGGATGTGGCTCTAAAATGTACAAGCCTGCCAGTATTTAGGCTGGCTTACATTGGTAAAAACTCACTACAAACAGTACTTTGGAAATAAAAAGAAACAAAAAAAATATTTCCCACGTGGATGCATCATACAAATAGGAACTACAAGGGCATGCACCAACTGCTAATTTATTATTTCAAAGGAGGCTATATTCATAAAATTAGCAGCAGCACTGAATGGGACACAACATACTCTAAATAACCATTTCCTAGTCTAGAGAGAAGTAGGGAACTAGCTATTTCATGCATCAATATTTCCTCCGCATCTCTCCTATTTCGCATGCTTTAAGCACAATTGGAGCATTAAGAATCACATAGAAGTGAAAATAGAGTGCATATGAACAATAAACAGACCTATAGAGAATGTAATCAAGTTCCAATCTCGAAATCAAATATTGACACAACATTCTCAGCCACTGCAGCAAGGTACCTGCCAAGACGAGGCTGAAATCACACTTGACTCATACCACCTTGTAAATCACCATAGTTTACCCAGTTAGTAGAAATTCAAGCTTCAAAGACTATTTTTAGTTAATATTTTCAATGAAATCTACCTTGAAGTATCTGGTGCATGCATCCTGGTTAACACTCCAGTAACTAACTTCACTTTCCCCATCACAAGAGAAAATAAGATCTTCATTGTTCGGGTGGAAATCAAGATTCATTACAGACCCAGTATCACCAGAAAAATTACGTAAGGTATAGTTTGGATGTAAGATACAAAAGAATGTTTAAGCTATCAGAAAACAAAAATACTGAACAAACCAAGCATCGTTAACATGTACAGAAGGTAAGTAATATATAAATTGAATGAAGAATTGTACAAGATTCAAATCAATATTCATTTACAGAACTTGTGATCTGTCAGAAATACCCTAGAAAATATTGCATACAACAATAAAATTCATACAATCATTCAATTAATGATGACCAATTAGATTTTTATTCAATTAAAATATGCATATAGCTGTTACATTATTCATTTAATCATTTCATAAAATCTAAGACATTTACAAATGGCCACAGTGAAGCTTGAAAATGGAACTACTCGCACAATTTACTTGAGTTGGACTCTAGGGATAATAGAGTTCAATATTTCTTTTAAAGAAATCCAAAGCGAGATCATCATTTTTCTGTAAAAGAAACACAATGTTGTTTCTTTCAATGTTACACAAGAATATGATCCCGAAGGTAAAGGACCTGTTCCCCATGCTCCCAACACTACTAGGACATGGGTAATCCAAAAGGGGTTGTTTCCCCATAATTAGGAACATCCCTCTCAAAAAATGAGATTCTCCCATACTCTCTTTTCACCAAAGTCCTATGTTTCCAGGTGTGATAGTCCTTTTTGCTACCCTCTTGTAAATAATGCTATGAATTGTCATTTAGGTAAATGATGTGGAAATGTAAGCATTGATTGGGATGAGAGGAGTAGGCATGGATTCAAAGATCTGAGGATGATTTGTTGCTTCGGAAGTGGTTAAACTCAAGGCTATTCATTTAATATGCCATCAGTTTTTTTTCTGACTGGGTTTAATGGCGTGCACAAAAGACAGGGGGGTTGAGCATGGGTTTCACAATTAAAGGACAAGCCCATACCACCTCTTCCTTTGAGACGCGTGTGGTGTGGTCTACACACAAGATGCAAACAAGGGTCAGCGAGACGCTAACAGGAGAGAGAAGATATATGGACAAAGGAAGTATTTGGTGAGATGAGGAAGAGAGGCGGCGTGGGCTCAACAACAAAGGTTCAAGCAAGCGAGCAAGGTTCACTCACTGGGAGTATGATAGGATAGGCATATGAGGTTGTGAATTGATCTCGAATAAGAAAGGAGATCAAGGAGCAACATATGTGCAAGAGAGAAGTATACAGGTGGAGACACTTTGTTTCTGAATACCTGTGGGGGAGTGGGTGGAACACAGTGTGCTCTGGATTCCTCTTTGACAGTGTGGAGACTCTGTGAATTTGGCTACCTACAGGAATTTGTAGGAGTAATTATTGTGTGCTCTGGATCCCTGTTGAGAAGATGGATACATAGGGGCTACGGTTCTCTATATTTATTAGCAGGTGGAAACATTATGGGCTTTGGAATCCCTGCAAGTCAGTGGAGACACTATGAACTTAGGATTCCTATATGAATTGGTTGATTGGAATTGGTGTGAATTCCCTTGAGCTCGGGGGTGATCAACTGCAAGAAATATTGCAATGCAGTTGACCTATGGTTGTGTGAAGAGTGGAAGTCCCTCCCTCAATTGGCAATCATTTAAGTGAACATATAAGTATTTTTACTTGTAAATATCTATTTTTCACTATGAATGATGACCGATGTGCTTGTGTTATGGAAATATATGTATTAGCATTGTTATGAAGGAATGTGATATCTATGTCTGTCTATGATAAGATGTTTATGCTAATGTTCTCATGGTTGTGATGGATTTCAAATCCCTGTGGTGATTGATACCTTTACCTAAATTGCATGAGCATGTATGGTTGCTTTATGTACTCAGATATATGTTATAGTGTGAAATATCCATTACTAGCATAGTCATGTATATTTTATTGGTCAAGGCTAATGTTTGTCTTTACGTTGCAATGTATGTTTATTAGTGGATCTGGTGGAACTATGTATTCTACTCTATGGCATGATACATTAATTATGGCTTGATGTGTTAATAGGCATGTTGATAGCCCGGTTGTGCATATCATGGATATAAATGGTGTTTAGGGCCTTTGGGTTTCAATGAAGACTTAATTCTAGAAGATATCCATGTGTAAGGCCAAACTTGTATTCAAGGCCATGTAACTCATTAATCTTACAAACATAAATTGTGGAAATTGCATAAGGCAGAGGACTTTACTTAATTGTGAGATTTACCACTAATATCTTGGTTAATTCGATCACTTAATGACCTTTCTTAAGTGCTAATCCTCTTCGCGCCAAGGGATACGTGTGCCGATGGAGATTGGTACAAAATCAACAAGTGATATGTATATGACAGTAGGCCTGATGTATGATAATGATCTTGATATTTATGATATATAACCTTGAATAACTAGCAGAAACCTTGTTATATGGAAATCACTCTTGTTATATATGCAGTAACCTTATTACATAATAGTAATCATTGAGACTGTGGTACATAGTAGAAATTATGTCATATAATAGTGATACATTTGGAAGTATGACAGTGATTAAAATGACAGTTGTCTCCACAAGATCTAAGCTCTACTATATACCCATGTGATGCGACGTAATCTGAGTTATGGCAACTATTATCATTCTGAGTAAGCAAGAAATGTGACGGTGATCCTAACTCAAGGCAGTGATCTTAAATGACAATGAAATGTGTCAGACGTGACAGATATATATATACCCTTGTACATTGGTGCAGAAAAAATCTCAGTTCAATCATGTCAATGCACATTTCAGTTCAAATCTTGTTAAGGCTAAAGATGATCAATTTCGATGCTTCATAAGATCTCACTTCAAAGTACCACCATGGCTACGGAAAATCATGAAGCACAACTACAAGTTGAGTCTTTGTTTCGAGCTGTGGGATCTATGTGAACCAAGGCTATGGGTATAAATATGTATCTGGAACGAGCCCTTATTCAAGCTACAATATTTCTATATAAAAAGGATTTGTGTGTGTCTATATATATATATATATTACAATGTAAAGGATAGTGGTTCTACTTCACGTAGCATTTCCACTCGAAATGATATCTACATATAGTATGGATTTCGGTGACACCTAGTTCTTTTCATCCTGATAATTCATCATGGATGAAAATTATCACGATGAAAATCACTAGGTGTCATCGAAATCCATACAATATGTAGATATCATTTCGAGTGGAAATGCTACATGAAGTAGAACCACTATCCTTTACATTGTAATATATTAATATATATATATATATATATATATATATATGTTGGCAATATGATGCAGAGTGTTGTCCTTGATGGCAACCCACTGAATGAAGATGAAGACATGAGAATGTTGGCAGGTGTTGTCCTTGATGGCAAAAGATGTAAATCTGATATGAAATGATGTTTGTTAGCAATATGATGAAGATGATGGCAACTTACTTGATGAAGTTGTGCTTGAATATGTCTTGATGAACTAAATTTGATGTATCTACAGTGAGTACAGAAGGCAATGAAGAAAGGAATTCAGTATGTGATAGATATATGATGAAAAGAGTATGTCTCTAGGCATACACGTATTTGCCTAAGGGAAGTCGCGTATGCACGCGGGAAAGAACGTGCCAAGTCGCGTATGGGCAAAAGCGCTCAAAAAGTGAAAAACCAGGGGTAACCACCATGGTATTGACCCATTGTATTGGTTATGATTCGTCTAAACAACCCCGTCCAGGAATACCATCGGATGTAATGTGGTTTTGGCTCATGGTATTGAAAAAGGGTAAACCTATAGAAGGAGAAGAAATTCATTGTGAAAATCATGGGTGTGGGTGCAAGATGTCTGAGCTTGAATGAATACTTCTCTGTGAAGTATATCTGTATGGAAAGGGTAAAGGTTTGATAATAGATCTGAATCTATGATACACGTATGAAGAAATGATGAAGCGGAATATCTAGATCTGGAATGTATTTGTATCTGCTAGATCTGTTTATGGAAGGCTTAGATCTGAGATGAGGCGAACATCTGTCTGAAGTAAAAGGGTAAATCTGAACTGAATATCTGATCTGAAGAAGTATGCTGCTCTATAATGGTTGAAGATCTATACGCTAGTTCGTTGTAGATAGAAGCGTATATACGCATATCATCAAGAGAAAGCACAGAGGTGCACGAAATGAGCTTTGTATTATGTACAAAGGTATACTACCGGTTTATGTGAATGGAAGCATGATATATGCGAGCATCGTTGAAAGGAAAGCGCCATGCAAATCCAGCCTTCCCAAGTCTGTGGTGTGTCCTAAAGGATGCTTTGGATCCAGTGTGAAAATTGATGAAACGTGGTCCATAGAGGTGCTGAGGGTTGTAGCCTTCAGTCAGGGGGTTGTAGCTCCCTTCCAGGAGAGGCTGGTAAACGAGAGCAGGGGGCCGTAGCTCCCTTCCAGGAGAGGCTGGTAAACGAGTCAGGGGGTTGGAGCTCCCTTCCAGGAGAGGCTGGTAAACGAGCGCAGGTGGGTGCCTGCGTGCTGGTAGGAGTCTGCACCAGCACATATGTTGTAAGATGTTTTTTCTATAATAAAATATTGAAGGCTGAGCAACTGCAGCGGTGGTTTTCTCCCGACTTGGGTTTCCACCTAAAAATCCTGGTGTTCATGTGTGATGCTTTGTGTGATGGTTTATTTTGTTGTTACTACACATGTTTACTGTTAACTTAACATCAGATGAATGAATATTGCAAAGAACTAAGTCAATAAATATCTGCATATTTAGATCTCTGCTAATACGTGAGTTGTATGAAGGATATCCGCGTGTATACGCGAGTTTACTAAAGGAAAGTAGCGTATGGGTTTTAGAGAGTGAAAAAGTAAAAAGTTTTGAATATGCAGTAAATACTGATTCACCCCCCCCTCTCAGTATTTTTCCCAACAATATATATAAAGGATAGTAGTTCTACTTCACGTAGCATTTCCACTCGAAATGATATCTACATATAGTATGGATTTCAGTGACACCTAGTGCTTTTCATCCTGATAATTTTCATCCATGATGATGCCAAGTACCAATCACGTGCCTTGATAGATGTTCATAGTGATCCAAACCTTAAGTGCCAATGATGATCACTTGATGACATATGGAGGACTATACATAAATTACCACACTTGATGATGTCATACATAATGGCTCTTGATGACTTGGTTGGCGGCTACATGATGACATGGATAACATTGATGACTCACATAATAACATTATGACCTCTCGCTGTCCCAAATTCCTAGAACAGACACGAAGAAAAATAAATGTTGGCACCTTGGATGCTATAAAAATGAGTCCCATAACATCTTGAAGAGAAATTTTTCCTCTTTCTAACGAGCCCTTACTTGCCCCCAAACTCCTGGTGGTTGATGATAAATTGAATTTTTAAGTTGAAAAATATATATTTAATTGCTAGCTAACCTACAGGCTACACTCGGATATACATGTCGGCCTCACTCCAAAAGAATGTGTCCCTTAATTTCAATTTGGATTCATATAAATAGAAGAGATGACTATCACTTTTACTCACTTATTTTGGTTAAGAATTTTAGAGGTAATATAGTAACATGATAAAGGAGGCCGAGAAGGATATATTTGGGAAACATAAATTATGTTTGATACCTTAAATTTTGATTACAATAGAGATAAGTTATTTGGAGGCTTGGAACTTCATTTGTAAAATCGTGCAAAAAATTGTTAGGACCTATATTACAGACACGTGGTGTCATCTTCAAAACTCGAATTGCAGAGGTAAATTTTCAGCTGACAAAATTTCTAAATGATCCTCAAGCTACAGTAGTTCGGACTTGTCTAGGTGGCATAAATCCTCGTTTTGTGTGGAAGCCTCAAATATTTTGAGCACTATACCTTAGGAACATATGTGTATAACAGAAGCTCGGAAATGCAGCTTCATCACATCTGCAATAGTATCACTTAAACTCTTGGATCTGTATATTTCCTTAGAATCATTGACAGAGAAGTATTGGACCTACGTTTTCAATGAAATTCAGGCCTATTGCATTTGAAAAAGAGTTTATATCTATGGTAACAATCTTTTGGATAGTTTTCATGCCTAATTTTGAGGCTACAATGTTGTAGCAAATAATACGTTGAGCAGAATTAAATATTTCTAGCATTCTTGGATCTTGTGCAAGCTTGTTGAGATCTGTTAAAACTACTTGTTAAAGTCAGACCTCTTAGTAACAATTTCTTGCATAGATTTGTTGAGGGCACGTTGTTGAATTATGTTACAGTAAAGCCTTACAAGGCATTATCAACACTCATAACATTGATCCTCATAAAATTAATCCAATGTTGAGTACAAGCCAAATGCTCACCAAGTTTTTAGGAACGATCCCCATGCTTCCATGACAGTGAAAATTTAAGGGAAAATTTTGTAATGTCTTCAAAATAATGAAATGTGATGCAAAAAATTTTAATTTTATTATCAAATACAATTATATATATATATATATATATTTTTTTTTTTTTTACATATCATTTAATATCTCTAAAATTTGGAGGTTGTCTCCACATGCTCTTTCACTACTGGATTATAGAAACTTGGAAGAACACATGTAACACCTTGTACAAAGGGAAACTTGTTAATTGGATGAAAGTGGCAATCAAGAAGATCAAAGTTGAATTAGAAGAAGATGCCCAAAGCTGTTTTATGGCAGAGTGAAAGACACTGGGTAAAATCAGGTATCAAAACCTTGTGAAAATGATGTAATTTCCAATTGGGATGTCAAAATCCTTATAATCCAATTCGTTCCAATGGTAATTTAGATATGCATTTACACGTCTTCTTGATGTACAGTTTGAGGCACACATTAATGATTTTGGAATTGCATGGTTAATTGATCCACAACTTCACGACAGCATGCTTTCAACCACGCTAAGAGGCTCCATAGGTTACATGGCACCTAATAGTATATTTACGAGAGAATTTATTGGAAGGACAAATCCCTCTGGAGATTGGGTTAAAGAAAAACCTTTCAGTATTTTCTCTCTCAAATAACTACCTCATAGGATTTGTTCCAGCTTCATGTGGAAATATGAGTAGCTTTTGTATCTTAACTTGGGCCACAATCGTTTAATTGGTACAATTCCTCCAAATTGGAATGGCATATAGAGCTTGCACTTGTTATGATTGAAACATAACTAGTTGTCAGGGTTTCTTCCAAAATAGATCTTGAATTGCAAGCTCTCTGGACTACACTGGATCCATCAAAGGTAGGCTCGGATGAAACTCTTAGGTTGCTCAAAGGCCTTAAGAGTTTAAATATCTCCATCAATAAGTTGACAGCACACAAACACATCAAATATGGGGTCTAGAACAAAAATATTCTAAAATAGGTCAGAGACTACTTCAAACACAACATGCAATTCAAGAAAAAAAAATCAAACAAACTCAATAAATTCACTTCCGCAGCATTAAAATATGGGGTTTTGACGAGTTGAATGCAAATAGAAAATAGAAAAAGAAAAATATTCAACTTGGTAATTTTTGGGGGTTCATTTGATAAATACCTGTTGAGAAGGTTTTCGACAAAGGTGAGCAACATCTTGAGATTACTTCCCCTCAGAGGCCAATCCGACGTGCATCTCCACAACTATGGTATCAACAAGCTACGTCAAATGATGCAAAGGAGTAGATAATTCCTCTTCGAAATCTATTAGAATTCTCACCACAATGTTCCCCTTTCTCGTGCTCCTAAAGGGAGATTTTTTTTTTAGGCAGAAATAAAACATTATCAAGAAATTAAAAATAAAATCGTTCGCTTCAACTTCAGTTTAAACTTCCCTGGCAGCTATTTTTGGCTCATCATGCAATTTTTGTTTTCTTTAAACCTTCGGCATGCCATACATGCACAATATCCATCAAAATGTAACAAAAACGTAAATTTTCTACTCCTGTAACAAATATTTGTAGACTACCTCAGAAGTATTCAAATTGAATCTTCAACTAATCGTAGAGCGAGGGTGAAGGGTAGAATATTTTGGCAGCAGGAATATGAATTAACTAAAAATTAAAAATTAAAATAAAAATTAAATGTCAATAGTAATATTTAAAAAAAACTTATATATAGTATTAAATTAAAAATTCAATATAAATAAATAAGATAGTAAGATGAATATAAATTATTTAATAGGTAAAATTAAAAAACATAATTAAATAGTATTAGAAATAATTTTTGGAATTAAAGTGGGTTAAGTAAGTCATTTATCTATGACTATTTCCATTAGAGGTAGTCTTAAGTGACTAATTTCTCATGATTTTTGAATAGTCCACTTAACACTCATTGCATCGGGTGATGCTACTTAACGTAGTTGAATCCAAAAAATGATTTCTAATATAATGCACTGTGGAAACTCCTAATACTTAAGTTAAAAGACTAAAAAATAAATTTATGTGGTTTTTGTTGGGTGTGGAGCCTAATTATCTTGTTTACTTTGTATCACAACATTAGACCCCTATACCTTCAAAGGGGCGGCAACGCCGCCCGTAATTAATCGCTACTGTGGGGGGTCCAGGGGGGGGCATCGGCACTTTTCAGAGCCCCCCCCTGGTGGGGTTTTCGGGGGCAGCGCCCCCGAAGCTAAAAACAGATGTAAAATTTCCTTGTAAAAGTATAGTAATTTCTAGTCAATCTAGGTCGTTCATTAGGCAAATGATCTGACGGTAGAAGTTATGTTTAGATTAGGGTTTTTTTCCCTAGAAAGAAACCCCCTTGTATATATGAGGGCATTTCGAGGTTTTGTCTCTTCATTTTTGCTGGATAATAGAAAGGAAGGACTAGCTGTTCGAGGTGGACGTAGCCCAAACTGGGTGAACCACGTATATATGTGTCTCTCTGGTTTTATGTTTTTTGTGTTCTTTTATTTTCCGCATATTTTATGTGTTGCATTGCTCCATAATATATAATTTTCTAACAGTTTTTTCTTGTTTTAATATAGACATAAAAAGGTATGATAAAATTCCCTCTCCTAAGGTTTGATAGATATTATTTTTTTGGTCTAAGATTCCACCTATCAGAATGAGGCTAATTTCCTAGATTTAGCGTTATGTCATTTTTCTCGCTCAACCCATTAAGGTTTTGATGAGACTATTAACTGATTACTCTCATTTCCCCCTTTTCTTGGAACTCTGATGTTGTCCCCATTCGCACTTTACATGTTTCCCCCACACATCATGTCTTGCCTCAGATGTTGACCTTAAGAGTACATTAGAGTTTTGAAGGTGTTGCTTTGGTGATGTGCCAAGAGACTCCCATGACTTCAAAACTTATCTTTCCCTAGTATGTATCGCAACCAACATAAGCCCTACATGTGGAAAAGAAAGATTTCATAATTGGCTCCCCTTATCTTTACTATACTAGGGTTTGGGAGAAACCTTAATTTGGAAAGAAATTAACCCCCTTTTTGTTTTTAACCTATGCCTCTAAGAGGATAGTCTCATCGACATTGCACGAAATTTCATGACACCATGGTGTTTCCATGTGTTAAGGCATGCCAATATGTGCAACGGTGTGACAATGCGCGTCAGGGACAGTGAAGGAAACAAATGGAGAAACAAGTTGAACTAAAAAGAGATGAACACAGAAGAGGTTTAATAAGTTATCAATTTACCTTTTTCGTGGGGGTATTCTAGGCACACCAACAATAGGTGCGAATAGGTGCCAAGTGCCATGTGTTAATGCAATCTACGTGCCAAATATTCCTCTATTTCTTCTCATCTAATTTCCAATAATTGATCTCAAATAGATTTAATATTAAACCATGCCAAAGCATACCAAGTCATCTCATGAATTAATGTCAGACATGCTAATACTTTCCAAGTGCTAACATGTGCCAAGTGGCAATGTGTGTTAGGGAGTGTTATGCATGTTATAAAGTGGCAGGGCATGTTGAAAAGTGCTAAGGAGAGAGTGCCAATGCATCTTGAGGAGTGTTAAAGAGTACTAAGACAACACAAGGGAGCACTAGGTAAAAATACATGGAAGTGAATGAATATGAGGGTGTGTCAGAGAGTGGCAATGAGTGATAGTTGTCATGCCAAGGAGGGAGTGAGAAGGTATTCTAAGAATTCACACACCTTATTGACCACTCAATTCCTACCATTCTCACACCATAACAAAAAACCATACAAATTTCATTATTAAAATCTATTGTGTAGTTTCCCAATGTCATTCAAGTAGAATCTCTCAATTACGTATGTCAGTAATGGTGAGATCATTTTTTTATTCTCTTAAACGAACTCTTTCTATAAATGCACCCCATAAAACATAAATCGTCGATTCAAAAATAATGGAAATGAATGAATGAGAGGGTGTGTTGGGGGTGTCAGCGAGTGTTAGGCGTCGCAAGGGGGGAGTGAAAAGGCATACTAGGGAATTTAGGGGATGCTAACACATGACACATAATTCCAAGGTATTTAAGACATGTTAGTTGTTACGGCATGTCAAGATGTAAACTATGTTTCTTATTTGTTTTATGACCACAATTGTATGTGATGAACCTTGTCTTGGTAACTCGTTAAGTGGGATCAGTTGAGATTGGACATGAGTAGTCTAATATGAGTTACATGTAGTTATTATGTGAACAAGGCATATGCTTAATCTCCACGACAAGTGAGAATTTGGGTTTGGTCTTAGAATGATTGATGGAAACACACTGAAGTGCCACAACACATTAGGGAATCAATTAGCACACATGAAAAATGAAAATATGATGCAAACACACACAAGTGCCACAACACATCAACTTTTCACAATGAAATCTACACACATCAAGGAATCAATTAGTGCACATGAAATTTTTTAGCTTTTTCAAACCTTTATTCGTTAAATTACAAACTATAATAGAACATTCTAGAGCTCTTGTACCAAGGATGATGGCCCTTTACAATCAAACTGATACAAGAAATACAACAAGGAATTGGTATTAGTCCTTTTACGACCAATATACCTTCAACAAGACAACACTTGACCCAATTTTTTATTGTGGACACAAATATCCCTTTCAATCCACATGTCTTGAACACATCTGGAAGATCCTCTTTCCTCCCATTATGCAACTCCTCAATCTACCTCTATCAATGAACTAAACTCCTTCATGTTACTAAACTCGGCTCAAAAAATGTTTCCCCCAAAGTACCTCTTTTTTCCCTTAAGGTCTACAACACTTAAAATTTTCGATCAGTTGTTCACTACTCTGTTGTGAACAACTCTTTGGTCTGCCCACTTTTTCCATACTGCTACTTCAAGATGACAAGTCTAGGGATATGTAGGTTTCCCTTCTTCTCAATGATGCAATACTCTACAATACTGTGAACTAGGGCTAGTTGGCTAGCCCACTTGACTGCTTCTTTAGTCCTTCAAATTATGCACATCCTTAGGCTCAATACACCTACCCTTCTACCAGTGTTGTTTTCCTTTACAAGTACATGACTTAGAGCTCTTGCTTGGTAGTGAACTAAAAACCTTCTAATTTTACTTTGATTGCCATCAATTTTCGCAACCACAGTAATTCTTTTTACTGATCTAGTGCCCACAACAGTACCCTCATCTAGGGCTCTTCAAATATGCCACCTAATAGTGATTTGAGTCCTCTAAAAATCACTATTCTTGCGTGCCAATTTTTTGTTGTCGAAAATATGAACAATTCTGAACTACTCACCTTATCATCCTTCTAAGAATTTGTAGATGACTGCACTAGGGTCAAAAATCATCCATTAACAGTCCATTGACTAAAAATTTATAGGTTGCTTCAGAGCTCTGTCCATTGAAATTTTCAAACCTTTCTTCGTTAAATTACAAACTCGTACCAGGGATGATGGCCCTTTACAATCACACTAATACAAGGAATACAACTAGGGCCTTGTATTAGTCCTTTGACAACCAATATGCCTTGAACAAGACAACACTTGACTCAATTTTTTATTTTGGACACACATAGCCCTTTCAATCCACATGTCCTGAACACATCTGGCAGGTCCTCTTTCCTCCCATTATGCAACTCCTCAATATTCCTCTATCAATGAACGAAACTCCTTTATGTTACTAAACTCAGCTCAAAAAAAATTTCCCTCTAAGTACCTCTTTTTTCCCTTAAGGTCTACAAAACTTAAAGTTTTTGATCAGTTTTTCACTACTTTGTTGTGAACAACTCCTTGGTCTACCCACGTTTTCCATAGTACTACTCCAACATGACAAGTCTAGGGATATGCAGGTTTCCGTTCTTCTCAATGACGCAATACTCTACAATACAATGAACTAGGGCTAGTTTTCTAGCCCACTTGACTGCTACTTTAGTCCTTCAAATTATGCACATCCTTAGACCCAATACACCTACCCTTCTACCAGTGTTGTTTTCCTTCACAAGTACATGACTTAGAGATCTTCTTTGATAGTGACCTAAAAAACCTCCAATTTTACTTGGATTTCCATCAATTTTCCCAACCACATTAATTTTTTTTATTGATCTAGTGCCCTCAACACTACCCTCATCTAGGGCTCTTCAAATATGCCACCTAATAGTGATTTGAGTCCCCTCAAAATCACTATTCTTGTGTACCAATTTTTTGTTGTGCAATCTATGAACAAATATGAACTACTCACCTTATCATCCTTCTAACAATTTGTAGATCACTGCACTAGGGTCAAAAATCATCCATTAATAGTCCATTGACTAACTATTTATACGCTTCTTCAGATCTCTGTCCATTGAAATTTTCAAACCTTTCTTCGTTAAATTACAAACTGTAATAAAGTAGGCTAGAGATCTTGTACCAGGGACGATGTCCCTTTATAATTGCACTAATACAAGGAATACAACTAGGGCTTTGTGTTAGTCCTTTTACAACCAATATACCTTGAACAAGACAACAGTTGACCCATTTTTTTATTGTGGACACACATAGCCCTTTCAATCGACATGTCTTGAACACATCTGGCAGATCCTATTTCCTCCTATTATGCAACTCCTCAATCTACCTCTAATAATAAACTAAAATAATTTATGTTAATGAACTCAGCTCAAAAAAAATTTCCCTCTACGTACCTCTTTTTCCCTTAAGGTCTACAACATTTAAAGTTTTCAATCAGTTGTTCACTACTCTATTGTGAACAACTCTTTGGTCTACCCAATTTTTCCATACTGCTACTGCAAGATTACAACTCTAGGGATATGCAGGTTTCCCTTCTTCTCAATGACACAATACTCTACAATACATTGAACTAGGGCTAGTTGGCTAGCCCACCTGACTACTACTTTAGTCCTTCAAATTATGAGCATCCTTAGGCCCAATACACCTACCATTCTACTAGTGTTGTTTTCCTTCACATGTACATGACTTAGAGCTCTTCTTTGACAGTCACCTAACAACCCTAAAATTTTACTTGGATTGCCATAAAGTTTCCTAACCACAGTAATTTTTTTTACTGATCTAGTGCTCATAGCACCACCCTCATCTAGGGCTCTTCAAATATTCCACCTGATAATGATTTGAGTCCTCTCAAAATCACTATTCTTGTGTACCAATTTTTTTTTGTTCAATCTATGAACAAATCCAAACTACTCACCTTATCATCCTTCTAACAATTTGTAGATAACTGAACTAGGGTCACAAATCATCCATTAACAGTCCATTGACTAACTAGATATAGGTTGCTTTAGATCTCTGTCCATTGAATTTTTCAAACCTTTCTTCGTTAAATTACAGACTTTAATAGAATAGGCGAGAGCTCTCGTACCAGGGATGATGGTTGTTTACAATCACACTAATACAAGGAATATAGCTAGGGCTTGGTGTTAGTCCTTTGACAACCAATATACCGTGAACAAGACAACACTTGACCCAATTTTTTATTGTGGACACACATAGCCCTTTCAATCCACATGTCTTGAACACATTTGGCAGATCCTCTTTCCTCCCATTATGAAACTCCTCAACGTGCCTCTATAAATGAAGTAATCTCCTTTATGTTACTGAACTTGACTCAAATTTTTGTTCCCCCTTAAGTACCTCTTTTTTCCCTTAAGGTCTACAACACTTGAAGTTTTCGATTATTTTTTCACAACTCTATTGTGAACAACTCTTTGGTCTGCCCACTTTTGCCATACGGGTGCTCCAAGATGACAAGTCTAGGGATATGGAGGTTTCCCTTCTTCTCAATGACGCAATACTCTACAATACAATGAACTAGGGCTAGTTGGCTAGCCCACTTGACTACTACTTTAGTGCTTCAAATTCCGCACGTCCTTAGGCCCAATACACCTACCCTTCTACCATTGTTGTTTTCCTTCACAAGTACAAGACATAGAGCTCTTCTTTGATAGTCACCTAACAACCCTCCAATTGTACTTGGATTGCCATCATTTCTCCCAACCATAGTAAATTTTTTTACCAATATAGTGCCCACAAAACTACCCTCATCTAGGGCTCTTCAAATATGCCACCTAATAGTGATTTGAGTCCTCTCAAAATCACTATTCTTGTGTACCAATTTTTTGTTGTCAAATCTATGAGAAAATCTGAACTACTCATCTTATCATCCTTCTAACAATTTGTAGATGACTGAACTAGGGTCACAAATCATCCATTAACATTCCATTGACCAACTATTTATAAGCTGCTTCATATCTCTGTCCAAAACTCTATGGACAGTCCAACAAAATCAACGCCTCTTCATGTCAACCCATTCCTCATATGGCACATTTATTCTACTCCATCTTCTACTCAGGTTCCACCTTCCTTTGGATTTTTTATCACCACACATACTTCTGCAAACCATCTTCCAAATTTGTGGTATATATTGCAGAGATGAACCTCTCTCTAAGGGTCATAACCCCTCTTCTTATATGTAGATTTGTCACAGTATTAATGACATACTTTATGGATTAAACATGCTAGGAAACCTCCCTAAATAGGGAATTATACTTATATTGTAATTGATTTAGAACAAACCATATCCACCCATAGCAAAAAAGAAAACTATTTCCTCCATAAGATACTCGGCCTAGCTCATATTGATCCATATATTCAGGTCATTTCTTTGAATAAATATTGACCTGAACTTTAGATCTCTACGACCCTCAAACTATGATTACTTTAGTCAATATTACACCTATGAATACTTCTGTTCTGGCCCTAAATTCTAGTGCAGACCCTCCATTTTTGTTGGTATTTATAACGGGCCTCGCAACCTAGTAACTAACACAAGGTAGGGTCTCAACCCTCTCTACTATTTCAAATTTTATGTGGACTTCACCCAGAAACATCACTGAAATCACATGCCGAAATTCTCATGAGTCGCCTCTCTTGAGATTTATCCTCCCTAAGATAACCAACAATATGTCATATTCCTACTTCCTATCTTGAACCCATTAAGGTATGTGACACTCTTGTCAACCCTCACATGATGATATTACTCTTGGTGGATGATCATGGCCTCCCTTTAGCAACGCTTACTCAGACGTCTAACTAGACCTACTTTAGGACTACATCTCTCCTATCCTCCTTGATGAAATGAGCTCCTTCTCACTTAATATTCTTTCCTTCATAGTAAGGCCTCCTTAAATATATTTTCCTAGCTAGGAATCTTAAGAATGCTCTAGAACTTACGAACTTTATCTAATTAGACCTTAGGAAATATTATTTTCCTGTTTAATTTTCTTTTATATTTTAAACCTCATCTCGGGTCCAAAGCCCCTTCTCTTGGGTTATTTTCCCACAAAACATTTTGTGATCAAAATCACACAAACCCATCTCACTAGGCTTATGGAGTACCTCCCAAGCTACATAATTTAACAACATAGTCTAGTTGTAGTAGTCATAGCTTGGTCAAGCTCCTATAGTCAAGCGAGGACTTGGTTGGGTTCCCAAGTTGAATATTAAGTAAGAGTAGTTGTGAGGGCATGATAACGAGGAAGGGTTAGGGAATGCCAAGGAATGAAAAGGTGTGATACCACATGTTGGACACTGTCAATGCATGTTGAGGAGTGTTAAGGAGTGTCAAGGTATCACAAGGGAGAACTAGGTCAAAATGCATGGAAATGAACAAATAAGTGTGTTCCAGGAAGTCTCAGTGAATTCAAGTGTGCTAGGGATGAACTGTGTTAGAAAAAGTTCATAATAGGATTTGTAAGAGGCGAGCCTACGATTGCGATAAGGGGCTCGAAAAACCAATTTTAAACAAAGGGAGAATTTTTGTTGGGCACAACACTATTTTTCCTTTACCTATTATTTTTATATGACATGTGGCACATTTTGGCCGAATGCTCATGTTTTAAACTATTTTAGGCAATTCCATATTGTACATTGTTATGTATAAGTTTTGTGGAACTCGACTTGTGCCGACCTATATCTTGTGTGTCTTGTGTATCATGTGGTTCTTGTAAACTCTCAATTAATGCTCTACTATTTATATGAACTAGACTTACATGTGAAATATGACTATGTAGGCTATGTTTATTAGTTGTTTTATGGCCATGGCTAAATGTGATCCTTGTCTTGGTAAGTTCTTAAGTGGAAAAATTTCAGCTTGGACATGACTGGCCTAGGATGAGGTATAGGAATTTCTTAGGTGGACAAGACACAATATACTTGTAGTAGGTGCAATTTATCAATTCATTACGGCTTAAGCAGAACAATGTCACATGAACTAGAGTAGCTAAGGACTTGATTGGGTTCCCAAAAACCTAAAAAAATGTAAGGATATTTGTGAGGGCATGAGTGCCATGGAATTTTAGGGAATGCTAACATGTGCCAAATAGTTCAAAGGCATGTAAAATATGCTAATATGTGTCAAGTGATAAATAATTCCAATATCTGCAATGGTGTGACAATACATGCTAGGGACTATCAAGGAAACAAAAAGGAGAAACAAGTTAAAATGCAAGGAAATGAACACATCATAGGGTTAATAAGTCATCGATTTACATTTCCCAAGAGGGGTCTACTATGCACACCAACACTAGTTGGAGATGAGTGTCAAGTGACAAGTTTTAGTGCATTCTAAGTGCCAAATCATCCTCTGTTACATCTCTTCTACTTTTCAATAACTGATCTCAAATAAATTTAATATTAAACCATCCCAAAGCATAATGAGGCATCCTAATGAATGTTATACATGATAATGATCATGGCCTCTTTAGGACTACATGTCTCTTCACCCCCTTTATCAAATAAGATCCTTCTCACTTGATGTTATTTCCTTCATCATAAGGAATCCTTAAATAGTTTTTCCTAGACCTCTTAGGAACCCTCTAAAACTTACAAGTTTTATCCACTTAAACCTTAGGAAATATTAATTTTCCTTTTAAATTTTCTTTTAGATTTTAAACCCCGTCTTGGGTCCAAAATACCTTTTCTTTTCTTCTATTTACACAAAGTCTTTTGTGACCAAACTCACACAAATCCATCTCACTAGGCTTGTGGAGTACCTCCCAAGCTACACAATTCAACAATATAGTCTAGTTGTAGTAACTATAACTTGGTCAAGATCTTGTAGTCAAGAGAGGGCTTGGTTGGGTTCCTAAGTTGGAAATTAAGTAAGGGTAGTTGTGAGGGCATGATATCTAGGGAGGGTCAGGGCATGCAAAGGAATGAAAAGGCATGCTAACACATGTCGGACAATTTCAATGCATGTTGAACTAGAGTGTTAGGGATTGTTGGGGCATATTAAGGGATAACTAGGTCAAAATGCATGGAAAGGAACAAATAAGAGTGTGTGAGGGAGTGTTAGAAAATTAAAATGTGCTAAGGATGAAGTGCGTTAGGAGAACTTCAGTGTAGGATTTACAGGAGGCAAGCCCACGGTTGTTATAGGGGGCTCAACATAGCAGTTTTAGACAAAGGGAGTTCACTTTGTGCTAGGAACAACATTTTTTTTCCTTTAGTTATTTTTTTTATATGAGATGTGGCACACTTTGGCTACATGATCATGTTTTACACTATTCTGGATAATTTCATATTGTAAATTGTTGTATATAAGTTTTGGGGTACTTATCTTTTGTTAGCTTATATCTTGTGTGCCTTGTGAATCTTATGGTTCTTGTAAAATCTCAGTTAATGTTCTATTGTTGATATGAACTGAACATAGATGTAAAATATTATCTGTGTAAGCTATGTTGCATAGTTTTTTTATGGCCGTGGATAGACCATGTGATCCTTTTCTTGGTAAATAGTTAAGCGGGACAAGTTGAGAATGGTCATGAGTGGTGTAATATGAGTTATAGGTAGTTCTTAGGTGAAAAAGGCATAATATACTTGTAGTAGGTGCAATTATACAGGTTGTTTTGGTTGAAGTAGACCAATGTTTTCACATGAAATTCAGTAGCCAAGGACTTGATTGGGTTCCCAAGTCATGAAAAAATGTAAAGGCTAGCTGTGAGGACATGAGTGCCAAGGCATGCTAGGAAATGATAAGATGTGCCAAATAATGTGAAGGCATGTCAAACATGATAAGATGTGCTAAGTGATAAGGCATGCTAGGATGTGCAAGGGTGTGTAAATTTGTGCCAAGGAATGTCGAGGAAAAGAAGGGAGAAACAAGTTAAACTACAAGGAAATGAACACATAAGAGGGTTAATTAGTCATCAATTTACCTTTTCTAAGAGAGGCATGCTAGGCACACTGACACCAAGTGCCAATAGGTGCCAAGCAAAGTCTTAGTGCATTCTAAGTGCCAAGTCTTCCTTTGTTGCTTCTCATCTACTTTCCAAAAATTGATCTCAAATAAATTTAATATTAAACCATGCCAAATCATACGAAGGCATCTCAACGTGTTCCATACATGCTAATACTTTCCAAGCAACAACACGTGCCAAGCGACAATATGCGTTAGGGACTTTTATGCATGGTATGAAGTGGAATTTCATGTTGAAGAGTGCTAAGGTGTGCTAGAGAGTGCTAATGCATATTTAGGAGTGTTAAGGAGTAATACGAAAAAAAATGAAGGGAGAACTAGGTCAAAATTCATGGAAGTTAATGAATATGAGGAATGTGTGATAGGGACTAGTGTTAATGAGTGCTAGCTTCCATGCCAAGGAGGGAGTGACAAGGTATGCTAAGAATTGTTAAGGCATGTTAGGGAATATCAATGCATGTAAATAAGTGCCAAAGTGTTCTAGGGAGTTCTAGGGTGTGCTAATTATATGTTCCAAATATTGCCAAGATATGCCAATACATGCTAGGTGCTAAGAATGTGCAGGGTTCCAGGGTATGTCAATATGTGTCAAGAAGTGTCAAGGAAAAAAAAGGAATAACCAATCTAAAATGTAAGGAAATGAGCACATAAGAGGGTTAATAAGTCAGGACTTTATCTTTTTAAAAAGGGGAATGCTAGTCACACTAATAGTAGGTCCCAATACATGCCAAGTGGCATTGTGTGCCAAGTGTTAATGTATGTCAATGCATTCAACCAAGGTGTTCCAGGGCATGCTAGGGACTACATGCATGCCAACACATGCTATGAGAGTTCCATGTTGTGCTAGCGCATGCCACCATGTGCTTGGGTGTCAGTTTCATGATAATATGTTCTAGGTACAAAGATGTTCCAAGATATGTGTGGTGCTAAGAAATGTTAGTGTGTGGCAAAGAATTACTTTAAGGTGTGCTCGGATTGTTGAGGAGTCTTAGGTCTTTCTCATTAATAGAATTGTCTGAGCTTGATTATGTATTAAATAATATATTTCATACACACACTAGTGAAACTTTACCTAAAGGGAATTTGATAGATAACAAAATTAATAGATATGAATTATGTGTTGACTCATAGGAAAACTCTATTTGACTAGTAATTACTTGAGGGAAATGATACACACTAATTACTTCTTAAAAAATTGATTGATTCTAACCACTATGGCCTTGGAAATATCATAATGGCCTAATAATACACAATAATGGCCTTAAATCATTATCTTTTGAAAAAATATATATTAGCAAGCATATAGCGTCATCAAAAACTCATTGGAATGATCAATGGTGAAAATTTTTTTTTGACCGTCACCAAAAGTAACAAAAAGAGCATTGGTGAGGGTCTTTAAATTTTTTTCACTAGAAGTGTCACCAAAGAGAGAATTAATGATGGGAGTTTAACGACCCTCACCAAAAGTGTCATTGAAAATAGCTTTGGTGATGAACCTTAAAGGACCATCACTATATACACTTACAGTGACGCTTTTTTAAGGACTGTCACCATATGTCACATTGGTGAAAGACATTAAAGGTCTATCACAAGAATGAACCTCACCAATGTCATTTTTTATTGTAGTGTATGGAGAGAAGGATGGGAAAAATGGGTAATATGGCAGTACGTCTCATGGTGGTCAGATGTAATATATAGGTGGCACAATCAAGGATGGTATTTTTGTTTATACTCCAGATAGGAGAGGTGATGGACATAGGTACTATTATATTTATGGTTCTGAAAGGAACTATGTGTCATCGTTATCAACCTTATAGGAGGACTGAAAGGGGTACTTTCTGAATGATTTTAACAAAGATAATCCACCTACTTTTGGTGGAGAGTTGAAGAAGCCTGACGATGCATAGGCTTGATTACTTAGCATGAATAAGTTCTTTGAACTGCATGATAATACAGGGAATATGAAGGCTAGAATAACTATCTTTACCATGAAATGGAAACAAGATATCTAGTGGAAATATGTATAATAGATCAGAGAAATCAGGATAGAGTAGTTGAGTGTGCATGAATTCAAGAGACTATTCAGAAAGAAGTACTTGTTAGATAGGTACTATGTTAGCAAATCCAAGGAATTATATGAGCTTGAAATGGGATCACTGACAGATGAGGAATATCCAACCAATTCCATAGAGCTATTAATGTATGTACCGTATCTTAAATATGAAAAGACTAATGTTTGGATATTTGTTAGTGGATTTCCATTATAATTTAGATAGTGGATTGAGTAGGATGAGGCTCGGTCACCTGAAGAATTTATTGGGAAACTAAAGCATTGTTATAAGAATTCAGAGCATAAGAATTAATCTAAGCAAGGATGGAAAAGAGAATATTAAATAAAGGTGAGGGTAAATGGTAGTAAAAAATAACAAGGCCTTAAAATGCAGAGGAGAAAGATAATGTTGCACCAAATAAGAAGTTCAATTCATCTAGATAGGGACATGGGTCACAACAACAAAATAGAGGAAATGTTGTAGGATGATTGGAGTGTTAGAGATGTGGTAAGGAGCATCCTAAAATGGACTTTCCACAAAATCAGGGTGGTATACCTCAAATATATAGTGAAAAGGAGGCCTAGAGTGTTGGGGTTTTTGGGAAAATCATTCCTTGTATCTATGCAGTGATGTATAATAGGAATGTAGATCATCAAGAATCTATCATTGAGATCGATGGCAAGTTTTTTGATCAAGTTATTCTTATTCTTATTGGCCTTGGATCTAATTATAGTTATTTTAACCCTCACTTGGTGGATAAATGTTTTTTGAATAAAGAATATCATGCAAAATCTTGGTTAGTGCAGCTGGCTACAGGTAGAAAGAAGAGACTTTCTCATTGGGTAAAAGCTTGTGCATTTGAACTGAATGGTATTCCTGCATCAACACATTTGAGTGTATTGTCATTGGGATCTTGTAGTATTTTTTTGGGTACAAACTTCAAGTATACTCACAAGAATAAGGTAGATTGTTATGACAAATCCATTGAGTGCTTGGATGATAATTGAGAGTAGATAATATTAGAGTGTAAGAAGAAAGGAACATCAGTTATGATGGTGACAACTACGTAGGAAAAATGCAATCGCAGAAAAGGGTTTGTGTTATTTGAAGCACACATTTCTAATGATAAAGGAAAGGAGGATGAGGGTGCAGATATATTGAGTAGGTACTCGATATTACATCAGTTTGAGGATATGTTTCCAGTAGAGATATTTTAGTTTACCCCTCACAGTGAAGTGGAATTCCATATTGAGTGTGTACCAGGGGAAGCACCAACATCAAAGGCACCATATAGGATGAGTACTTCAGAGTTATTAGAGTTGGTGTTGCAGTTGAAGGAAATCCTTGACAAGGGATACATTAGGAAAACTGTATCACGGTGGGGTGCACCGATCTTGTTCGTGAAGAAGAAGGATGGTACTCTTAGGTAGTGCATTGATTACATGTAGTAGACTGAGGTGACCATCAAGAACAAGTATTTGTTGTCATGGATTGATGATTTATTTGATCAGTTGAAGGGAAAAACAATGTTCTCAAATATTGTTTTGATATTTGGATATCATTAGGTACGTATCAAGAAAGGGTACATTTACAAGACAAATTTTCGGACTAGGTATGGGCATTATGATTTTGTTATAGTTCCATTTTGTTTGGCTAATGTTGTAGATAATTTTTATGTGCTTGATGAATAGTTTGGTGTGTCCTTATCTGGAAAAGTTTTTTATTGTATTCATTGATGACATCTTGATATATTCTAAGAATGAGGAAGATCATGTTGATCATTTAGTAGAAGTATCGAGATTATTGAGAGAGCATTATTTTTATGCTAAGCTCAGTAGATGTAGTTTCTATCAAGAAAAGGTAGACTACTTGGGACATGTGGTCAACAAGGAAGGCATATTATTGGATCTAGAGAAGATAAGGGCTATCATGGAGTGGAATATCCTAGAAACATGGATGAGGAAATATTATTCATGAGGCTAGTAGGATATTATAAGATGTTCATTAGGAACTTCTCCCCCATCACATATCCTATTATGTCACTATGGAGGAAAGGTAAGAAATTTAAATTCACAGAGGAATGTGTCACCAGTTTTGAACAATTGAAGCAGTTCTTGACAAATGCTCAAGTGTTAAAGATTCAATACCTTGACAAAGAGTTTGTAGAGAGTACAAATGTTTGTAAGAGAGGGCTTCATGGGGTCCTTATGTAGGAGAGACAACTAGTATGTTATGAGTTACAAAAATTAAATGAGCATGATCTTGAATTAGTAGCGATAATTCATCTATTGAATATGTGGAGGAACTATATTCTTGGAAGGATTTTTTTTTATTGATGAGTGATCATAGTGGGTTTAGATAATTATTAAACCAGAAAAAAGTGAACCTAGATGGTTGGCCATGATCAGTGAGTTCGATTTAGAGATTAGGTACATCAAGGGAAAAGAGAACAGGGTTGCGGATGCTCTTAGTAGGAAGATACAGGTAAATCACATTGCAAGTATGATTTCCTATGGGACATACTTATAGTATCAAATCTTATAGGTAGACCAACATGATGATAGGTATAAATGATTCATGCACATGTTAAAACAGGGTACAGGTAAAATTACAAGTCCAGGTGTAAAGAATGTGGAATATTGTCTCACGGTGGATTGCTTGACCAGATTTAGGGATAGAATCTACGTACTAGATAACAATGATCTCAAGAAGCTTATCATGACAAAGTTTCATGTGGAACCATATTCAGTTCACCCAAGCTACCAAAAGACACTGACAGTAGAAAACAAGTTTTATTATTGGCCGAATTTGAAGAAGGATGTGGCAACGTTTGTTGATAGATGTTTGGACTGTCAGTCACTAAAGGCAAAGTGTAGGCATCCAGGTGGACTGCTACAACCGATTACGATTCTAGAGTGGAAATGGGAGGTCATTTCCATGGATTTCATTAGAGTATTTCCGAGGACATCTAGAAAACATGATTCCATCATGGTTGTGGTGGACATGTTGATTAAGGTAGCACAATTAGTTCCAGTGAATACTACTTATTCAACCATTGATGTTGCATAGGTGTTCATCATAGATGTGGTTAGAGTACATGGTGTTCAAAAGAGTATTGTTTTGGAGAGGGATGCAATGTTAAATTCCATGTTTTGGAAGGCATTTCTTAGAGGTTTAGGTAAAACGTTTTCCTACAATACAACCTATCATCCAAATACAGATGGATAGACTGAGTGGGTCAGTAGGATATTGAAGGACATGTTGAGGATGTATGTGATTCATCTGCAAAGGATATGGGAATAGTAAATTTCATTGGTTAAGATTTATTACAACAATGGTTACGAGGAGTCATTAAGGGTGAGTTTGTTTGAGGCATTGTATGGGAGGAGTTGTAATACTTCTATAATTTGGAGTGATCCAGTGAATAGGGTATTGATTGGAATAGACATGTTAGCAAAAATGGAACAATAAATGAAGGTGATCAAGAATAATATAAAGGTAGCATAGGTGATCAAAACTGGATCATGGACCTATGTGATAGCTCAAAATTCAAAGTGTTTGGAAGTGTGTTGAACCTCGAGCGACTGGAGAGATCTCGTGTTCCTGATTTTGGCACCGTAAACGGTTCGAAAAACCAACAACGTATGAAGAAGTTATCGTAGTTTCAAAAGTCCAGTAAACTGCAAAATTTGGACTTTGATCAAGTTTGACTTGGATTGGGAAAAATAAAAAAAAAGAATATTTCAAGTAATATTCTTGGAATATTCCTCAAAATATTCCCCAAAATATTCCCAGAATATTCCATATGGACCAATCGGCGTTTGAAAAGTGGCATGGTCACATTGGTCAGTGGGTTAACTTTGTTTGAATTTTGGCCAATTATAGGGCGACACGTGGCTAGCCCTCAGGCTGCCAAGTGTCCACAGGCCCATCTGGTAAATTTTTGCTGGCGCAGCCAGGGGTTGAACCCTGGATCTCCTATGCATAGGCCTGCGCCCATAACACCTACACTACGAGTGTTGCTTAACCATATAAGGGCAAGGGTTTTATTTATGGCGTATGGGTTTTTCATATGGGGTTTTGAAGGGGTCCAGCCCCTTTGGATAGCCCCCCCATATGGCCTTAGCACCAAAAACCACAGGCTTAAGCCCTAACCCTAACCGCCAACTGAAGATGTCATTCACATGGCATAGTTTCCATTTAATGCAACAGTAATACAAAATCGCTACCCCGATGGTTCTGCAGATACCTGCGACGTGTTCACATGTGGATTTAGCCATAAGGTTATGGTTATCCACTCCAAAATTTAATAAGAACACACAGTTTATGGAGCATGTGCCCAAACTAACTGCCATTTTTAATGCTAGCAGCCAGTTTAACGGAATTTTTGGTGGGTGCACCAATTATGGCCTTAATGCTGAATTTAACTACAGTTAACTTAAGTTCCTCTAGTTTTGGTGGCAGATTTTTAGGGGTTATTGGGAAAAATGAGTTCAAGCTCTACCTTTAGCTATATTCGCCCAATTTTGGATTGCCAATTATTCAATTTAGACTATCTCCAACATTCCAGACTGATGGGTGAGGGTTTCACAGCCATCAGAAGGCTTTTGAGTAGCTTTTTTCTTCAGGAAAGTTCTAGGGGCCACTAGGGCCACCATGGGCCAGCACCCGTTTGGGGTGTAGTCAGGGGAGCTTAATGCCTTATTTAGAAATCCAATAGTCAAATTTAGATGTTTCAGATGTATAGGAACCAATGGTCTGGTTGTCAGAACCTGTAGAGGATTTTTGAAGGTTGAGATGCTTTAGTGAAGTTCCAGGGGCCATTAGTGCCATCTTTTTCCAGGAATAGTTCAAGGCATAACTAGGGAAGCTAGAGACCTTATTCAGCAAAAAAATAGTCATTTCCAACTGTAATCAGAATTATGAATCCATTTATGGAGGTTGTATATGAATTTTAGGAGTCTTAGAGGTTGAGAACACATCAAAGAATTTTTCAATGACCCTAGTGCTAGGGGGTGCTGACAAGTGTTGGAGGTGAAACCAAAGCAGTTGGAGGCCATTTTTCAGTGAACCAATAGTATATCCTGACTATTTTTTGCATTTTGAATCCAATGAAGGTATTGGTAGAGCCATTTAAAGACTTTTGGAGCTCAATAATCTGAAGGGAAGTTTTGGGCAGCCTAGGGTAAACTATGGAGGAAGTCCTAATTTGGGGATGTAGTGCTCATTTTGAGCAAATGATCAGTCCATTTTTGGTGTTTGAATTTTGCTAGAGAAATTAGGCGAGGCTTCAGAGATGGTAAAAGAATTCTGAAGGAGTTAGTGCCATAGAGAAGATCAGTGTAGCTCATAGCACTAACAGAATGAATCAAGTCCAAAGGGAGCCTAGATCTGTTAGCAGAGTGATGACAACCATGACAGGGATATAGATGGTATTCTAAGCCCTTTGGTTTAGTTCAGTAACCATTGTAGTTAAGTGCCAAAATTTTAATTGAAACTTTGCCATAATCCCAAAGAGCTAAGTCAAGTTGACAAAAGCTCAAGGAGACATAGCCCATGATATTCAGGTGAACTCATAGATTAATTTTGTTGTTATGTGTGGATGTTTTATTGATGCATTATACTGTTGTTACACAATTTTTATTTTTAGAAAGAACAAATGGGCTTAATAATTTAAATATTTAAAAATCATACATATATTTCAAGTACAAAATTCTGCAAATGTTAAGTATAAGCTAGATATTTTATTTGTTTAACTGAGTGGGAGGTTCTTGAAATGCTTAACAAGTTATCCAACCCATTTTTAGATTAGGTTAGTATCAGAGCACTTGGTTGCTTGATTGATAGAGGAATAGATTGCTTGTTTGACTTGAAAGGTGTTTGGACTATTAAAAGGATTTGACTGTTTGGATGTTTGCAAACCGACTGTTTCTTGAGTTTGCTAGAGGTGAAGGGAAATATACTGTTATCTAAGTCTAGGAGAGGACAAGAAGGAAGAAAAGATGAAATTATCTTCCTTACCCAAAGAAACTCAAGGAAACCCTTGAAGCGGAAAAGGTTTTGTTTGCAAAAGGCTGCTTGAATAAGAGTTTGTCCCTACAACCATTTTGTTCAGAAGATTTTTCATAGTTTTTGAAAGCTTTATGAATTTTGTTGAAGTGATTTTAGTTCATTTTCATGATGAAAATTTCTTCAAGTGAGGTTTCAAAATCCTCCTTCTTCACAAGCTTCTTTGATGAAGACATGAAGCGTGACTTCTAAATCTGGAAGGACATGGTGTAGATTATGTTTGAAGTTAGAAGAGAAAGCACTAAACTTCGTGAGAAATTGTTTGCTATGAAGCAAGAGAAGGAAGAAATTCTTCAAATACTACATGATATGGAGATGTAGCTCCATCAAGCCCAAGAGGCTATTACCAAGAACATGCATGAAGCAGAGGTAATTCACTCAAATTTGTCTTCAGTTTCCTCATCAGAAAGATGTGTTGGTTCATTTGAAAAGCACACTAGAGGTATACAGTCCATGTTAATGTTTAAAATGGGCTATGAAGGTAATGGTTTAGGCAAGCATGCACAAAGCATGATTTATCCTATTTTGGTGGGGGAACGGCCTAAGAAATTTGGTCTTGGTTATGTGAAATCTAATGGTGAAGACTCCAAAGCAATGAAGGCATGTGAGGCAACTTTGAAGAGAACTTTTGTTCCAATTTCTAAATCACAAACATGTCAATTTTTTTTTCAAGTTGATTGCCATTGTTTAAATCCTATGTTGTAACAAGAAGATTGTAGACATGCAGCTTATGGAGAGCATGTGAGTTCGGATAGTTTTCAAGACATGAACACTGATGTAGGTCTGCAAGAGAAAGCTGGAACCTCTACAAGTTCATCTCCTTAAGCAGGTAAAGAAGATGGACATGAAAAGAAACATGTGAGGTAAAATTCTTCCCATAGTCAAGTAGATTATGTTTCTGCAAGGCATGAAAATTTTTCATGCTTAATAGAAGAAAGAGTTGTCATGGAACAAAGGATTCCATCATTGATGTGAGAATGGATGTCTCACATGAAGAAGATTTGCAGCAACAAAATTTTCCGTGGAAGTGGCTTGGTGAGAAGTGGTTTAACTTCTTGAGACAGTAAGACATACTTTCATTTGTACATATGAAAATTTCAGTTAGATATGCATGTATTTATTCTATAATCTCACGTTTGTTTGAGCCACCTTGGATTGATGATCAAGGCAGTGATGTTCAGCTACCTTCTGTAAATTTCTCGCCAAAAATTTCTAAGTGAGTGCAAAGAAGACAATTCTTAACAAGAGGACAAGCACATCTAGAAAGAGAAGTTTTGACTACCTTCAAGTTATGGTTCAAAGGCACTAGCCATGCAAGGAAAGTGTATGAAGGCTAAAGAGAAGAGGTTATTGTACTCTCATCTACTATAAAGATCAATATATCAGTCTTTTGGGGTCCAAAATATTCCTAATAGGGAGGTGTGATCAGAATTGGATCATGGACATAAGTGATAGCTTAAAATTCAAAGTGTTCGGAAGTGTGCCTAACCTGAGTGACCAAACAGTTCTTCTCTTGCTGATTCTGGCACCATGAATGGTTCAAAAAACTGACATCGTATGAAGAATTTATTGCAGTTTGAAAAGTCCGGTAAACTACAAAATCTGGCCTTTGATCAATTTTGACGTGGATTGGGAAAAATTAAAAAGAAAATATTCCTCAAAATATTCCCTAGAATATTCCCCAAAATATTCCATATGGACCAATCGACGTTTGAAAAGTGGCATGGTCGGATTGTTCATTGGGTTGATTTCGGTTGAAGTTTGGCCAATTATAGGGCAACATGTGGCTAGTCCTAAGGCCGCCATGTGTCCCCGGGACCGTCTGGTAAAATTTTGTTGCCATGGTTGGGGGTCAAACCCTGGACCCTCTACACATAGGCCCACGCCCATACCTCATGCACTACGAGTCTTGCCTAACCATATAAGGGCAAAGGTTTTATTTATGGTGTATGAGTTTTGCATATGGGGTTCGGAAGAGGGCCAGCCCCATGGGCTAGCCCCCCCATATGGCCTTAGCGCCGAAAACCGCGGGCTTAAAACCTAACCCTAAGCACCAGAATTAGATGTCATTCACATGGTGAATTTTCCATGTAATACAAATGTAACACAAAACCACTACCCCGATGATTCTGCAGATACTTGTGACGTGTTCACATGCAGATTTAGCCATGAGGTTACAGTTATCCGCTCCAATATTTAAGAAGACCACGTAGTTTATGGAGCATGTGCCTAGACTAACTACCAATTTTAATGCTAGCAGCCGGTTTGGTGGAATTTTTTTCAACTGTGTCAATTATGGCCTTAATGCCGAATTTATCTACATTTAACTCAAGATCCTCTAGTTTTGGTGGAGGATTTTTTGGGCTTACTAGGAAAAATGAGTTGAGGCTCTACCTTGAGCTAGATTCGCCCAATTTTGGAGTTTCAATACTAAATTTTGAAACTATCCAACATTCCAGACTCATTGTTGAGGTTTGAAGAGCCATTAGAGGACTTTTGAGCAGGTTTTGGCTTCAGAGAAGTTCTAGGGGCCACTAGGGCCACCATGGGCCAGCAGAAGTTTGAGGGCTAGCTAGGGGAGCTTGAAGCCTTATTCAGAAATCCAATAGTAAATTTTGGATGTTTAAGATGTTATGGAACTAATGGTGTGGTTTCCAGAGCCTGTACATGATATTTTAAGGATGAGATGCTTTAGTGAAGTTCCAAGGGCGGGGCCTAGCCAAGGTAGCTAGAGACCTTATTCAACAAACCAATAGTTATTTCTTAATTTAATCAGAATTTTTAACACATTTATGGAAGTTTAAAAATATTTTTATGACTTATATAGGTTTAGAACCCATTAGATAAGTTTTCAGTGACCCTAGTGCCAGGGGGTGCCGACAGGTGTTGGAGGCGAAACCAGAGCAGTCGGAGGCCATTTTCAGTGAACCAATAGGCTATTCTGACTATTTTTGGCATTATGAATCCAATTAAGGGATATTTAGATCCATTTTAATACTTCTAGAGCTTGAGAAAATGAAGGGAATTTTTTGGCAGCTGAGGGCAAACCGTGGAGGAAGGCCTAGTTTGGGGATGCAGTGCTCGTTTTGAGCAAATGATCAGTCCATTTTTGGTGTATGATGTGTGTTGGAGACATTAGGTGAGGGTTTAGAGACAGTAAAATAATTTTGAATAAGTTAGTGTCACAAAGAAGCTTAGTGTAGCTCAGAGCACCGACAGAAGGAATCAAGTCCAAAGGGACCCTAGATCTGTTTGCAGAGTGATGACAACCATGATAGGGATATAGATGGTATTATAAGACATTTGGTTCAGTTCATTAACAATTTGATTTAAGTGTGGAACTTGTAAAAGAAACTTTTCCATTATCCCAAAGAGCCAAGTCAATATGAAAAAATCATAAGGAGAGGTAGCCCACAATATTCGGGTGAACTCCTAGATTAATTTTGCTATTATGTGTGGATGTTTTATTGTTGCATTATATTTATGTTACACATGTTTAATTTCAGCAAGAAAAAATGGACTTAAAACATTTAAATAGTTAAAAACCATACATATATTTCAAGTACAAAATTCCACAAATGTCAAGTATAAGCTAGATCTTTTATTTGTTTAACTACATGCGAGGTTCTTGAAAAGCATAACAAGTTATCCAACCCATTTTCAGATCAATAGTATAGGAAGAAAATATATGCAGATTGGAATAGGTTGTTTAAGGAGTTTCATGTTGGGGAATAGTTGTGCTTCCACATCAAACAAAATAAGAACTCCACGCGTATTGGTTCGTGTTCCAAGCCAACACCTTGGTTTTGTGTACCTTTCAAGATTAATGAAAGGATTGGGCCAGTATCCTATGGACTTGCACTGAAACCGAAAATTAAATTCCATGATGTTTTTGTGTGTTGCTACTTGGGAAGTATGTTAAAGATGTTCATTATGTGATTGACTGGTCTGTATTGCAGGTGGAGCCAGAAGAAGAATTCCATCCGAAACCACAACGTATATTGTAGAGAAATATGCTCATGCTATGAAACCGAGAAATCCAGGATGAATCTACATGGGATATGGAGGATCAAATACAAGCTATGTATCCTTCTCTATTCGATGGTTGAGTGAATGTACTTGGTACATGTTTTTGTTATATCATTTGGTATGATCTTTTGGTATATGTAAATATGTATATGGATTTAAATATGACCATGATATGTGTTATAAATCACTAATAAGTTGTATGGTGTCAATTCATTATGGTTGTCATGTTGGTTTGCTTCTCTATCGGTCGATCATTGTAAATACTACAACGAGATATGTTATAAAGCTCCACAGGTAGTATGTTTTTCTTTAAGTAATCTTGTTAGTTATAGGTGTCATTGAACATTGAGGACATTTTTCCTTCTCGGGGGGGTTGGGGGGGGGGGGGGGTTTCTCCAATAGTGTTGGTGAAAATTTCATGAAGTAAAATTTAGTAAAGGAAAAATAAGACCTTGGTCATGGGACACTTATTCCAGGTTGAATGTTGGGAAAAACATCATAGTGTGGGTATTTATTTGGTTGCCTAAGGAAATTGGCAAAGGTAATGGAAAAAGAATTTTGAAAGGAAAAATGGCATTTTTGGCAATTTATTTATCAAAATAATGGAAATTAGGAGAAAATGAAGGTGAAAGGCCAAAAATTACATGTTAGGAGGAAAATGAAGGACATTAAATGCCTAATTAATAAAAATTCTTCTGAGGCTCAGTTGGTAAATTTTTGTCAGTTCAGTTTTGGAGATCACTCTTTATTCTCTCTCTCACACTCTTGGAAACATAGAGTTTTCTTGGAGCACTTTAGCATTGGATTAGGAGAGGAAAATAAGAAAAAGAGGAAGAAAATATAAAGCAAGAAAGAGCATGATCAAGAAGGAACAACGAGTTTTCTTTCATTTATTGAATTGCATGTGTGATTTCCTTGCCAGATTTGGCATCCATGGTTACACATGTGTGTTCTTGGTTCTCTTTCTATAATTGGCATGGGTTTTTCCATGTGTGATAGTGTTATTCAACCTTGCCTTTCCATTTCTGGATAGACATGGTGTGATGGGTTCTCATGTTTTGGTTGACTTGGATTTCCAGATGGATTTGAAAATGAGTGCAGTGGACCTATAAATGAAAGAACACATGGCCGAGTGATCCTTAAACCAAACTGTGGATTGCAGCAAAGAAAATAGCCTAGTAATCATTGAACTAAACTGTAGGTTGTGATAAAGCTAGGTATTTTGTGCCTCTATGGGCCCAGAAATCATTGACCAGTGAATGGATGGATATACCTTAAAGCTTAGAGGTGGTTTCACTTGATCAGATGCAGGAATAATTTCCAATGAATGCCATGATATATGGTAAACCCTTTAGGGTGGTGTCTCAAATATGGCCTAGTCACCCCTGGATCAGACTGTGGATTACGATATACCGTAGAGACTGGGAGACAAGAAAATTCTTCATGGTGTAGGTGGAGAAATCTAGTGGCATACATGCTCATTTATGTCCTGTTGATTTGGTGAGGATTGCGTAAAATCACGTTTCTAGTAATGAGTGTGAGGTGGTTAAGCATTAGGGAGCCCAAATTGGATCTTTTTTTTTTAGTCCCACATTCATACTTGTAGCATGGCATGGGGGTGTTTTGCTGAAGAGATATTTGGCTCAGGAAATATATGGTTTGGTGGAACATGGTAGTTCTATACCGGGTTCACTTTTTCATCCATTAATAAGGTTTCCTATTCTTTATATGTTATTTGTAAATGTACTAGATTCTATGTAGAATTTAGGGCTATTGTACCCTCCATATTTCCATTATTTATATGATGTTTATGAATGTGTTTTATGACAATGAAAATGTATGATTGGCGTCATGTTTTGATTTGTAAATGAATGAGAAATGAATACATGATCTGATAGATTATGATGGAGATAATGATTTGTGGCATGAGTGATTCTTAGAGATTATTAGATAAGTATGAGCCCCTATTCCTATATTTGTTGTCTAAACCTGTAGAATGCATTTTTCTGACACGTGACCTACATTTCATGGCTAGTAGGGGTCCAATCAAGTTTTTTTTTCTAGTAATATGCATTGCTATCATTGCCTCTATGTTTCATTCCATTTCTGTCAATTCCATGAATTTCTAAGCATTAAATGGGTCCTAGCCCTAAAATTTAGCCTTAAATCCCGCAGTCGTTGGCATAACACTGGTAGAAAAAGGCCGCACTCATACTCATGAAGGATCATGGTAGTGACTAGGACCCATAGCCCCTTTTAGGGCTTGGTCAGGGATGAAATGGGGTTGTATGTCTTTGATTTGTTGAGTTTCCTCATGAGTTGGTCACTTGGAAAGTCGAGGTAGCTCCTAGAGTTTCTGTTGGTTGTGTGGATGACCAATTTGGCTATATTTTACTAGTTCCACTTCCTTAAGGTGACCTAGGAGGTGGAAATAAATAATAGTAGCCTCTCACCACATGTTTACCCTAGCAGACTGGTTAACATGGGAAAATGTGGGATGAGGGTGTTACATAGTGGTATCAAAGAATGGTTCACCCTTTGGAAAGGATGGGCAGTGTGTTGGTCATGCATTCATGTTTGTTGCATATGTGTCCTTATGTTTCTGGTGTATGCACATGCTATGTACGCATGGTGTTGGTTATGGTTGCATTGTTGTTTCCATGTGAACATTAATGGCATTGTTGTTGGATGTGTTTATCATGAGTTTCTGTTAGATATGCACTAGATATGAATGTCAATGTTTTTATGTAATGTGTATGCATGTGCGTGACAGATATGTCCTTATGCATGAATTATGTCTAGATGGTTCTATGGTTGCAGTATCATGCATAAGAAACTAGATAATGGTTATAATAATTATTAAATGTTGATATGATTATGTTTATTTATGTATTGTGATAATCTGGTCGGTCTTGCTGATGAGATAACATTCCATAATTATATTGAGTTATGTTGGTTTGTTTGTGGTTTGGTATAGCTGGCATAGTATTCCTTGCAGAAAGAGATAAAGATGACTAGCAATATGGTAGACAATAAATATTTTCCCTATGAATCAGATGAGGAGTGTGGTTTTGGCCACTCTTCTCACTTAGAAAACACATTGAGGAATTTGAACGAATAAATAATGAGTTGCAAAGTGGATGATGATAGAATCATATAGGAACAAGAGAAACGAGCATACGTTAATGCAATTATTGTTCATATTTTACCAAAATTGCAGAGATAAGGACCACTCTAGATAATTTATGGACATGAGGCCAGGACTAATGGGGAATATGGTCGTCGGTATCATGATAGTCACAGGTTAGATAGAGATGAAATTATTATTCATGGTATATTTTTGGATACTCTCGATAAGGGAGGTGATCGACATAGGTACTATTCTAGTTCTGGTTCTGATAGGCACTATGATTGCCATCGTTATTGATGAGTCTAATCACTAGGTATATCTTAAGGGGTAACGATCTCACCTTTTATCTTATTAAATCTATCTCTCTCACATTTGATTACATTTTTTCATATTTTTCTTACTAAGAAAGGTGTAGGAGTTTTGTCATGACTTGAAGCCTAACATGATTTAATTGCACGAAATAAAGAAAAATAAGTTTTTTTTTAGTCAGGTTGCATGTTAGGGCTCTAAGTAGAAAACAAGGAGAAATTATAGGAATTTTTTCCACATTTTTAGCTTCCATAATCATCCTAAGGTCACCTAAGATACTCCTCCAATAGTGCAAAGTCAAAGGCAGCCGAGCAAGTGAATGTTAAGAGGGATCCAAGCTCCACACCTCTCGAAGATCAAGGAGACAAAATCCTACTTTTTAGGGAGATGTTGGTAGTTTCCCATTAGTATAAATAAACATGACAAATAGATCATTAGGTTTGGATTTTTATAGGAATATAGAGATCTCTTGACTCTGGATTATAGATATTTTTTACTGTTGTTTTTATGTAAGAGACTTGTTACAAAATGAGAATGAAAAGTTTGTTTTCCTCTCACTGATTTGATTTCATAGGACTAAAGCTTATGGGTTAGGGCCCAATCCATGGGTTGTAGTCTCTCTTGTGTATGTTTACGTTTATTTTATGCTTCAGTATTTTATTTGATTTCATTTCATTCTAGTAGCATGAGAAGACAATTAAAACTATGGTGGTAGTCTGTCTCTCTCACCTCTTCCATTGGAGCTTGAAGAGAAACGTATCCAACCACAAACAAAAAATATATAGTTTATGATTTATTGGAAAGGATAAAGTATTTTTCATTTTTTTTATCATGAACTTGTTGTAGAATCAAGGTTATATTTATATTTCAGCCTAATGTTATCTTAATTTAAATATAATTTGATTCAAATCATCTTTTCCACTATTTAGTATGCTAGTTTGTTAATATTCAATGAATGAGTGTACGTATCAGTTGGAGGAATAGCCATAGATTTAGAGAATTACTCCTTTCACCACTGTTATATTTCACTTCAACCCTCCTTCATTTTCCCTTCCCTTATCCTACCCACAACCCTATTTTGAAAACCATCTCCATGACCACCGTGATCAACCTTCTTGGTGCTAGACAAACCCTTCAATGGTTTTGAGGTTGGAAAATAGATTTGGTCACCCCCCATCCATGTAGATACACCTTGAATTCATTGTTCCTCGCCTGCATTCCGATATTTTCAAACTCAAAACCCTCGTAACATGTTTCCTGTAGCATTACATAACTTCCTGTACCAAAACATGGATTCTATAGCAGCATTGGGAGCCACCTTATTCACTCTATAATAAATCCTCCAAATCACCTAAACTTAGTATAGGCCTTAGTTTACCTCCAAATTTAAATTCTTTGTTCAAGGATACCCCTAGGCCACACAAACTCCTTTTCCTTTTTCTGCAAAAAAAAGTAGTTTTAGTCTACTAGCCCATGATAGAAATAACATCATTAACATAAAAACTAGCATGCAGTAGGAAAAAGTTCTTCGTGATTGATGCAGTGTGTATATGAGGATATATTAGTCCCCTTCTTGAAATTTGGTTGATTAGTTAAGAGAATGAATGCAATCTACTGTAATTTTCTTTCTTACGGCTAGATTAAGTGCTAGTTTCTTCACTGCAAAAGTATAGGTTAGTTATATGGATGAGTTAAATCTACTATGACATCCTTTATTGCACAGATAATAGTTTTTATGATTTTTTTCAGTATTTAGTTGCAATTAGAAGTTTTATATACTTTCTCTCTCTCTATCTTAGAGTAACAATAGTTCCTAGCACCACATAGTAGACCTAGGATGAGGATTGCATGAGTAGGCCTCATCTGATGTGAATATATCACTCTAACATCCAATTTTGTATGAACCCTAGGTTGATAATTAAATTTGGGTATCCTCTAGGAGTTGTAGCACTCTTGGTGCAATACCAAGGCTCACCACATTTTTGTGTTGTTACAAGGGAGGTGTCTAACTAGATGTTTGTTTCTTCTTAAGCATTCTTTTCCACTTTTTGTTTTACATTCAGTTTCAAAATATTGAAAAAAAAAAAATTGTCTTTCATGCCTCGTAGGAGTAGAGAAAACCAAGGGGAACTTCTACCCAAAACCCCCACATCCCCTCATAGTCACCCTTCACTATTCTTCAGTGACTGTGAGTTAGAACACCCTCAAGGTGAGAAACCTAAAAATTTTTAGGAACCTATTGGGGAAGAAGAGGAACTTACTTCACATGTTCAAACTATGGCTAAGAACATAAACCAAGGATCCTTTCCCATTAGACAAAAAAATGGAGAGACTAGGATGAAAAACATTAGCCTTTCTATCCTTCTACACTTCCATAGCTTAAATTCTGAGGACCCTAACACTTTCATGTTTATTTTGTTTTTGTCGGTAGGAATTATGACTATGCCTCAGATGAAAAAAAGTTGAAATTGTTGCCCTCTACCCTCATGGATGTAGCCTTGTGCTGGTTCATGGGTCCACCTAGGGACAACATCACTACCTGGGCCTAAATTTAAGACTCCTTCATCAACAAGTACACAGGCTACTGTTGGTCCAAATAAACCACAAGGGAAAATATTTAGGATGGCCTAAGGGCCTGATGAATATTTAGATGAACATGAGCAGTGATTTCAACTGAACTATAATAGGGCCAACTACAATTTTGATCCCATATCACTCAAGTTAGTTATTATCCGAGTGATCAAGGAAGAAGTGATAGAAACCCTTACTATGTTCTCTGGAAGAGTTATTTATCAGCTACCTTATCAGGACATCAAGACTGTATTTAGAAACCACTCTAGGACATCTAAGAGAAAAGGTAGACCTAGTCAAAGCATGACCAATACCTCTTCCTTTTTAACCTCCAATAATAATGATATTGGAAACATGTTGGAGGATTTTGAAATTGAGATGTTGCACACATTTTCTTTGAAAATGGACACAATGCAGATCTAAAGGAAACAAGAGGAAGTAGAAGGAAACTTAGCTATATTTTTCCCTAGATGCACTAGAAGATACCCTAGGAATGAATTCTTAATGAATGTCATATATTTTTTCTTAGAATATGAATAGAACCATGCAATAGACAAATTACCTTCCTTACTTGGCATAAAAGTTGTATACTAAGGGGTGGAAGGTGGGCCATAGAAACTCTGCTTTATAAATCAAAGAAGGCCCCAAGGACCTTGGCCTTACCAACTGGGCATGAAAAGTGTGCCTTATTGTGAACAAAATTAAAACCCAAATTAACCCTTGAAACCTTGGTGTTTTTCCACTCATCCATCCTATCGAACACCTCCTTCTTGGCATTATTCCCCTCCATATCATCCTCAACCTTTCAATCAACCATTTAATCCATATGTTCCTCAACCACATCAGTGGAGCATCCCATCACAAGGGTGGAGGACTCAACTCAAAAAACCTCCTTCTTTACTTCCTACACCCCAACCTCAACCTCAAATCACGCATACTTTCTATTTGAGTTGCCTCATATGACTACCCAATCAAATTAAAATCTGAATAAAAAGTAGGCAGAATAGTTCTATAGTGGAGAGACATTTTATAGTGGATATACATGATATTAACCTTATGTCTTGAAGAGTGGTCATAGAAAATCATCCACCGTCTCCACCTAAAGAGGTTTAAGAGATGAGGGAAGAGAGTAACCCCCAAGTAAATCCACCTCCTTTTCCTGAGTGACTAATCCATCCTAGCCAACACACCCATAAAATACTGAATTTCTAGGAGAATTAAAGAATCTCTGTGTAAACATAACCCTTCTCTATATCCTTAATGATGTTCCCATATATAATAAGCTTATCAAAGAGGAATTATTCAAAATTCATTGGATAAATAAGAGAGAGACCCCCATCATCAATGTTGTAGGTCAATTATTTGATTTGATGTTGGGGAGAGTGATTTCCCAAAATACCTGGACTGTGCGAGTGTAGTAGTGGATGTGCACATTCATGGTATCATTTTCCCTTATACATTACTTTATCTTTGGGCTGCCATCAATATGATTACCACATAAACCAGGTTGAAGCTCAAACTTGAGGGAGCTTTGAGAAAGACCACCACATTTCTCCAACTTGAAGTTAAATCTACAATAGCTCTTAAGGGAGTTGTTGAGGATGTCATGGTCTCCATTGAATCCTAGGAATATCCTACTAACTTCCTAATACTTGAACCCAAAACCATGTTTAATGGTTATCCTCTCATTCTAGGAAGACCTTCGTTGGTCACTGCTAATGCTTATATCAATTGTAGGGCTGGAAACATGACCATCAAGAATGGTCCCTTGTAAAAAAAACTACTTTAATATCCTCCTTCCCAACCTTATAATTAATGTGATGTTCCTTTATAGTTGGAAGATGAAGAAGAAGATGAAATGTAGCATGCAATACTATACATTTTTTGTACCTTATATGTTGCTATTAGACGGGGGAAACTTGATGAAAATCTCTTCTTTGACCATATCCTTCAAATCCAACCCACCACTACCATTCCACTTGATGAATTGGTCAGAGAATATGAAAGAAACCCTTCTACTGAGGTATGCCTGGTTGACTCAACCCATGAAGTTGGAAATATTTTCGTTGATGGCAAAGGAGGCAACAAAGATAGAGACAAGCAAAGGAACTTGCAGACACAAGATGTGGACCGTTAATGTGCAGGTAAATGAGGCGTAAAAAGCAAATGAAGGAAGTAAAGGAGATGTAGAGGAAGAGGAAGAATATAGTAGGGAGGCAGAGGCTGTTATCATAAAGTAGTTGCGTATGCGCAGCGATGCATAAAGCAGAGTGAAGAGCATAACTATTATTGCAGAGAAACAATCGGTATTTTGAGAATTGTTGTTCCCACCGCTAATATATATAAGACATATAACTAAATTCCGAGAATCTCTACCTCAGCCGGAGGATATATGTATACAATTCGGAGAATATTTACCCAGCCGGGCGTTACACATAACATAAACATAATTCCGGGAATCATAACCCAAGCGGTAATGTAATGCATAGTTAATATAAATTACATTCTAGGAATCGTATACTCCAGCGGCAAAGTATTGCGCTTTATATTCAAAGAACCAAAGTACCATAAGGCGGAACCTGGTGCAATATCGCAATATCGCAATATCGTAACCATCGCAATATCGCAATATCGCAACCATCACAATATCGAAACTATCGCAACCATCACAATATCGAAACTATCGCAACCATCGCAATATCGCAACCATCGCAATATCGCAACTATCGCAACCATCGCAATATCGCAACTATCGCAATATCGCAATATCGCAGTTGGTTGAAACTGCACAGCAACTATCGCAATTAGAAGTTTGCGATTGCGATTAATCGCATCGCATCAGGTCAATCGCATTTGAAAACGTGTCATGTGGGCCCGAAAGGAGTTTTATCTGTTTAAACAGGTTTTATCATATAAGCCAAGAATTGATTTAAGCCATACCAAAAAGGGCAGTTTGTATGTTAAACTTATGCCAAGAGCTAAAGTTGGATTATATAAGGGGCGCTGTCATATATATATATATATAACGCTGTTGCGATGTGTTGCGTGGTCCGTGGGTTATATATATATATATATATATATATATATATATATATATATATATGCCTCGGCTTAATGGGAGGGCAATTATTAATATAAAACAATTGTGATGAACGTATGTTCCGCTTGCAGAACTCGCCACATCAACAAGACACGTACTATGTACAGAGCGTTGGAATTTGTCCAGATTTACAGTTAGCTGGTATAAAAAGCTCAGTTACGTGTATGCAGCAGTTACACCACAGTAGAGGACAGAAAAGAAAACAGAGCTGAAAGGAGATAAAACACAGTCACAGAAAAGACAAACACAGTCAAAGAAAATCCAAAAGACTAAATGAGTTGAGCTGGAATTCTCATTGTAATTTGAATGTAAATGTTTTAATCGATTTTTATTGTTTGTGATGCATTGGCAAGTCTCCGGAAGAGAGCAAATATCCCACTGAAATATTAAAATAAGCACCTACAGTTATATTTATTGAATGAGCAGATAAAAGGAATGAGAAGACATAAGCCAAAGAGTCATGACTGTCCAAATTCTTTGTGAAATACAAACAGTCATGTGAGGAACTCTATAAATAATATTACCTGGATATGCATAAAAGAGGTTAGAGAGAGTAAATCTAGAGAAGGCAGATTACATAAGTGTGAGGCAGAGAAGATTAAGAAAAGAAGAGCAGAAAGAGAAGGTACAGAACAGAGCTGATATCTGAGGTAAATCAGCAAACATTTGATCAATTGAGGAAGTTGGAGCTTCCCTATCAAGTTGCAACTTGATAGCTGTCAATTGTAGCTGACTGAGGTTGGACCCTCCTGTAGGTTGGTGCCTGCAGAAAATTGAAGGGAGTTGGTGCTTCCTTGCAAGTTGTAGCTTGCAGAATTGAGGTTGGAGCCTCCTGTAGGTTGGTGCCTGCAGAAAAACAGTGGTGAAAGGGAGTTGGAGCTTGCCTTTGCATCACAACAATAATAAGATGTGGTTTTCTCCCTTTATGGGTTTCCACTTATATCTGGTGTCTTTGTGCATGATGTTTATGTGTTGATCTGATTTATATCATCTGCTTAATACCTGCTGCTCTCATATTAAGTCTGTTGTTATATTATATTAATACTTGTTGCTCACATTCTAAGATTACTCACATATTAAGTTGGATATGAAATGAAGGTGTAAATAAGGTTTAATAGAAAGTTTAAAATATCATGAATGTGTTAAACTGATTCACCCCCCCTCTCAGTTTAACTAAGGGTTCAACAATTGGTATCAGAGCGGGTTCCTTTGTACAAGTCTAACAAATGAAAGGAGATCCTAGGTTCCCAAGATGGCTAGTAAAGAAGGATGCTCAACCAATAAAGCCCCTTTCTTCACTGGTGAAAATTATGCCTTCTGGAAAATCAGAATGAGGACATACATAATGTCTCTAGGAATAGAAGTCTGGGCTGTGCAATGGGAGTAGGATATGCCCCAAGAGCGACACGGAGAGAAAAAACAAAACAAGATTTTGTGGCTAATGCGAAAGCCATGAATGCCATCCTGAATGGATTGTGTGAAGCAGAGTTTATTAAGTAATGCACAAAGACATTGCCAAAGAAATATGGGATACTCTAGAAAACATACATGGGGGAGACAAGAAAGTAAAGACTGCCAAACTTCAAGTCTATAGAGCCCAGTTTGAAAACTTAAAAATGAATGATGATGAAGACATTGCCAGTTTCTTCCTAAAAGCTGTAGAAATTATTAACAATATGAAAGCTCTTGGAGAAAAAATGCCAGAAAGTATAATTGTGCAAAAGATTCTAAGATCTCTTCCATCCAGGTTTAATCCAAAGGTGTCTGCAATAGAAGAAACAACTGATTGGGAGACCTTGACCATGAACCAACTACTTGGAAATCTAACAACCTATGAAATGAGGCTCCCACAGAAGAAGCCAAGTACGAGGGAAGCAGCCTTTAAAACAGAAAAGAAGAAAGAAGAAGAGGGAGACATATGCTCTTGCTCAGATGAAGAAGAGGCAAAGTTTGTCAAGAAATTGGATAGAGGCTCAGGTAAATACAAAGGTAAACTCCCCTTCAAATGCTTTAATTGTGGAAGAGTGGGACACTATGCTGCTAAGTGTCCTCACAAGAAAGTAAGGAATCAGGCTCAAGAGTCAGAGAAAAATAAATCAAAGAACTGGCAGAAAGGAAAGAAGTTCAGCAGAAAATCCTTCTATGCTCAACAAGACAGCAGTACATCTGAAGATTCAAATGAATCCTCAAGTGAAGAAGGAACCTCTGAATTCTTATTGATGGCCATAGAAGAACTTGAAGGTCTCTTGCTAGAAGATGAAGAAGAAGAAGGTGAAGTCGACCTTGAGGGGGAGCTAAGAAGTGCTCTAGAAGAGATTGATAGACTCAAGCTGAAATGCAGAAAACAAAATGACATTCTCCTCAAGTATGTACGAGAAGAACATAATTCAGAAGTCCTTAAGCAGCTAAAGATAGAGCTTGAAGAAGCCAAGAAGATAGAGGACATGTTACTTAAGCAAATCAAAGAAAAAACTCAAGAACAAGAAAAGTTGGAAGAAGAAGTAGTATGTCTCAAGAGGAAATTAGAAAATGCTCAAAGGAAAATGGTTATAATCTCTTCTCAAACAACAAGCTCTAGTAAGTTGAATGAAATTCTGGTTGCTCAAAGATCCCCTATGATAAAAACTGGAATAGGCTATGAAGGAGAATCAAGTAAAGGAAAAGAAAAGGTTGATAGAGAGATTATTTTTGTAAAAGCAAAGAAGAATGACGAAGCAGCTCAAAATATTCCTACAAAAGAAGAAACCTATAATAAGGAAGATAGAGATCAGAAGAAACCACTAGTAGCAAAGAATATAATAAATACTAAGACCCCTGAGTATGTAAAATTTGGAAACCATCAAAGGAGATTCTTCCCTCCAATGAAGAATGCCACCTGTTATGTCTGCCACAAGCTGGGACACATTGCTGCATATTTTCATGCGAGGAGTAATTCAAACCAGCAAAAGATGCAAACATTGAAGAGACTGCCCCAAGCAAACAAATGGAAGAGACAACCTTACATCAGGTATGCAAATAGTTTCTATGGTTACTGTTTTTATTGTAAGGAATTTGGCCATAAAATCATTGAGTGTAGAAAGTATGGAAAAATATTGATGTTTAACACCTCAAGAAGGTTTATGAATCAAAGAAATTATGTTCATACTCATAATTCTACAAAAATTATGATCAAATGTTGTGTATGCAATCAAGTTGGACATATACCTTCCAAATGTCCTCTAAGAAGATGTAGTTCATCACCTCACAAAAGATACCAAACAAAAGGGTGCCTCCAGTGGATAAAGAAGGTGAATAAGTGTGACCTGGCTCTAACTGCTCAAGATTTGAAAATCCAATGGTATTTGGATAGTGGCTGCTCTAAACACATGACAGGAGACAAAAGTAAGTTTATAACTCTTGATGAAAAGAAATATGGCAATGTTACTTTTGGCAATGATAAGTTAGGAAAGATCAAAGGAAAAGGCTCAGTCAGCATAGACAATGGTAGAGGAAAGGCCCAATATGTACTATTTGTAGATGGGTTGAAATCAAATTTACTAAGTGTCAGTCAGATGTGTGAGAAAGGCTGTGAAGTTCTTTTTAGAGCACAAGATTGTGAAGTCAGATCAAGCACCATAGGTAAGACTCTGCTCAAAGGAGTTCGAACAGAAAGTAATGTTTACATTGTGAAAGAGGAAGATGAAGCATGTCATCTTAGCAAACTAGAAGAGTCATGGTTATGGCATAAAAGGTTGGGACATCTCAGCTTCGATCACATCATCAGACTAAGCAAGAAGAAAGTTGTCAGAGACATGCCAGAAATAAAGAGGCCTTCTAATACCATATGCAAATCATGTCAATTAGGCAAACAGACTCGCACATCCTTCAAGGCCAAAGATGAGTTATCAACAAGAAGACCACTCTAGCTTGTGCACATGGATTTGTGTGGACCTGCAAGAACTAAAACACCAAGTGGAGAATCCTACTTCATGCTGATAATAGATGATTTCTCCAGAATGACATGGGTTGCTTTTCTCAAGAATAAATCGGAAGCTCTGGACAAATTCAAAATATTTAAAGCATTAGCAGAAAATTAGACAGGATGCAAGCTGAAATGCATCAGATCAGACAGAGGAGGTGAATTCACTGATTATGACTTTGCAGACCTATGCAATGAACATGGCATAAAACAACAATTTACTATTGCAGGGACACCTCAACAGAATGGAGTAGTAGAGAGACAAAATAGATCTGTTCAACAAATTGCCAGAGCCATGATGCAAGAGAATAATATTGCTCAAACCTTCTGGGCAGAAGCAGTGCACACAGCAGTACATATCCTTAATAAAGCTCACTTAAGGCCAAGTAGTGACAAGACTCCCTATGAACTATGGCATGGAAAGCCAGCCTCAATCAAACATTTCAAAATCTTTGGTAGCAAGTGTTACATAAAGAATAATGATGAAAACCTTGGGAAATTTGATGCAAGAGCAGATGAAGGAATATTCTTAGGATATGCATCCAAAAGTAAAGGGTACAAGTGCTACAACAAGACTCTTCGGAAAATAGTTGAATGTATTGATGTGAGATTTGATGAAGAACTTCCAAACAATACAAGAAATACAGACTGCTGCAGTCCATCAGACAACCATGAAGAGGAAGACAAGGATGATGATGAAACAAGCAAGACAATAGATAATGCAGAGCTGAGCTCGAAAACCCCCTCAAGATACACTCAGAAGAATCATCCTGAAGATCAGATCATAGGAGACAAGAAAGCAGGAGTTCAGACAAGAAGGCAGCTAACAGAACAAACAGAAGAAGTATACATAGCCATGTTATCACAAATAGAGCCAAAGAAATTTTAAGAAGCCAGCAAGGACAAGTATTGGATAAAAGCAATGAATGAAGAATTGGACCAAATTGAGAAGAACAATACCTGGGAACTAGTTCCTAGACCTATTGAAAAAAATATCATTGGTTCAAAATGGGTATTCAAAAACAAAATGAATGAGCAAGGACAAGTAATCAGGAATAAAGCAAGGCTGGTCTGCAAAGGATACTCACAAATAGAAGGACTTGATTATGATGAAACATTTGCCCCTGTAGCTAGAATGGAAGCTATAAGAATGTTCCTGGCATTTGCATGCTATCAAGACTTCAAGGTATATCAAATGGATGTAAAGTCTGCTTTTCTTAATGGAGATCTAGAAGAAGAAGTGTACATGGAACAACCAGAAGGCTTCTCATTGACAGACAAAGAAGACTATGTGTGCAGATTGAAGAAGGCCCTATATGGACTGAAACAGGCTCCTCGTGCTTGGTACTCAAGACTGGACAAATATTTGCAAAAACAGGGTTTTAAGAGAGGTGGAGTAGACAACAATATATACATAAAAGCACATGAAAATGAACTCCTAATTGTTGTTGTATATGTTGATGACATTATGTTTGGAAGCAACAAAGATGAACTAGCAAAAGGGTTTGCTGATGAGATGAAAACAGAGTTTGAAATTTCTATGATTGGAGAGCTCAGTTTCTACTTGGGACTGCAAATTCAACAAAAGAACACAGGCACCTTCATCTCTCAAGAAAAATACTTAAAAGAAATGCTGAAAAAATTCAAAATGGAGGACTGCAAACCTGTGACAACACCCATGATCATGGGATGCAAGCTGTGTGCTGAGGATGGGACTGCAGATGTAGATCAAAAACTCTACAGATCCATGATAGGAAGCCTGTTGTATTTGACAGCATCAAGACCAGACATCATGCTAGCAGTAGGACTAGTGGCTAGATATCAAGCAACACCTAAACAAAATCACCTTCTTGCAGTCAAAAGAATATTTAGATACCTACAAGGAACAACACAGTATGGACTTTGGTATCCTAAAGGAAAAAGCTTCACTTTGACAGCATACACAGATGCAGCTTGGGCCAGTTGTGTAGATGACAGGAAAAGCGCAAGTGGAGGTGCTTTCTATCTAGGAGAAAGTTTGGTGGCATGGTTAAGCAAGAAACAAACATCTATCTCTCTGTCTACAGCAGAAGCAGAATATATAGCAGCAACAACATGTTGTACACAAGTCATGTGGATGAAGCAAACCCTCCAAGACATGAAGGTAAGCATTGATGAACCTATCTCAATCAAATGTGATAATACAAGTGCTATAAGTATATCTAAAAATCATGTGCTTCACTCAAAAACCAAACATATTCCAATCAAGTATCACTTTCTCCGAGAATAAGTAGCTCAAAATATTGTAAAACTGGAGTATGTACCAAAAAAAGAACAAACAGCAGATATATTTACCAAACCACTTGCCAGAGAACCATTTGAATATTTGAGAGACAAATTATGGGTAGTATCTGTAGATGCTACTCTCTGATATGAAGAGAAAGCACAGTTTCAGGGGGAGAACAGAAACGAAAATATCATTCTCAGGGGGAGATCAGCCAGCAAGGGAAGCATGAAAACAGGTCCTCGGGATCAAAGGGATTATGGAAATAATACATTCAGCATAAAAGAATCAACAAAAAGGCAAAAGGGTCTGTCGTGGAGCAGAAGAATAGTGAACCTGACTTGTATATAATCCAAAGTTTGGAGCAGCAGCGTACAAAGTCAGGAAATTTCAGGAAATGCATGAAATATTGAAAAAGGAATAAAACCACAGCATCAGAGAATAGAAGCTTCACAAAAATTCGAATCCCCTTGCCATTGATGTCAAAGGGGGAGAAGAGCAAGCTTTCTTGATGAAAGGAAACGCGGGAGAAACTACACCTATCGGAAAACGGAAGGAGCAATTCCACCGACGGTAAAGAGAGGCTGTTGGAAATGTTGTCATTGATGGAAAAGGAGGCGAGAAAAAGATAGAGACGGAGAAAAGGAAGCGAATACGAGAGACAAAGCTGTTATCATGGCAATGGAGGTAGCGAAAGAAGCAAATGCTAGGAAGTAAAGGAGATAGGTAGAGGCGGAGGAAGTGAATATAATAGGCGGACGACGACGATGAGGTAGAGACGTGGGCGTGTGCGAGAGAAACAGCTATTATTCCGAGAATCGTTGTTCCCACCTGGTGAATATATATATATATAAATAAATTCTGAGAATCGCTACCTCAGCCGGAGGATATATGTATACAATTTCGAGAATCTTTACCCAGCCAAGCGTTACACATAACATAAATATAATTCCGGGAATCATAACCCAAGCGGCAATGTAATGCATAGTTAATATAAATTTCATTCCGGGAATCGTATACTCCAGCGGCAAAGTATTGCGCTTTATATTCAAACCAAAGTACCATAGGCGAACACAGCCCCGAGAATATCGCAATATCGCAACCATCACATCCATCACAACCATCGCAACCATCGCATCCATCGAAACTATCGCAACTATCGCAATATTGCAACCATCGGAGCCATCGCAACTATCGCAACCATCATCCAGCATCCATCACAAATATCGCAACAATCGCAATATCGCAGGTTGGTTGACGCATCAACTATACATGAAATAGGGTTGCGATTGACAATTAATCGCATCGCATGAGTCATCACATTGAAAACGTGTCAGGTGGGCCCGAAATGAGTTTTTATATGTTTAAAAAGGTTTTATTATATACGCCAAAAATTGATTTAAGTCATACCTAAAAGGGCAGTTTGTATGTTAAACTTATGCCAAGAGCTGAAGTTGGATTATATATATATATAATGCTGTTGCAATGTGCCGCGTGGTCCGTGGGTTATATATATGCCTCGGCTTAATGGGAGGGTGATTATTAATATAAAAAAATTGTGATGAACGTATGTTCCGCTTGCGGAACTCGCCACATCAACAAGACACATACTATGTACATAGCGTTGGAATTTGTCCAGATTTACAGTCAGCTGGTATAAAAAGCTTAGTTACGTGTATGCAACAGTTACACCACAGCAGAGGACAGAAAAGCAAACAGAGCTGAAAGGAGTTAAAACACAGTCACAGAAAAGACAAACACAGTCAAAGAAAAGCCAAAAGACTAAATGAGTTGAGCTGGAATTCTCATTGTAATTTGAATGTAAATGTTTTAATCGATTTTTATTGTTTGTGATGCATTGGAAAGTCTCTGGAAGAGAGAAAATATCCCACTGTAATATTAAAATAAGCACCTACATTTATATTTATTGAATGAGCAGATAAAAGGAATGAGAAGACAGAAGCCAAAAAGTCATGACTGTTCACTCCAAATTCTTTGTGAAATACAAACAGTGATGTGAGGAACTCTATAAATAATACTAACTGCATATGCATAAGGGGAGTTAGAGAGAGTAAATCTAAAGAAGGCAGAATATAGAAGTGTGAGGAAGAGAAGATTAAGAGAAGAAGAGCAGAAAGAGAAGCTACAGAATAGAGATAATATCTGAGGTAAATCAGCAAACATTCAGTTTGATAAATTGAGGAAGTTGGAGCTTCCCTATCAAGTTGTGAAAATGACTTGATAAGTTTTGTTAGTTTTAACTAGCGGGGTTGGGCCTCACAGCAGAGTTTGGTGCTTGCGGAAAATTGAAAGAAATTGGTGCTTCCTTGCAAGTTGTAGCACGGAGAATTGAGGTGGAGCCTCATGGTTTGGTGCACAGCAGAAAAATGCTGGTGAGAGGGAGTTGGAGCTTGCCTTTGCATCACAACAATAATAAGATGTGGTTTTCTCCCTTTATGGGTTTCCACTTATATCTGGTTTTCTCTATACACGATGTTTATGTGTTAATACGATTTATATCATCTACTTAATACCTACGCTCATATTTAGTACGCTATTATGTTATATTAATACTTGCTTTGCTCATTCTAAAAGATTACTCACATATTTAGTTAGATATGAAATGAAGGTGTAAATAAAGGTTTAAAAAAAAAGTTTAAAAGATCATGAATGTGTTAAGCGATTCACCCCACTCCCTGCGAGTTTAACTTCAGGGTTCAACCCATGAAATTGCCAATATTGTAGAATTTAACCCATCTATAACCCTAAATATCAATCCCTCTTTCTCGAGAAAATAGGAAGAACAATTATGAAAATTATTGAGGGAGAACTTAGATGCTTTTTCTTGTTATTAAAATTAAATGAAAGGGGTGGATCCCTCAGCCTGCACAAATGATATTTACATCAACGAGGGATGTAAGCATGTGTGCAAGCCCCAAAGGAGAATGAACCCAACCTTGGACGACATAGTAAAGGATGAATTACATAAGTTTCTAGATGCAGGGTTCATATACCCCATATCAGACAATGAATGGTTGTCTCCTCTTGTCTTATTCCCAAAGAAGAAGGGGAAGTGGAAGATTTATGTGGATTACAGAGAGTTGAACAAAGCCAAAAAGAAAGACCATTTCCCTTTAACTTTAATTTACCACATCTTGGATGGTCTTACAAAGAATAATTTCATCTCTTTTCTAAATGGATTCCATGGTTACAATCAGATCCATAACAGCCTTGAGGACCAAGGAAAAACCATATTTACATATCCTTTGGGCACCTTAGCTTATAAAGTTATTCAATTTTGCCTATGCAATGCCCATGTCACTTTTGAGAGAGTATTCCTAAGCATTTGTTTTGAGCTTCTCCATGATTGTATGGAAATATACATGCATGATTTCACACCCTATGAGTATAATTTCCAAGATTCCCTATCAAATCTGAGTAAATTCCTTAGGAGATGAATTGAAATGGATCTCTTTCTTAGTCTTAAGAAGTGTGAATTCTTAAGGAAGGTAGGGATTTTCCCTTGCCACTCCATATCTTAGGCAGGGATATAAGTAGACCAAAACAAAATTTTCATCATAAAAAGGGTTCCTATCCCTCATGAACAGAGAGATGTCAAGAGTTTCTTGGGCTTGGATGGTTAATATAGGAGATTCATCAAGGATTTTAGAAAGTTGGCTTCAACATTTTTTAGATTGCTGTCCAAGGACTCTGAATTTTGTTGGTCAAGTATTTGTCAATATTCCTTTGAAATCATAAAGGAAAAATTGACCAATGCCCCTATACTTCAAGGTCCCAACTGGGCTCTACCTTTCCATATCCACACTGATGCATTAGATAAAGTTGTGGGGGGAGCCTTAGGGAAAATGGATGATAAGTTTCCCTATGAAATTTATTTTGTCAATCGAAATATGTCTAATATTGAACTGCACTGCACTATCACTAAGAAAGAGCTTTTAGTTGTTGTCCACTCCTTGAATAAATTCAGAAATTATATTACGGGGTACCAATTTTTTGTGAATATCACTAAAAGGAAAATACCCTCTAGCAGAGATTATAACGAAGGTTTTTAGTGTTATTAAATTGGCCAAAATTGATCAAAAAACATTTTCTACAACATTCGTTTTTGGTAATGGAGGTTTTGGCGGAGATTCTAATGGAATTTCAACACAATTATAAAAAAAATGGGCAACTGGAGGTTATTACAAATTTTTTTCTCATCGGTGCGCTAATCAAGTGTCAACGTACCAGTGTGTTTTAGAGTGAATGCACCAGTACTGCAAACCTACAAAGCACCAGGACGGAAAAAAATATAGTATGCCCCGAGTTGTTTAGTAACATCCCAGTGCATGTTAGCTAGACAGTCGCCCTAGGGCAGTCGAAGGTGCGTGCATAGGGCCTAAAATGTCTAAAAATCTAACTGATACAATGCACCGGTCATTGTAATTGATATTGGGAATTGTGCAGTACCCATAGGTTGTATCAATGCACTGGTGCGTAGTATTATTGACGTGGAGTATCACACAAATGCACCAATCATTATAATTAGTATTGGGATTTTTTCGATGCCCATACATCGTATCAACGCATTGGTGTGGAGTATTATGAAAACGCACTGGAGTGCAGTATCACACAAACGCACCGATCGTTCTAATTGTTATTGGTATTTTTGTGGTGCCCATAGGTCGTAGAAACGCACCAGTGATCAATCTCACATAAACGCACTAGTGCGCAGTGTCGCACAAATGCATCGAGAGTTATAATTCATATTGGTATTTGTGTGGTGCCCATAGGTCATAGAAATGAATTGGTGTGCATTAGAATACAAATGCATTGCTGCACATGACTAACACACGTCAGTGTTAATTTTTTATTTTTTAGAAACATCGACCTGCGACAGTGAAATTATTGTGATATTTTAAAATTCATTATTCATCAAAAGTCGACACATATCTTATAACAATATTTGTATCAATTAAATTTTTATTAGTGCATTTGAATGTGATGTTTGGATTATTTTGTTATATCATATCATAATTGTTGTGATTTTTTAAAATTCATTATTCATCGAAAGACGACACATATCTTATAACAGTATTCATATCAATTAAATTTTTATTAGTGCATTTGAATGTGATGTTTGGATTAATTTGTTATATCATATCATCAGATTTTTCTTCTCTTCATTATAATATTTGATCATCCATATATTTAATCAGTGGTGTTACATTTCATAGCTACAATGGAGAATGCAATAGAAAAAATTAAAATGCATTTTATTATATATATATGAATAAGACACTATTTGTCATACAAATTGGGACAGTTATTGGTATCCCTTTGTCTTTGAATTAGGGCACTATTTCCATGACATTAAATACAAACATTTCAAAAAATACAACACCTTGCTTTGATATCCAAACATAATGAGCATCATTCTTCGATTGAACTGTTGCCACTACTCGAGCTACTTCCATGACTTGGGTTCTTATGAGGAAAGTTTTGTTCACGGTGTTGATTGTTTTCTTCTTCTTCACCTTCCATCTACAAAAATAAAAATAAACTTTAATGAGTGTATATACATTGGTGGGAATGATGAAAATTGTAATATTAAATAATATATATCAATGTAAATAAAAAAGAAATGACGTACCATAGCAACAATTGATCCATGAACTATACACATTCTTTCAAAACCAAATTTCATGCCATCTTTCAAGATTTCATTTGTTGGCCCAGTTCCATACTTTATTTCCTGCACATTTTATACCTCATAACAAATGATATATTTAATATAAAATATTTTTCGGTTCTATTAAATATAGATGGAGCTAAGTAAAACAAGATTTATAGATGCTTACAAACTCCACAATTAATTTATAATATGCCAACATATACTGACAACCCATATTTGACCCAGTGTCAATCAATTCGTCTGATGGTCCCTCTTTTTATTTTAGCACCTGTTTGAAGACATTCAATGATAATTGTTTTAAAAAAACTTAAAATATACAAAAATGAAATCTCGTTAAGTTGTTATAAGAAAATAACAATTACTCACAAACTTAGATATCAACACTTTTGTTTGTTGTCATCCTGTTATATGTGCTGAATGGGTTCCAGTTTCTTTTGTTTTCTGCAAGAAAATACCTGAAAATTAATATTGAATGCTAAATGTTTTATTTATGGTACGTAATAGAAAATTTTAATTATTACATATTACATTTAAAGCACATTTTTGTTTAGATGGCTCCTCGTGTGATGCAATTATGTCCATTTCTTTGACCATCTCCTTGTACACCTTTTTGGACATTCCTACTAGCATATTTCTGATGTCAGCTCATTCGTCCTTTGAGATTTTCATAATCTTCCTAAAAATGTAACATGACAATAAACTATTTAATTTTTATATTTATATATGAAAAGTAAATATAACAAAAGCGATATTTATAAATGATTTCTTTCTAGTAATATATACATATAATTATAGAAAAAAATTTAAAGGAATATTTCTTATTGATTCCTTCTTTTTTGTGGTTGTATGTTTTTGCTATTAAACGTCTGACATGTCTCATTGACCAACTCTCTGGACTCTTCCTATTGTTTACATAAAGTTTGGTTCTTGGAATCATTGGATTGATTTTTGTATTGTAAGTGGAAAGAACGTCTATACATTCATTCCACTAGATCCCTCAATTTTTTGTAAAAGTTTTCCCCCCTTTCGTTAACCTCCAACACCACTCTAGATGAGCTAAGGAGAAATTCATTGTCATCTTCATGTTCTATTTATTTTCTTTTATTAGAGAAACATTCATTTTCTGAGTTGTTGGTCCCTATAGAACATTGAGCATACGTGAATTAATAGATTGTTTGAAGCATGTTGTCTAATAATTTTATGTATATTATTAATAAAAATTAAAAAAAGAAACTCATATTGGATTGATACTATTTTTTCATTCACCTGATTCATCCTTTTGCAATTTTCCCATCAAGATTTTACGCTCTTCTAGTCCTAGATCATAAATATCCTTATCTAGCTTCGTCATTTTGTGGCTCTGCATGATACAAAATAAATAATACATGTTATTTAAGCTTACATATAGTTCAAAAATAATAAGTTTTGTAAATAATTTACAAAGAACTTCCCTTTTTTTCTTTTCTGGATGTGCTATTAGTATTTTTGTTACTTGATCTCTTGCCAGCCATTTATTTATCAATATGAAACATGTACCATACCATTCATTAATATATTTTATAAATAAATCATAAAATTTTCAGGTAAAAAAAAAAATATCAATAAACCACTGCACCTTTAACGATGTATGCATTGACGTTGGTGCATCATGTTATTATAAACGCACCGCCAAAATAGTAGAAACATTGTACAGTTCTCTATGTCAACAAGGAGAACCTATGGGTTATATTTTAACGAGCGCACTGATTAACACTTAAAAATTAATAAAAATCCTCTAGTGTTATTTTTTGTAGCATATGATGTCATGGAGGGGCAGTGCGGCATATTCTTATAAATGCACCACGAAAACAGGAAACCACCGTACGGTGCTCTCTGTCAACAAGGAGACCCAACACTTTATATTTTAAATGGTGCACCGATTAACACTAAAATAAAATAAAAACTTGTTTATGTCAAAGAGTACATGCACGGTGTGCTATAATGAAATAGTGCACCAGTTCCCTATTTTACATATGGCGCATAGTTTAAAAGAAAACATGTTTTTAAATTTTTTTATCAAAGAGTACGTGCGCGGTGCCCTGTGATAAAACAATGCACCGATGCGCTAGTTTGCACAGGGTGCACCGATTAAAAAAAATCTGTTTTTTTTTTAATTCACGCAAGAGCTGAAATGGAATGGGATCTCAATAAGCAAGTGACCCCATGGGTTAGATGTCATATGGCTATATATATAGAAATATAAACCCTATAAATCTAAAATGAAAAGCCCTAATTCTAAAATCACAGAAATATTAAGAGCCAAGGGAAGAAACAAAAATAATCAAGGGTTTAGCGTAAGAATGGATTTATTTAGTTTTTTTTTTTTTCTAAAAATGCATAGTAAATTAAATTTTTTTACTTACTTTGTAAAAAATACTGTAGAAAATGTAAAAAAAGACAATAAAATTTAGTCACCAGATGGTTTGAAATTCTATGGTACAGGGTTTGAATCACCAGAGGTTTGGAATTCAGATTGTCTGAATAGTTCTGTTAGAAATTATTTCACTTGTCCGCAATGCTCTCGTGCTCTCTTTCTACAGGTATGTCTCGTGCAAATCTCTCCTTGAAAATTTTTGAAAAATTAATGAAATAATGAAAAGTGTTTACTATTTAAAGAATTGTATTATGAAATTAGATTTTCGAAAAAAAATTCGCCCATTTTTTAATTTACCGCTTTTTTTTTCACTTTAAAAAGTTATTCTTGTGCTTTTTTATTTTGCAGTTATTCAGCTCCAGAGTGTCAATTAATAACACCACATCAGTGCACAATAACTAAAATGCACCAGTGCAGTTGCCTCTACATTAGCACCGACAACAATAAGTCCATTTTGAAGGCACCGAAATTGCTTTTAGGTTTTTACACCAAAATTTATTGGTGATTTTTCTCCAATGTAGGGAGAAAATATCATAATTATATCGAATGGAAAATTCTTCAAAATCCAGCTCGTTCCATAGTATATCTCAAAGTCCATCGTAGAGTTCTCCTTATCCATCTCGAGATGTAATATTTAATTCATATTTTATTTATATTTTCATTATCTAATTGAATTTATGTTTTATATCCATGTCAATCAGCTTAACAAAATATATAATGTATAAAAATTTGCAAGTTCATGAAAATTCAGAATCGAGTTTAGATGCACAAAATATTCAAATGGATCAAAAATGTCAGAAGCTTTTATCATGAGCAACATACCGCATGGTGAATTTGGTAGATGAAAATGGACATCTGCTTCACCCAGCCAATTGTAACAATATTTCATTTTCTAGCCACAATCATGGATGATGATGGTAATAATAATTGTTTGGTATATTAATGTAATTATTTCAACATCAAACCAATTAATCATGCATTTTCAACGTGCTTAGTAATTGATATCATAGATTTTTTAATACCATCTTCCGTTGCACCCCACGACAATGTCAAATCGAGAGAAGGCTAAATTAAGAGAAAAAATCAGAGAGGAACGATACCAAGAATGGTTGAATCAACCACCTATTCAATTCCCACTATGTCCAGATTCACCAATTAGGAATGACTACAGCAATAGTAGTTCCTCACAAGATGGAAATGGAGGTACTAAAATAGAGGTTGGTATGGATGGTTACTTAAGGGATACAGTTGCCATGGAGGCAATTTTGTTAGATGCATTCTAGAACAATGATCAGCTAGGAGATGATGCTCATATCACTGATACCTTTTTCGAAAGCCTTAAATTTGTGTCCATCACCCCTCTCTTTGGCCCTGACAGTTAGTCAAAATATACCCATTTGGGGACAACAATGTTACTATACAACTTGAAAGAAAAGTTTGGCTTGTCGAATGCACGTTTATCAGAAATTTTCAGATAAGTTACCATACAGGCCTCCCTTATATTTTGAGAAATATAATCACACAATGAACATTACAAATGGTCAATTTTATGAGCATTAATAATTATATCAGCATTAATGTACATTTAATATTGTCCATGATCACCAACTACAGTTTATTCAAACATAAGGTTCTTCAGAGTGATAATGTCTAGCCCGGTAGCTCCAAAGAGGCAAATAAATTGTTGAAAATGTTGGGTGTTGAGTACATATCATAACATGCATGTCCAAGTGATTGTATTCTATATAGAGAAGAATATGCAAACAATGAAAAATGTCTAAAACATGGGCATGATAGGTATGATAAATCAAAAAATAAGGGTAAATCACGTGGTCCTCATTTTAAGATATTGAGGCACATACCTATAATCCCAAGAATTCAAAGGCTCTTTCATTGCAAATAATTAGCTAGGTTGCAGGGATGGCATGCCTCACATAGAAGTGAGTTGGGAGTTCTGTGAATCCCAATGGACTCAATATCCATGAAGCATATAGAGGATATGTGGCCAAAAAAATTGAAGGTTTAAATACAAAGTCCATGACTCAGCATAGCCATGGATGGAGTCAACCCATATTCCCTCTAGAACACCAACTATTCTGTTTCACCTATAGTAGTGATCAATAACAATATCCCGCGATGGTTTTCGGTGAAGAATGAACATTTTATGTTGGCTCTCATAGTCCCCGGTAGAAGGCAAGTGAAGAATATGGATGTCTACTTACAACCACTGGTGGATTAATTGAAGGAATTATGGGATGGGATAAATGTATACGATGAATGAAGAGCTATCGCAATAGAGAGGAGTTTTACCTTGTATGGGATATGTTCTTATATGACACATGATTATCCAGAATTAGGAGTTTTGTCTGGTAAATTACATGTTTATTTATTTGTTTATTATATAAGTAAGAATATTCTTTCGCATATTAGTTATTTAATCCATTGTAGTTGTTCTGACCTTCATGATATTCTTTAACTTGCCATGCATATATATTGTATAAAATAATCTCACAGGTTTTGTAACAGAAGGGCATTTTGGATGTAAATGTTGTGGACCCTCTCTGAAAGCTAGATGGTCCAACGACCTACAAAAGCTAGTGTATGACTGCTCCATGGTATTCCTCCCAAAAGAACACCCTTACAGAAGAGCAACATCTGCATTCAATGGTAAACGAGAGAGAACCCAAAGGCCTCTAATAACGACACTAGCTAAATGGATTAGAGCATATGATAGAGAGAAGGAGAAGGAGTTCATAGAAATGTTCGATTCAAATGGGGAGCCTATGTTCGATGATCCAAAATTTTTCGACACCTATGTTGAGAAAATGCCCATTGGGATGAAAAGGAAATATATCCTTTATAAACTCCCATATTGGGATAATCTTAAGATTACCCACTTATTAGATACCATGCATATATTTAAAAAATTTCATCTTCTTTATGGAGGCACGTATCATCAAAATAAAGAGACACATTGGAAGTTAGGAAAGATCTTATTACTTCAAAAACTAAAAACAAAAATTGGCCAAGATGATTAGAAAGTAGAGGAACAGAGGCAGGTGATGGTCCCTTTAATTCATGGTATTTCAAAGAAGGTGATGTTCCATGGATTTAACAAGAGATGATATTTCTTTGGAAACGGAAGTTATAATGGGTGTGAGGGTGCCATCTTCATATGGGTCTTCACTACGAGACTAATTCACCGTGGATTACCATATGTCGGGGTTGAAATCACATGACCATTTGAATCTTATAAGAGTACGTATAATGTAAAAAGCATGATTTTATTAATTTTTTATATTAATAAATTTTATCCCATGCAGGGATCAGAAAACATAATTAATTTTGTATATGATTGCACGTGTTTATAATTTTGCAATGTAATTATCCTTTGTTTGTATGTGGGTGTGTGAAACGTGAATTCCCCCAATACTTAGGATGTTCCATATCTAAATTATCTACATTTGTACGTTGGATCACATCAAAGGATATTCATGCGGCTAGCATTCCACGGTGGCGTCAACAGATAGTTGAGATTGTTTGTATGTTTGAGAAGGAATTGTCGACGAGTTTCATGGACATGCAAGTTCATCTTCTAATCCACCTAGTAGATGAGGTTGAATTACTCAGGGTGGTTTCTTGTCATTGGATGTTCTTCTTAGAGAGGTACGTGAAGAAATTGAAAGGTTTTTCTCGACAAAGCGAAAAACCTGAGGGGTCTATGACAGAGGGGTACATATCATATGAGTCTTTCTATTATGCTAGTCAGTACAACAAGAAAATCAACAACAAACTAGGTGCGGTGATTTGGGACGATGAAAAGGATGAAGACGAAAGAGAAGGGGAGTTCCTCCAAACGAATGGAAAATGGTGCTTGATAAAGAGTAACCGATTTGTAATTTTTCAAATTTACAGAAAGTAAATATTCATGTTGAACTTCGATATAATGTATATTTTGATCTCATATGTCCTATATGTCAGTTTGATCTCATCAACGAATGCATAAATTGAAGAAATCAATAGATTCGTTCTTTACAATTTCGAAGCGACACAATTGTGGGTCGCATTGTATGAAAAAAAGAGGATGAAATGGGATAGTGACATGAAATAACTTAGACAGTTTAATGGTAGAATTTTTACTTATCCCAGTCATTTAAAAGAAAATATGCCAAAAATGTGCCCCAAGGGTTGAGTTCCTGACCAAGTCATAGATAAATACGGTATGACTGGTTGTTACCCATGTGCTGAAGAGGATGCGCTAAAGGTAGGGGTTGGGTACACCCACTCGGTAATAATCTATTTATGTACATTTAAAACTTAATAATGTACCTTTGAAATTTAATTAAATCTATATTTCATATTTTAACTATTGGGTTATTATAAGACACATGACACTATGATTTTTTAACTTTTTATAGGTGCATTTGTTCCCATCTATGTGGGCATATGGACACCATTTTCAATTAGGAAATTCTGATGATGGACACAGGACACAAGAATGTGGAGTGGAAGTCGAGTTCTATCAATCTAGTCAATCTAGCCATTGTGATCAAAGCCTAGTATGAGGGATGTCAGGTTACGCTGGAAAGATACAAGAGATCATTGAAATGGATTTCTCTTCTTTCCAATGTGTTATTTTTAGGTGCAAGTAGTGGGACACCTTTGATTGGAATAATGTAAAGGAAGATTGTGATAGTAGGTTGATATGTATCAGCTCTAGAAAGATATGGGATGAAGCTAAGGATCCATATGTTTTCTCCAAACACTTGAACTAGGTGTTTTTAACCCAGATGTGTTGGATAGGGATTGGTGGTTCGTATTGAGACATGACCCTAGATCAAAACATATTTTTGAGAACAATAGTGTTATCATGCCAAGTGAGCTGTAAGATAATGAGGGTGATCATGAAAACCGAGAGTGATATGGTACATGTGTTATTTCATCATTTATACTTTTTAAGATGAGTTTTTATAGAGAAGATGACTTAATTACATTATAACTAAGAATATTTTTTTCGAAACATTATAATATGTATTTTGAATTAATTGGTAATTTGCATCGTCTTAATATTAAAATCATTTCACTTAGTAATTTTCAATTATGTTGATCTCGAAAACAATGGCGTACTGTATAAATTTCTTTTTTTGGGTAATTAAGATCATAATAAAATAATGATAATTCTAAAGTACATGAGTTTATTTGCATTATTTTATAAACTTTATTATGTTACAAAAGTTATATTATTCTATATTTATTATTTTACAATTATTTATATTCATACAAATTTACAATTTTAAAATTTTGGCAATTTAACAATATTTACGGTATACATTTTACTTATGGTAGTTATGGTTCAAAACAAAAAATTAACTTACAATTTTACAATTTACAAATTTAAAAATTTTAATAAAATCATTTCACATTAATACAATTAAAATTTTCACATTAATACAATTAAAATTTTACAAATATTCTACATCCAATTACAATTAAAATTACAATTACAATTACAATTACAACTACAATTACAATTACAATTACAATTTTACAATTTTACATATACACAATTACAATTAAAAGTACAATTACGATTTTCAATTTTACATACTATTAAAATTAAAATTTCAAATACAATCATGACATAACAGTTAATAAATATCATGATTTAATATTAAAAATAAACATCAGGATGATGATAACAATAACTATCGTATAAACATCATATTCGACTAAAAAACACATTCAAATTCACTAAAATCATATAATCATCATGATCATAATCATCTAACAAAACACAACCATTATATAACATCATCACAACACAAACATCAAATATACATCTCATGTCAAATAACTTCTATCACATACATATCTATTTTCAGGTTGCACATTAAATGAACATATCTAACATGACCTAGCAATATACACATCATGATGATCATGAACATGTAAATTAAGTACACCTACAACATGAGCATAAAATACATAAACCATATGTATGTATGTATGTATATATGTGTAATGTCAAAAATATACAACTGTAATATAAATGTCAAATATCATCTGGTGGTAAATTAATAGTAGTACTACTCAAGGCCTGCTCAATCAATGGTGCAGCCTCAACAAGCTCATATAGATGTCGATCATCATGTGCCTGCTGATCTAGAGGTGCCTCACGCTAATCAGGATCAACTGCCCGCTCATGATGACTTGACGTGGATGGTCCATCCTGCTCATGATCATTACTACTAGATGTTGCAGGCTACTCATGATGACTCGACGTGGATGGTACAACCTTCTCATGATCATGAATGCTAGATGATGCACACTGCTCATGATGACTCGACGTGGATGGTCCAGTGCGCTGATGATCATGGTTGCTGGTCGATGTTGTAGGCAGCTCATCTCCGGCGTGAGGTGAATGATGATCACTCCCCTGATTTTTATCATCAGATGATACATCATTGCTCGACTGTCAACCTATAGCATCTTGACCACGACTATGTCAAATGACACTCCTCAACTGTGCCACTAAGCTAATAGCTCCAACGACATGCTGCACCAGGGTCAATATATCATGTGGCATACCTCTCCATATCGATGTCATCCTATCATCTGCCTGTATCTCCCTGATAGTGGTGAGCCGAACTCACTCCTCAAGGAGTCGACTGAGTTGGTCGCCCAAATTCATCCTAAATCTAGTGTCAGTCCTATGACTCATACTAGTCGATACCTGTGCATGATCATGAGGACCGGGTCTGTCTGCACCAGCATGATCCTCTGCATCTGCCATCTCTTGATTGTCATCAAGATCTACACCTGGATCATTTGGTGGCAGTGGCATCTCATCACCAAAAAATGAACCAATATCTACAAAATATATATAACTACAAAAAAATAATTAGACAATTTCATTAAACAATTTAATAAAAACAAGTTAAATAACATGTTAGAATAAATTTAAAGAAAACACTAATATTACCTCTATCATCTAGTGGCTCATCATCTGTGAAGAGGATGTTGGAACACCCTCACTAATTCAAACCAGCACATGGAAAGGGGACTAGAATGAAGGCATGATCATCAACATTGGATAGCAACACCAGTGCATCATGCAATATCCTCATGGAAAATTCAGGCTCACCCCTCTTAGGCATCATCTGTCCCCACATATGCATCTATACATGCCACATCGACCTAGGAGGCGGATGAACAAAAGTAGGCTTCATCTCTAGAAACCTCTCAAAAATTAAAAAAAATAGCTTTGAAGCAAAAGGGAAGTTCGCCCTCCCTTGTGCCTAAGCATGACATCTATCTAAAGCTGTACAGAACTATTGCAAAAAAATTGTAGAACACCTCACAAGTCATGGCACCTGTAATAAAGAATAAAAATAAAATAAAAGTGGGAAACTAATGTGTTTACCGTAGCTGGTATGGTGCAAAATGGTTGAAATCAGTAGTGAGAGGCACCTCAACTCCACTCCGCCAAATGAAGAAATATATAACTGACCATCAGGGACCTGAAAATCTATAGGAGACAATATATTGGTGTTAATGGTAACTCTAGGAGTACACTAACTAACTTCCCATTGCATAGCCAAAGGGGAACTCTGGGAATGAGGGAAAATATTTCCCTCTCCTCGATAGGCTAGTAATAAAATAGATGTCCTCGTCATTGGGTGCATACCACTTGTTAGGACCAACCCGGAAAGGTTGTCTGTGGGCATTCCACCTGAAGATAAGTTGTTGCAATAACCCACTATGGCCCTTCAAGGACGTAGCCTCCTTATAGAACTTGAGGAGGCCTACCTCCCTTAGGAGCACCTGAGTGGCTACCATAATAGGGTGAGGGTACATATCTCTCTCCCTCTCTCATGGCTCCCACAGGCGAACCATGTTATACTAGTCTGCCATATGTTCCTATTGTTCCCTCTCTTCTCTCCATTGATGTCGCTGAATGATTCACATGTTAAATACAATTTTTTTTATTAAATGAGACATGTATTTATAAATATATTTATATATGTCTATGTGTGTGTGTGTGTGTATTTGAAAAAAAATAGCCAGTGCAGAAAAAAAGTAGTCATGCATCGATACTGGTGCACCTGCTTTTACTGCGCACTATCCATGGTGCGCCTAGAAATTTTCAGTGCACCGCACAACATGAATTGTAATTTCTCAAGTAGTGTGTTGACAAAACTATCCATCCCGGGGTGGATAATTCCATCAATGCACTGCCAAACAACAATTAATGGTCAATGGTGCAGTCCTTTAGCTGATCGCACCGTTGACTATGTACAAATTTGGGAGGGGGGTGCGCTGACGAAACTAATCACCACGGGGTGGATAGTTTCATTAGTGCACTACCCTCCTAGCATCATAACATAGTCAATGGTGTGGTGGTATAACCGACCGCATCATTGAATATGTACCAGTACCGGGAGGGCAGTGCATTGACCAAACTATGCACGTCGGGGCATATAGTTTAGTCAGCGCACCACCTTCCTGACATCAGCGCATGGTCAATGGTGTGGTTGTTTACATGCCTACACCGTTAAAAATGTCCAAGTTTGGGAGGGTAATGCACTGACCAAAATATCTGCCCTGGGGCCCATATTTTGGTTAGCGCATCACCCTCCCAAACTTGGACATAGTCAACGGTGCGGCTAGTTAATTGACCACACCACAATTTATGTATTTAAAAGAAAAAATGTGTGCCATTTCATTACTGCACAGGAACTAGTGCGGCTACCATTAGAACCGGTCATGGTGCGCCCTGTAAATTTATAGGAATCACTACAAACTGGTGTGAGTGGAACAGCTCGAGCGCACCGTGCAGGAATTTTTTTATTTTATTTATTGTGAATCTTAAGTTCTTTTACAAAAATAATCCACTAAATTTTTTAATTATGGAGAAATAAGTAAAATACCTATACATTCAGGCATCAAGGAGACATATTTGTTGTAGAATTTGTGAAAATAAATTTCCCACCATTTTCCAAAATTTGAAATCGAGATAGTGGGGAATGGACGACAACAGTGCATGCAATGGGAGCTCCAATGATAGGGCGCCTCACAGAAGGGAAATTTGCACTGGTTCTTGAGAGCTCTAGAGTACTGAAGAAGTGAAAAATGCAAGATTTTCGTCGTAAATTTTTTTAATTTAACCATGTTCCTACACATGGATTTTTGAGGTGCACCTAAGCATTTATTCCAACCGGTGACCGATGTTTCAGCTTTTTGTGTGGGTTTTTAGGATGCACCGGCTAAATCTCGATGTAGGAAATTAGGCTAAGACACTTTGCACATGAATAAACATAAGGGGGTCTCATGTTTTGTTTCCCCTATGTAAATATTCATAATTGAGTAATTTTAATAATTTAGAGGGAGAAATGTAACCTCTCGAATGATTAGTGGGCATAGGAAGTGATAGTCCATTTCAAACTATCCGAGCGTTACTAATTTGGAACCGTAGGAATTTGGAAAGTTGTTGAATCATCAAAGAATCAATCGATTCATTGGTGAAAATTGTATAAAAATAAACCCGTATATAGAGTCGAGAGACCTTACTGCACCGCATAGAGCAGAACCGCATAGGCTTCATATGACCGTATAATAGAGGAGAAGGGCCAATCGATTGAAGATCTCGCCACTAGAAGGTTGTAAGTAGTGTCACCGTATAATGAAGAATTGTTTCAAGATTGTGGTGCATTTGTCCGGGCTAAATCATGTGTGAATGTACAAGGTCTTCGATGAAGGATAATGGATTTCATGCAATTGAAGTTCGAATCCCATAGCCAAGGATATGAGCGGAGTGATAAAATCCTCGTACACCCATAATAGGAATTCGTGCAAGAAGACGGAATTGAAATCCTTTGTTTTCGTGATGCTTTGTTCCCGTGCATGCGTGAGAGCCCTTTGACTCCGCAATTAATGTACTCCATCTCTCGTGTTAATGCATATACCCTTGAATGCTCATAGTTATATGTCTCTCGTGAAAGTGCATAATTCTTTAATGTTGATATTTGTATTCTTTTGTGTATATATTGAATATATATTGATCATGTGCAAATCAACCATGGAATGACCGATGTTCTTGTCCGATTCATATTGACCAAGGCTAAGAGTCACGTATTATGATTCATTGTGTCAACAAGTGGCATGGTGTTGCAATTCCACATGAGGAACGAGGAGCGAGGTTGTAATGTGAAGAAATTAGTGTTGAGATGGTGCGGGAAGGAGAACCCTTTTTAAATAACAAAGGCGGATGGAACCATGAGGGAGAAAGCAGCGAAACATGAAAAGTGAATAGTAAAGGTGGTTTTGGTTTTCATCGCACCACCTTTACACGGTGAGTGGTATTTGAGGAATTGGGAGCTTATCTCACGATCTGGCGACACTTGGTGCCCGAGCCAGCCTGAAAAACCGGTCGACCGCACGCCATCGCGCATTATCATTCGTGCATCTAGGCCCGCCGATATCCGATCATCCGAAGCCGACGTACGTGCTCTCCGCTCATTGGATGGAGACGATCGTTAATGTTGGGGCCCATGCATATGTATGTTAAGGTCTGCGGTTTTAATATAGGTATGTTCGGGTGTCAGCTGGGTTGTTTAATTCTTCCAATGACTTTGGAGAAGGCCATAATGTACACATTGATATATCAGAAGGCAGCATATAATGTTTGAATTGCTAAGTGGGGGCCATATGAATTTGTGATTCCAAAATCGTAGTTAAAAAGACCGAGGTTTTAATATGTATAGCGTGGGAGCCTTATTATTTGGGTTTAGCTAGAAGATTTACTAAAGTATTCACTTATCAATTTATATGAAATTGATAAGTAAATAAGAAAGAAGAAATTAGTAGTGAGATTGTGTGACCTTGGCTTGGAGATTTATTTAATTGGCCACTCCTTGAAAATAGAACAAGCAGAGTTATCCTAATTGTGGATTGATTGGGGAAAGAAATATTGGATGCTTTTTACACACAAAGTTGAGGTTGAAATCAAGGTAAACCAGCTTTGGGTTATCCCCGCTATCATGGCATCGCAGCTGGGGACCCACTAGCTCGTTGAAAAGTTTATTTGGAAATGCACATGTACCGAACCGTAAAAAATAGTTGATGTTTGAATCTATTTACAGAGAAAATTGGCAGATTGGGATTTGACATGCTAAGAAGGTCTCCAGATGAACAGACCCTGGGATTTGGCATTTAAGATTAAAAACAGTAGAATGTGGTGATAAAAGAAACAAGATCATTCAAGTGATCTTGAGAGGTAAGATGATGAGCCTTGTTTGAACTCGAAGTTGGAAGGTGCATTGCTTGCATAATATAGGGTGCAAGCACCGAGGAAATAATATCAAATAGGTAGCGCATCATGTACTGAGAGCGTGATAGAAGATCTAGCAAGGGATTTTGAGTGCGTAAAGAGTGTGGCGTAACCTGGAATAATTTCAACTAAGGTTGGATTAAAGAAGAAAAAGGGGTGTTCTTGGAGGTTGCAGAGGTGAATCGAGGAGAGTGACATGCAAGAGAGTGCTCAAAAGGTTTCAAAGAGAGGGGACCAAGATTAAGCAAAAGTCGGAGCTCGTGAGAGAAGCTTGGTGAGGTGAGTTGCAACGAGAGATCTTGTTGCTGCAGAGGCTTAGTGCAGCTTGTGAGTGAAGAACTCTAGAGAAGAAAATGGCTATTGAGAGCCATGGCAGGATTGCAAGATTGGGTGAGGTTCGAGAGAAGCCACAACAAGAGTGAGTGAATATGCCAAAGAAAATGGCATGAAGAAGAAATTCACTCGATGAAGAATGGAAAAAATAATTAGTCGAGATCGTAAAACAGCTAATTAATCACAGAGAAGGATAGAAGAAATCCAAGAGAGTTGGTTGGCTCATGAAGAAGAAGATAATGTGGCGTATGTCGCAAAGGAAGAAGGAGCAGATGATGAATGTTCTGAAGAAAAAGGAAATACTGCAGGAGTATTTGGAGAAGGACTTGAGACTAAAGCTTGAAGTGGAACCAAGGGGTCCAAGAGCCTACATCCGACATATTTTGTATGTTTGCAGTGAGCGTAGGTGAGAGAAAGAAAATCCGATGTTGTCACCGAGGAAGAAATGGAGCAATTACATGTTTTGAAGATGTCCATGCACGGTTAGAGAAATATTTTTGCTTTCCAAACATATTGGGAGCAAAGAGATATAGTTTATGATATTGGCCGAAGTCGAGGTTTGAAATCGCATTGGAGGAATCAGAGAAGAGACCATTGAAAAAGATCAGAGAATATAGAAGACTTGGAACAACAAAAATATTTGGTGATCAAATCACCACCGAGGCCATGGGGTCTTATGTTTTGTGAGATTCGACGAGTTGTGTGTGAATGCAGTGTGTTGATGAAGACAGTCACCCGATGGACCGTGATGAATGAAGCTTACTATTGCAAATCAAGATATGATGAGTATCTTTCGTATGAAGATCGTATTGAACTATTGCAAAAGAGAGGGAATTCATTAATTCCTTATTTTATAGTAGATTACCAATGAGGTTGATGATGATGAATTTGTCATTAATTCGGTAATGAAAAACCGATTTTCATAAATTGTCATGTGAGAAATGATGACAGTAGTCAGAGTCTTTGTAGAGATGGGAAATCGTAGATTTTATTCTGATAGGCTGGGCCGAGGAGATAGTGACGTTAAGATAATGAAGATGTTGAAGATGTTGAAGATGTTCTTCTCGAGGATATGCCAAGATTTTGGCATTAATTAAGTGGTATCCGGTGCAGAATGTATCCATTGCAGAGAAGGTGTTCCGTATGGTAAGGATAGAGATGATTGAAGATGAGAGAGTTCATTTTTATGAACTAGAGCAAGAAAGACATCCTCAAGGAGATGGTGCGTAAGAGAGGCTAGTCAAAAGTAGTCTCAAGAAATGTTTGAAGAATTGGAATCAGCATTCCGATGTGCTGATCAAGAAGGAAATAAAGCTGGGACAGCATGAACAGATGTTGAAAGAAGAAGGAAAGGCTTTGAGGCTCAGACTGGGAGCCTTTAATTGAATTGATGAATGCATCCTTAAGGATGATGGGGATAAGCTGAAGCGCATGAGGCATTCAATCGAAAGAGAAGGAGAGTTCTGTGGAAGACTTTAAACCATGGAATGGATAAATTGAGCTGCTAGAGAGCATGTTGAATTAGTAGGAGTCAATACAATAGAGAAGACCCTCAATTTAATTGGGGGATTGCGTAATGTGAAGACACAATGGGATGAAGATAGGAAGAGATTTGATGATTGAATCAACAAGAGGGACCATTGGGTCTTGGGGTTTTGGAATTGATGAAGTGGCCGTGTTGAGAGGAAAAGAAGAAGACAATCCATCACTGGAGTTGTCTTAGAAGAAGAAGAGTTGTTGCAGAATGAGGATGAGTACCGAATGAAGATGGAGAAGCAAGGTCTCATATGCAATGAAATTGTTGCTACCGATAGCAAGGAAAAATTGCTCCGTTTGAATATCCTGCAGAAGATTGAAGCCAGTTGTATGGCAGACGTTGGGGCTGCTACAAAGAAGGGAGAACCGCAGTTTTACTCATTTAAGATGAAGATAATAAAGGGTTGTGAGAACTTGATTTGATCGTCGGAGTCAATCAAGAAGAAGGAAGGCAATTGTCGAAGATTGCCAAGACAAGAAATAATAGCAAAGATGTCAACCCGGGAAGTTGTAGCAAAGTGAATATTTGTTTGGCCAAAGGAGATGGAGAGAATGTTTAATAAAGACATTCAGAAAAGAAGGTGAAATTCCGCAGCAAATGCCTTGGAGTGTTGTTGCAGTAGAGTGTTGAAGCACCAAGGTTGAAGTGTTGCCAAATAGTAATATACCACTGCTATGAGAGGGTATGGATGATAGGGTGGTGAATAGGCAGTAATAACTCGAAGAAGAAGAATGCAACAAACAAAATTAAGTGTCCAAATGTATTAGAGGAAATATTAGACAGAGAAATTGAATTGGATAAGGAAACGATGCAAGATGCCTAAGAAAAGGACAAGAAAGAAGAAAGTCAGAATCGCCATAAAGAGAGCAAGACTTAGGGCCACAGATCGTGAGGGCATAGCAAGTGAGAAGATGCAGACCAAGATATGGAAGCCGTGAGGAATGCGAAAGAAGAATGTCGCAACAACAACTAGTTGTAGAACAAAGTATGGGATCCGCATAAAAAAATAAAGCACATGATCTGTGAGATCATGAACTATTTGAACTCGGGGAGTCTCATAAAAGAATTAGGCCAAGACACTTTTTTTTACATAAATAAACATAAGGGGGGGGTCTCATGTCCCCTATGTAAATATTCATAATTTAGTAATTTTAGTTAATTAGAGCGAGAAATGTAACTGCCCGAATGATTAGTGGGCATAGGAAGTGATAGTCCATTTTAAAATTATCCAGTGTTAGTCTAATTTAACCGTAGGAATTTGAAATTTGTTGAATCATCAAAGAATAATCGATTCATTGGTGATAATTGTATAAAAATAAACCTCTGTGACGAGTTTCCGAGAGACCCGCACAGACTCGCATAGAGAACTCGCATAGGCTACATAGGACTCCGTAGAATAGAGGAGAAGGGCCAATGATTGAAGATCCGGCCGCTAGAAGGTTGTAAGTAGTGTCACCGTATAATGAAGAATTGTTTGAGTATTGTGGTGCATTTTTCCGGGGCTAAATCATGTGTGAATGTATGTATGTCTTCGATGAAGGATAATGGATTTTGCAATTGAAGTTCAAATCCCATAGCCAAGGATATGAGTGGAGGATAAACTCGAGACACCTATAATAGGAATTATGCGGTGAACATTTAATTTAAATCCCGTGTCCCGTGATGCTCGTCCTCCGTGCATGCATGAGAGCCCTTTGACTCGCAATTAACGTACTTCATCCCCGTGTTAATGCATACCCCCGAATGCTCGTAGTTATACGTTCGTGAAAGTGCATAGTTCTCGAATGTCGATATTTGTATGCTTCTCGTGTATATACCGAATATATATTGATCGTGTGTAAATCAAACTATGGAAATGACCGATGTTCTTGTCCGATTCATATTGATCAAGACTAAAAGTCACGTATTATATCTACCGAAGTAAACAAGGCATGGTGTTGCAATTCCACATGAGGAATGGAGGAGCGAGGTTGTAATGTGAAGAAATTAGTGTTAAGATGTAGTGAAGGAGAACCTTTAAATAACAAAGGCGAAATTAACCCAAAGGGAGAAAGCAACGGAACCAATAAAGAGGAACAGTAAATGCGGTGTCTCGGGTTTTCTATCGCACCACCTTTACACCTGGGTGATGGTATTTACGTGTCGCCGAGCGAATGGAAAAACTCTGCTTCACTACGCGATCGCGCATTATCATTCGTGCATCTAAGCTGCTGATATCCGGCTTGATCATCTAAAGCCAAGCGACGTGCTCTCCGCCGTTGATGGAGACAATTGTTAACGTTGGGGCCCATGCATATGTATGTTAAGGTCTCAGGGTTTTAATATAGGTATGTCCGGTGTCGTTGGGTTGTTTAATTCTTCCGTGACTTTGGAGAAGGTCGAATGTACAATAATATATCGTAGCCTACATATAATGTTTGAATTTACGAATTGGGGCCCATATGAATTGTGATTCAGAGCGTAGTGAAATATCGAGGTTTTAATATGTATAGCATGGGAGCCTTATTATTTGGGTTTTTAATATAAGATTCGATCAGTATTCACTTATCAATTTATATGAAATTGATAAGTAAATAAGAAAGAAGAAATTAAGTAGAGATTAAGTAGACCTTGCTTGGAGATTGATTTTAATTGGCCATCTCTAGAAAATAGAACAAAGGTGAGTTGAAATGTAATGTGACGATTGGGGCAAGAAATATTGGATGCATTTTACACACAAGCCTTTGAGGTTGAAATCAAGGTAAACCTTGGCCAGGTTATCCCCTCTATCGTAATCTAAGTGGTATAATCGGTGCGCTGGCGTAATTAGAAACACCAGGCTGAATTCTATGGACAACACAGTTGTCCTCGGCGTGCCAATTTGTAGTACACAACGATGTTTTTATAGTGGAATGCAATCGGTGTGGTGTAGGATGAGAAATGCACTAGACAAAAAATTTCGTAAAGCCTACACCCACCAACCTCCTCAAGAAACTTCCACTACAAATGGATATCCGGGCTATATTTTTTATAAGGGGTTCCTCAAAAAATTTGCTGGAGGGTATTTTCCTTGTAGTGTATTGACCAAAAATAATTAAATACTTAATGAACAAACTCCGATATGGATGCTAGAATTATTAGATGGTTATTATTGTTTCAATATTTTGATTTGAGCATTATTAATAAGTTGGGGAAGGGAAAACATTGTTTTATATTTTTTTCTCTTAGGATTCATTTTGTTCAAGTAGATAATGAAGAGATTTTTGATAATCAACTTCTATATGAGAACTTATTGTCTATCTAAATACTCTCTCATTGGTTTGATGCAATATAGAGCTACATGTTTATTGGAATGTCTTTCCAAATCTTTCATCCGTAGAGAAGAGAAGAATTGTGGCGAAAGACTGCCTCTTTCACTTGATCGGGTCACAATATTTTCAATATGGGACCATATCGATCCTCAAGAGATGTGTCGTGAAAGAGGATGTTTTTGATATCCTATCAACATGTCATGATGGGCCCCGTGGTGGTCATCTAAGAGGACAAATTTTAAACTTCGCAAGATGGCTACTATTAACCTAATCTACAACAAGATGATAGAAGATACAACAATGTATGAGATCAATGTCGTGAGGATGGGGAAACCTACACCTAGGATTGAAATGCCTCTATAACCCTCCTAAGTGGCCTCGAGCCATTTTAAAAGTGGGGTATGAACTTCATTGGTAAAATTGATCAACCACTAGGACAAAAGAAATATATGATAGTATGTACCGATTATTTGATCAAGTGGACTAAGACAAAGGATGTCGTAACAATAATAAAAAGAAAAGGTGTTTGAATGTTTAAGAGAGAATGTTCTAAAAGTTTGAATATCATAGGGAGACAAGCCACTAATCAAGGGGCTCATTTCACATCTTAGTTGATTGAAAATATCATGAGGAAAAAATAATTTTGAGCACAAGAAATGTATTTCCTATCACGCTCAAGAAAATGGGGGAGGTGGAAGTGACCAATAGAGCATTAGAGAAAACAATTACCAAAGTTGTAGCAACAAAAAAATAAATTGGGTGTAAAGATTGGTGAGGCCCCTGGGCCTACAACACCCCGGAAGACAACTTACTAGGTTTACTCCATATGATCTATTTTATGGGAAGAAAGTGTTGGTTTCTTTGTTGAATTTGATTATAACACACTTAGAGTGGCATTTAAATTGGATTTATATATCACAATGGAACAGAAGAAAGATCACATTCAATTAAATGGTTTGGATGAATTTAGGATATGTGCCTTCACCCATAGTTGCTGATACATCTATAAAGGAAATTCTAGTATGACAATCAAATCAAAGAGGAGTCATTTCAGAAGGAGATTGGGAATTTCTTCTATGACTCCAAATTTAAGGACTTCAAAGGAAAATTACCGAATGTCGATGGCCCTATTAAATAGAGAGATTCCATGAAAATAGAATTGTTCGCATCAAAACAATTGATGAGGAGGGGGATACCTCTTCTTTGTCAATGCTTATAGGTTAAAAATGCAAGAAGGCCATTTTAAAGGAATAATTCATCACGCCTGCCAGGGAAGTGAATTTAATTGGGAGCCTCATAGTTTCCAAATTCATCGCCCTCCTAGAGAAAAATAAAAATAAAAAATAAAGGGGCCCGAATGAAATCCTTCGAGGCATCCAGGCCAACTCTAGGATTGAAAACCTCCTTAGGTGCAACTTGCAGAACGAAATTAAACATCGTTGGATGAAATCCTATTTGAGGTGCCGAAGGTAGGGTTATGGGTTGAAAACCTCTTCGAGGTAGCACACCTCGTCTTAAAAGAAAAATACAAAATCGAGGAAAAAGGAAAAAAAACATAAACCAAAAAGAACGGAATAACTACAAGGAAACTAACCTTTTTTCTATTTTATAGATGATGAAAAGTGGCACTATGGACAAAGTTAAAAATTCCTCCATTCCTTTCAAGGTCTCCTCTATCCATTCACTACATTTCCAACTCTATCAATCATATCACCATCAAATTCCACCACCCTATGAGCTAGAAAAACTAGGATTTCCATTTGTTAGTCTTTGTACTAAAAGATGTCCTAGAAAAGCTACACGGAATATTGAAGTGCTACACTAAGTCTTGAACACCTACAATTGAAAAGGTAGAGGGAAAAACCAGTCATATAGGGCTCTCTTATCCTAATAAATGGTATAAAATGGGGCTACCTTACCTATATCTACCACCCCCTCATCACCATACCATCCTGATGAAGGAGATTCTTCTCTAACCTCTCCATTCTACCACTGTGGGTAAAAACAATTTGAACAAACACAAAGCCCTTCCTTCTATTTTTCTCCCTTTAGGACACACCTTTTAACTCAACATCCTAACACCATCTCCATATTTCTCCACACTATTCCCTCACCACCTAATGTCATTTTGAGCTCCAAAAACTATAGAAAGGAGACACATCAATAGGAATATGATCTCTTCCTACAATAGAGATGTGTAACAGCCGTAGAAAAATCGACTATGGCTTGGCTCATCCATAGAAATAGAGAAAGGTTGAAAAGGTGATCCAAAGGCAACCATAGAACTCTGGGGAGAATTTTACACCATTAGTATCATCTTGAATCCTTACGCGCCTACCAACAAATACATAACAAACAAACACAAGAGCACCTCAAAAATAAAAATGAAGACACAACAAGAATTCAACAAAAAATTCAACTCCTTTCATGATTTCTCCAATGCTCAAGATCTCTACATGTAGGACCCTTAAAATAATCTATAAAGAGGTAAGGCTCAAATATGACTCTCTCACCCTTTCACTATGAATATTTTTCTAAATGAACTAATGTCAAGGAGAGGAGGTTTGATAAGCTAAAACGTGTGCAAGCAAATTGGTCACCTCTCAAGTGAAACTAAAATAGCTTCGTAGGGCTTGGAAGGCAACATGGATCTATCACATTAGTGCAAATGATATCACCAAAAAGTGGGGTGTTTATTGACACAAGAAGAGGAATGATCACTTTGAGTGGACCAATCCATCCAAATGAGGAAATCTCGTGAGAGGTTCACCTTAACACAATACTCCAATCCCACTTAAATAGAGAGTATAACATACCTCAACTCACTTCCTTGCATCTATGCCAATTTAAAAATACCTCTAAGAAAAGGATGAAGTTTGTATGCGACAAAGGAGGTTCGATCATTTGACAAGGTTGTCTCTATAGGAAGTGCTATAGAAAAGCCGCAATTCCTACACAGAGCTTCAAAGAGTGATACGGAAAAGCAAAAAAGGGTCATACAAGAATCCAAAAGGGTCAATTAGCTCGTGTATAATACCAATCTCTCAATTCCACAACATCAATTTAAAGAGGCAAAATTCCATCACATCCATATCTCCATCAATTTCACAAAAAATTCTCCTAAATATTCTACATGTGGTAGTTTCACAATTTAGGTAAATTTATACAAGAAAGTTGTGTAGAAGGAGTAGGAGTAAGACATCCATTTTAAAGTTTTAAGAGTCTTATGACCCCCCGTCACCAAAGTGAATTTGACATCAACTCCATAGAAGAAGTAAATGATTAACCCAAGTCATAGACAAGAAGAGAAATGGGGGAGGGTTTAATAGAAGGGAACTTATAGACAACAAAGGAATTCAAATACACCGTCATGTAGTAAACATTTTTTAGGAGTTATAAATGGTTAGGTTTCATTGATCTACTAATGGGATATGACATGAGATAGCTTGAGAATTTTCAATGGCTCTACACTCTCAAGAATATGTCAATGCCACTACTATGGTATGGGATTAGCCATAACCATCACTTATGAATTGATCAACATAATAATCACATTACCCCTGGTGACAAAGTGGAATAGATAATACAAGGTTAGTAGAGCCACTGGCCAAGAAATTTTTTTATCATAAGAAGAAGCACATAGAAGACAAAAAATGGGTCACAAGGGAAATGATACCTTATTCATGGGATGAGGTGGCCTACGACATCTTGAAACATTTCGTGAAGGAAGATTGAGTGTAGTTTATGGATATCATTCCGTATTGCGCATGAGCTTAGATTTAAGGAGGATTTCTTTACCTTTGGAACAAATATTTAACATACCCTATGTCCTCTTCCACTCCATTAGAGACATGCGCCAAAGGGTTAGGAAGGAAAACATCATCACCTAGGTCATCATGGATTGAGCTAAAATAATAGTAGAATATTCCTTAACAAGTTAAGGATTCTGTATTATGGTCCAATTTTATACATGGATAGGAGACTCAATAAGGGACCCAAAATATCACTCTTGGAGATACCCCCATCCAGCCTTGGAGATAGGGATACTATAACATGCGAGGAAGAAAATGAGAAAAATAGAAGAAGAAGAAATGGGAGACAGAGGAATAAAGACAAGGGGGAACAAGGACAAAGGAAGGAAAAATAGAGGATAAGAGAGTCATAGAGGAAAGCTATTGAGTAAGAAAGATATGAAGTAGGAAGGGGAGGCTTTGAGCCCCAAAATAACTACTAAAATACCCCTCAACAAACTATTCCATCACCAAGACCGACCGAGGCCAGAGGTTCCCGCCACCTTAGCTACTTTGAGCATCCTTATGAAACCCAAGAATAAATAACCAAGAGAGATAACTTATGTATTTTAAGACAAGAATGGCACTAGTGGTGAAACAAGCAAGGCCTCAAACTCCAACAGACATCCCCATTACCATTGAAGATTCTCGTAGGTGAGTGAATATGTACACAGAAGGAAATATTGAAGAATAAGTTCCATCCTAAGACACCCATTAACAAGGGTGAGTGAAATCTACTAGAGTAGGATCCTTAAATTAGTTAGAAGTACCCACATATCACTGTGGAGATGAAAATAAAGTGCTACAGAAGAAAAGGAGGTGCTGCTGTGAAGAACACCAAGTGTTATAAAATGAAGAAGAAAGTGCACAAGGATAAGGAAAAATGACACTCAATAAGAGGGAAATGGAAAAATTTAAGGACAAGAGGTGCAAGAGAAGGCACAAGTTGTAAAACAACAACCAAAATAGGAAGCAACCTCTCCAAGAATTTTCCAAATGACATCACATAATTCCAAGAACATACCCCACAACCTAGTTTGAGCTCTAAACAAGTTCACTAAGGGAATAATACTAATCCCTTTTTTATAGTCTATAAACTTCTATTTTATGAGCTAGAGTTATAAGTAAGTGTCATACAGATAAAAATTACCAAATTCAAGAAATGTTAAGGATGTGGGGAATGGAGAGAAAACTTATTATATAGGAAGACCCAGCTGATATCACTCTTAGAGAATCAATGTTGGAAGAGAAATTACAAGGACACGCATGGCAAGATGAGGTTGACAAGGTAGCTTGCAAGGAGAAGGGCACACACCTTCCCACTATGGAAAACATTTCCATGGAAGACATGCAAGACAAAATCTCTCTAATTCTTACATAGTTTTCTTGAAGGAGAATTGGTTGAAATTTCAGATTAAAACCTCAAGACAAGATGGCTCCTTTCCCTTTCAAAATTATAGGCATTTCATCGATTATGTGTGGTATAGTGTGGAAGAGAGGGATAGGATCACACACATTTTATACATTTTTCATCTTTTTATTCATGAGAAAGGTGTAAGAGGTTTGACAGACTTAATGCATAACATGGTTTAATTGAGAAAATAGTGAAATCAATTTTATTTTTTAGTCGCCCATGTCGGTATCGTAGCATAACACGAGAAACTATCGAAAGTTTCCACCTTCTTTATCTTCCACAATCATGCCAAGATCACCTAAGATCCTCCTCCAATAGTTCAAAGTCAAAGGCGTCGAACAAGTGAATGTTAAGAGGGATCCAAGCACCACACCTCTCAAAAGGTGGGGAGACAATTCCTACTTTTTAGGAAAGTTTTTGGTCACTTCCCATTACTATAAATAAGCATGATAAATAAATCATTAGACCGGACTTTATAGGTAGCTAGAGAGCTCTTTAATATGTATTATAGATATTTTTACTACTAATATTATGTAACATACATGTTATGAAATGATAATGAAAAAAGTTGGTTTTCCTCTTCACCCATTTTACTACAGAGGAATGAAGCTAGGGTTAGGGCCCAATCCATGGGCGTAATCTCTCTCATGTATCTCTTATGTTTACTTTATGGTTCAAAGATTTTTTTTCTTTCAAAGGTATCTTCTAGTACCATTAGAAGACCATCAAACTTTTTTGGAAGTCTTTCTCTCTACCTTTTCCATTAGAGCTTGAGGAGAAATGTCGTAACTACAAAACCAACGATATTTATTTTATGATTTCTTTGGAAAGGATAAAGTAGTGTTTACCTCTATTTATCATGAATTTTTTGTAGATTATAGGTCGATTTATTTTTTAGTGAATGTTAGCTTAAGATACAGGGAATTGATCAAATCATCTTTTCCACTCATGAAATATGTTAGTTTGTTTATGGTCAAGGCATGAGTGTATGTCTAGGCTGTGGCTCTAATATAGCTTCTGAGGAAGCACCTCTTTCAACAGCTAGCCATATTGGATTCAAGACTTCTTCATTTTCCTTCCATTCTACTACCCACAACCTTGTTTTGAAAACCATCTTCATGACCACTGAGAAGCCTTCTTGGTGCAATATAGGCCCTCCAAGTACTTTGAGCTAACAAATCGAGTTTCTCACCCCACATACATGTATACCCATCATGCCCTCACTCTTCCTCACCTTCATTCCACCATTTCCAACCTTAAAATATTCTCATCATAAGCTGTAGAATGAAGACTTCTTGTAGAAAAAAAGGGATCATGTACCAAATTTTCCCCGTAGCAGAAAGCTAGGTGCCACCTTCTTCAATCCATAAACAATCCTCCATGTCATATGAAATTAATATAGGAATTATTTGACCTCCAAATCTGAATTTTATTCATGATGCCTATCACTCGATCTCCTTTTCCTTTTGCTACAAAATGTAGTTTTGAAGGTGACTATCAGGTAGCGAATATCATTAACACTACAAAATTTACATGCAATAGGTAAGTTATTAATGATTTATGCAAGGAATTTGTGAAGGTAAAGAAGTTCCCCTTCTTAATTTGGTTTTTTGTAAGTTAAGGAAATGGATGTAATGTAGTATAATTTTCCTTTCTTGGAGCAGAGTATATATTTCTTCATTGAAAAAGTAGAGGTTAGTTAGATGACTCGAGTCCAATCTAGAATGGCTTCCTTTCTTATAGACATAATAGTGTTCATGATTTTGTTTTCAATACACTGAATTAAGTTTGATAAACTCTCTCTCTCTCTCTCTCTCTCTCTATCAAAGTAAATAGTTCCTAGCACCTCCTGACAGAACTAAGATGAAGATGGCATGATTAGAGCTCATCTATTACACATAGCATGGTCACCCACATTTCGCACTATTTAATAAATATTTAGTAGGTGTGGCTAATCATGGCTTACCCAAGACTACTGGATGTCGCCTAGAAATATTTAGAGAAATTAGAGTGAAATCAATGGTTATTCTGAGGGAGTGATTATCTTCTACTATGTCTTATAGATCCCCAAAGGCTTAACAATGGACTTATCTACCAACTCTAGCACTATGTGTAGGTATGACTCTGTGAATTTTGATAATGTCATTGATGGGTGTAGGGTGTAGGTATCAACAATCATGGCATCGATGGTTGTTCCTAAGTCTACGAGAGAATGGTAGAAGAGTTCCATTGATTATTATTGTGACCAGAGCACAGTTTCCAGATCATTATTTTTTAGTGGCTAAACAAATACCATTTCCGACATTTGGACTCATTATTTTAACATTTTTACTTTTTCTTTATTTCTTCTGGCTTCTTGATTCAGAGATCCTTAATGATCTGTTATAGATTGTTAGTCCAAGGCTAATATTATAGTCCTTATTGTTGTTTTAGCAACTTTGGACTTTTATTGTTAAAATTCTCAAATCTCATACCGTTATTATTGTGCCCTTAAAATCATTATTGTTAGGTTGACTAGGATTACATTCTCGCCCCATGGACTCATATATATAGAAAGGAGGTCTTGTCATTTATAACATCCAAGAATTTTTCATTTATGTAATTGTATTGGAGGTTTACCCCTCAAGTGGCTTATTTCTAAGCTGTTTATCTCTTTTTTCTTCTATTTTGGAGCCTGCTCATAGAATTATATCGAGCTTTGATTTGTCACGCTCCAAATAGGGCATCTAATTTTTTCTACAACTTGTTTTCTTGATGAAGGTTCAAAAAGCCGAAAATTTTAGGTGCAAATCTCGAGATCATGAGGAACTGAAAGTTGAAAATTTAGAGTTGGTTGCAGTCAGCTGAGAGATATGGTCTCAGGAAGTTACGTATTGTGCTCCTAATTTCTCATCGTAAAGAGGTGATCGTGGGAAAATATTCATAACTCTCTCTTTTCAGGTAATCGATTGAAATCTCCAGAAAAATTCACATGTACACAAACTTATAGTTTCTTTTCTATCAATTTTAGTATTTTCAAAGGAGCAAACAAATGACGCTGTAGCCATATGCTTCACTTACCGAATAGTCCATAATTAGGTCATTGTGGGAGATTGGACATAACGTTTCCTTGAAGAATCCCAAATCGTGTCAGACTCCGTGGCATTCAAAAGAGGATTCGTGAGGGCTACCTGTGTACAAATCTCGATATTGAATCTCCGGAATCACAATGATAATTTAGTTTCAATATCTAGCTCCTCAAAAACAAGAAAAATGTGTGTATTTTTTTCCGAATTGCATAAGTCTTGTGTAAAAAATGAATTTGAAGTGATTCCAATACCATTGAGGATATTTCAAAGATTGGTTCTGAAATGCTCTCCTAAAAATAATTCAACACCCATTAAGCCCTCATAATACTCTACTATGACACATTAAGATGAATAATTGCAATATGATCTATCAAAATTACAAGAGCAAGTGCACCAAATTCTCGCTCTCGCAAAGAGCAACACAAAATGAAATGGAAGTTTTGAAGAAAGGCATGAAACCGAAGATGGATGGTTTGAAGAATAATATGGATGGCTTGAATAAAGGCGTGGAAGCTAAGATGGATGGTGTGGAAGCTAATATGGAGGAAATGGAAGAAAAAATGAAAAAAACATGGAAAGCATGAAGAATGATCTAAAAGAAGACATGGAAGGTTTGACAAAGTTGATACAAGAAATGATTCCTAATGGTGAAAAGATAGTAGAGGAAACTCATGACCTAATGACACACATTTTAATCATGATTTCGTAAACTCAATTTTTCATTGAAGAACCACCAGTATTTATGGTTTTCAAGCTTCGTGGTTATTGTTCAATGAATAGATCTTTAGATTATCCACAAAAGATGATCAAAAAATGGTCAATGTTTCAACCTAACCATGTGGATCCATATTTAGGATGAGATGTTTGAATGAAAAGTGAAAGAAGGATGCAGAGGGATAGGGACATATATAGTGAAGAATAAGAGGAAGAGCTCATTTAATTACAAATATTTTTATTTATAATTTAACTTTTATTATCTTGTTATAATTATTTTTAATAATTTAATTCTATTTTTTATTTTCTATAATAATAATTATTAATAAATCAAATTATAAGTGATCTTAAGTTATTGATTATTAATAAAATTTTATAATATCATATTCATCTTCTTAATAATTTCTGTTATTTATTTAATAACTATTCCAAAGATGGATATGAGGAAGTCAATAAGTATGATCCCGTAACATGGATAATACATAGTAGGAACATTTTGATCTAAATAATGTGAAGAACACACAAAAGGTATGCATTGCAACTTACATTTAGAGAAAAATACATTTGGATGGTATTGATGGTTTTGAAATTTAAAAAAATTGTCATTGGTCACTTACTGAGGAAATGATAGCACATAATGGGGATACAAAGAGCAACACCTTCTTTATCCAATTGATAAATCTCAAAGAAAAAGGGTTCAAGGACTACATTGAGGGACTTTCAAAAATTGAATATAAGGGTAACTAATATTCCGCAGGAACACAGATTGATGTATCCATAGGGACTTTAAATGATAACATCCAACATGAAGTTCATGCTTGGGAACTTGATTCATTGGATAAGGCATTTAGTTGGCAAGAAAAATTGAATGTAAAATTATGGTGACAAGGAAGTCACCACTCACATCTATAAAGAAGGAAGTGTTGCTACTCCTAGACTTCCACAACCTACAAGGTTGACACCACAACAATTTGAAGAAAAAAAGAGAAAAAGGATTTTCTATAGTTGTGATAGCAAATACACTCAAAGGTCATAAGTGCATTGAGAATAAATTATTTTACATAGATTGTGAAGAGGAAGAAGAAATGAAGAAGAAACTTCAAAAGTAGAGGATATACACCAAATGAAGAAACCCTAGAAGAAGAAGAAATGAGTTCGGTCACATCATGTAATGCATTGGAAAGAATTAATTTCCATTTCCTCAAACTCTCAAGATAGAAGGACATATCAAGAATAAAAGGTAATAGCGTTTATTGATTCAGGTAGTACCTATAATTTTTTTCATTGTAAGGTATCCAAGGAATTGAATTGTTTCTATACGAGCACCAAAATATTAGGTGATGGTTGCAAATGGAGGAACTATAAATCGCTCTAGAAAATGCCATACTATCAAGCTATCCTTGGGGGAATATGTATTTAATATTGCAATGCTTTCCATCCCAATGGAGGTGTTGATGTTGTACTTGGAGTACAATGGTTACAATCTTTGGGGACGGTAGATTTTAATTTTCAAGAACTTTTCATGAATTTTTTTTGGAAGGAAAGGAGATCGAATACTGGTTTGGCAGTGGAAGCCAAGAAATATAATAAGCTCTAATTTCATGACAAATATTTTGAAGAAATAACAACAAGGTGTAACTTGCACAATTATGCTCACTACAAGTTCCAACATCAAAATCATTTGTTTCTCTAGATTCTCCAAAAAGACTCGATAATCATTCCAAGGTGTTTGATACTCCCAAAGGACTTCATCTATGTGTGATAATGATCATCCTATTAATTTTATTCCAGAAGTGTTCCTCCAAACAAATGTGCCCATGATATCCTTATGTCCAAAAGAGTGAAATTGAAACGTATGATTGCAGAATCAAGGTGAGGTCAAGTATAATTCAACCTAGTGAACTTATTTCTCTCCGCAGTATTGGTTCATAAGAAAGATGGATCATGGTGCATATGTTCATATTATAGGAGCCCAATAAGCTCACTATTAAAGATAAATTTCCCATTCATGTGATCGATGAATTATTGGATGAATTATATGGAGAAATTTGTTTTACCAAGTTGGATCTTTGTTCAATATATTATCAAATTAGAATGAAGACCGAAGATATTTTGAAAACAGCAATTCTCGTACTCATGAGGGTCATTATGAATTGTTTAGTCATGCCTTTTGCCTTACCAATGCATCTTCTACATTTAAAGCTTTGATGAATTCCATTTTCAAACCCTTCCTTAGAAAATTTGTGCTAGTATTTTTTGATGATTCTAATCTACAACATGTCTTGGAAGGATCATGTTCAACATGTTTGATGTGGGTGCTCAACCATTTGGAGGGAGAAATGAATTATATGCAAAAACATCCAAATGTTTTTTTGGAGCATAGGAGATGGAATATCTCGTCATATCGTATCTCATGAGGGTGTTGTGGTAGAACCTAAAAAAATTAAAGCCATTAAGGAAGGGAAATTCCTCACAACCATAAAGCAAATAAGGGATTTCTCAAAGCATCATGGTATTACCAAGCTTGTTAAGAATTATGGGAGAATAGAAACACCTCTAACAACATTATTGAAGAAAGATGCATTTTCATGGACTCATGAAGCAACTAATTCCTTTGAAAATCTTAAAAGAGGCAATGTTCCTAGCACCAAATTTTAGCTAGGATAGACTTCACAAAACCTTTATTGTGGAATGTGATGCTCAGGAAATGGAATTGGTATGAGCTTAATGCAAGAAGGAAGACCTATTTCTCTTGAAAGTCGTTCAATCAAAGGAAATTATTTACAAAAGAAGTATTTATGAGAAGAAAATGTTTTCAATACTACATGCACTAAAGAAATGGAGAACTACCTAATGGGAATACACTTCGAGGCAAAAACTAATCATGATAGTCTTAAACACCTTTTGGAACAAAGACTATCTTCGAAGAGTAGCAAAAATGGGTCGAAAGATGTTGGGCGGTGACTTTGAAATCATCTACAAAAAGGGAAGCTAAATGTTGTTGCGTATGCACTCTCAAGAAAGGATGAAGAGGTGGAAGATTTCTGTGCCATTTCAATTATCCAACCAGATTGGATAACCGAAGCAAGGGATGAATGGAAGAAGGATGAAGAAGCAGGAATCTCATTCAAAATTTTCAGCAAGGTCCTAGTACATATGATACATTTAGTTGGAAACATCTCTTGTGGTACAAAGAATGCTTATATATTTGCAAGAATTCCTAACCATATTCTTTTGGAATGGCACACTTATCCTTTAGGAGGGCGCTCGTGATTTTAAAAACTCACAGCTGTAAGGAAGAAAGAATTTTTTTTGGGATAGCCTAAATCCGATATTCAAAAGTTTTTGGGAGAATGCTTCATTTGCAAGCAAAATAAAGTTGAGACAATTAATACCTCAGCCTCTTCTACAACCTTTATCCATTCCAAGTCAACGTTGGGAGGAGATTTCAATGGATTTTATCATAGGTTTACCTAAGTCTCAGAAGGAGTGTCATCATGGTGGTAGTTGATAGAGTTACCAAGTATGCACACGTTTAGACATCTCATCCATTTAAATCGACATGATACTATTTCATTTATGGAAACAATTCAAAAGCTACTTAGAAACCCAAGATTATTGTAAGTGATAAAAATCCCATTTTTAATATGAAATTTTTGGACAAAATTATTTTATTTGCTTGGGTACTCAACTAACTCTATAGCTCATCTTATTATCCACAATCCGATGGTCAAATCGCAGATAGTCAATAAATTTTTGGAAGGATATCTTTGTTGTTTTGTATCCGGAGCAAGGCAAAATGGGTCAAGTGGTTACCCCTCGCCGCATGGTGGTATAACACTTCCTTCCATACTACAACAAAAATGGCCCCATTTATGGCACTTTATGGATATCATCCACCATCCGCTTCGTCACATCTTCTTTAAGAGAAAAATCTAGGGTTCAAGAAGTGGAGGATCACATCGAGCATCAACAAGAAGTTCTCCAACTCTTAAGGTATAAGACCCAAATTTGGCACAAAATCGAATGAAACAACAGAAGATCAACATCACGTTGACATAAGTTTTGATGTGGGAGATCGGGTATTTTGACGGCTACAACCATACAAACAAATGTCCCTCAAGGTTTTTCAAGAAGGATAATAAATTATCGCCAAAGTACTATGGTCATTACAAGGTTTTGCAAAATATTGGTACTATGGCATACAAATTGAGCTTCCTAATTCTTTTGCGAGGTAGTCCAGTTTTCCATGTTTCATGCTTAAAAAAGGTTATAGGGGACAAAATTCCAAATTAAACAATATTACCAAAACTTGATGAGGAAGGAAAAACCATATTGGAACCTCGAAGCAGACATAAACAAGAATCCGGCCAGCCTATGAAATCGATCAATTTCTCGAGTATCTCATCAAATGGAGTAACTTACCCACCGAAGATCTACATGGGAGGATGAGAATTTTATACAAAATCACCTAGAGATACTCAAGCATTGAGGAAAACACTTTTTCAAGAGAGAGAGCATGTTATGTCCATATATTAATAGTATAGTCCCTTATTTTTGTTAGTGTAACCCCCTTATTGTTGTTTTTGCCCCCGTAACCCCCCATATTGTTATTATTGTGCCCTTAAATTATTATTGTTAGGTCGACTAGATTACATTGTGGCCCCAATTAATATTTCATTATGGCCCCATAGACTCCTATATATAGAAAGGAGGTTTTGTCATTTGTAACATCCAAGAATTGTTCATTTATGTAATGCATCGAGGTTTCCTCGAAGTGGCTTATTTCTAAGGCGTTGATCTCTTCTTTCTTTTCTATTTTTGGAGCCGGTTTCACAAGATAGATAGAAATGTATTGGGATAACTGAAGAAAATGTTTTTTTGCAAACATTCCTCAATTCAGAGCTCCAAGTCATATTCGATGGAGTTTAAAGTAATATTTGTTGATATGAGGCTCCCTTGGTTCTTCTAGTCACTATTTTTAATTTTTCTAATCGTTGGTGGGTTTTATCCTTGTTTTCCACTTGAGGATCCTCCTCTTGAATAATTATAGTATACTTTTCTTTATTAACTATTTTTCCCGACCTTAGTTGAATTTCATTAATATGAAAATCAACAGTTATATGTAGGGAAATGGTGTAATTCCATATTTTTGTATAGGTTGTGAGGTCTATTATTGTGATTATAAATTGGTTTTGGATGAAGTTATGTTGGGTGAGGTGGATTAAATGATTGTTTCCACCCAATGTGGGGATAGGATTAGAGGTGTTTGAACATAGTCGTATGGGTAAGGCTTGTTGTAATCGAGCAGAAATGACAATAGAGGGTTGTTGAGAATAGGTTGAGTTCTATCCTCGATGAATGGAGACATATTACATGCATGTTGCATGCTAGTGGGCATCGATACGAGGAGTATGGCTGGTTTTGAGGTTGAAATACATTTCATAAATATTTCCTCTCCATCCTTGGTTCCATCCCGAATTTGTAGGTTTTTGTGGGCCAAGGAGGGTAATATGGTTGAGATTTCCATGATTGATTTTGGAAAAATTCTTGTAAATTATGATCTTGAATAAACATTTTGATTTTTTCCTCTCCATGATGGCTTCTTATTTTCTTGCGGAAAGTTGTTAGTATCATCCCCTCCTTTGTAAATGGCTTGTAGTTCAGGAAGGGATGGGCATTGATCAATGGTATGTTATTTTGTACAAATATGACACCTCAACCACATTAATGGGACATTCCCTTCAAAGATGTTTACTCCTACATTTCTAGATGCGTAAAAATCTCCAAGGAAGACTTTTCTCTCTCTTGTTTCCTTCTCATGTTTACGTATCTGCATTGTCGCTAATGGTGTTTAAGGTTTTTAAATTTTTCATAAGGTTTCCAACTCAACCGTACCGACAACATTTGGTACAAATTTCAAAATTTTAGCACGTAATCCCTCGAGTTTTCTCTCAGATGATTTTTACCTTAGTTTGAATGCAAAAGTAGTTTGAAATAATTCAACTATTTCGTAAAAATCATTTTTTATAAATACCACCAAAACTTAGAGATTAAAGTTTCAATGGAACCTTCCCTTAACCCTTCAAAGATAGTCCTAAAGGTTCTTTCATCTACGTTAGCCACTTGTGACTTATGGTAGGTATAAAGGAACCTTTCCTGGTGTATTTCTCCAAAGTTTCATCCTCCATCTCTCTCATACTAAAGATACCATTAACATCTCTAATTTTATATTAATATTGATATTTATTAAGGAAGATAGATTTCATATATCCCCTGGTGGAATTAATGTGCTCTCCCGTGCTCATGAACCATCTCGTGGTTGATTCTTTCAAGGTGGGAGGGAATAGTTTAATCTCAGGTGTGCATCATCATAATAATTATAGCTTATGCACAAAATATAAAATTCAATTAAAAACGTGTTTGGCCTCGTGAGGACATACCATGAAAAAAGCTTAAGAGATGCTAGTATTATGTTTTTCATAGTGATTTCTAGTAATATCGAGAATAGGAAATCCAAAATTCAGTTCTACATCATCTTCATGTTTCTAAGGGCCACCTCTTGGTCCATCTCTCTCGATCGTTGTTTCCTCCAATTATATTATGTAAAATTTCATATTCTCTAGCAAGGACCTCCCCATTCTTTCTATTTTCCTCCCTCATCCTCGATTATACATATTTACTACAAGTTCGAGAATAGCCTTTCCCTAGACTCTTCGATCCTCGCCAATTCCACTTCTAGAACCAAGACTAGCTTTGTACCTACAAAGTTCCTAAACAATTTGTACTTTATGTGGTAGATTTTTGGTTTTTTAGCCCTCTTTGATGCGATATTTATTTTTCCGGTGCCACCCTACTATTGGTGCTCTCCTCGCTATTTTGGTACCCGCATAGTGATTATTTGTATTAGTTGTAAGTGTTTTGGACAAAATATCACAAAATAAAAATGATTTTGTGATTGAAATTAAATCTACCTTTACTTTCTCTAACTCTACCTTTATTTTGCACATATGGAAAGAAAATTCTACAAAGGTTCAATTAAAGACAACCATAATTTGGAGCAACCCCACTATATTGATGTGTGGCTCTTAAATTACATGTTATAGTACACTCTCCTCGCCCTCTAATTTTCCCGAAAAAAAATATCAATTCTCATAAACTTTAAAGAAATTGTTACTTGGAATGTTTGCAACTCCCGTAAACGACACAAACAAATGTTAGGGGTTTTATTTGTCGTTTAATTTCCTAGATTAAATTATCAATTGAGGTTCGTAATATTTGAGTTACACGTATTATGGATTCATGTTTCAAATACTAGGTGGAATTTTTAAGTAAAAAATATTCAATCCCTAATCTTTCCTAATTACGACAAGTCAAGTATGAAACCGTTGAATTAAATATCTATTCTCTTCAAAAAATTTAACTATTGTTCTATTTTAACCATGACCTATCTAACTCTAGTACTCACTGCAAGGTGAAGTAGAAAAACTAATTTAAAATAATTGTGCAAGCTACATTGAAAATTATCGTACGTATCAAAGTCTTGGAACACACAATATAGATCACTGCTATAAGAAACCTAAATCACTACATGAGAAGTTCAAGCTGCCTTGCATACAAGAAAATTCACTTTACATAATTTCAATCAATTATTTTCACTACCAATCATTGTTTAATAATTACCAATAATTGTTCAAATGATACTAATTCTAATCATTATCTCAGAACATTAATCACAACCCAAGAAATGTGGATTGTTATACAAGAAATATTAATCTCATTCTAAGTACTGAAATCTCAATCCAAGAAAGACTAATTTCAATCCTTGGGGCATATAAGACAAGCTAAAGAGAAACTTAAACTGACTCTTCAATCCTATCTACTTCATACATTTAACTTGCAACACTTCAAAGGAAACTAAATGATCGTTTCCAAATCAATTTTCTTATGCTATCTATATTAACAAACTTAGATTTGAAAGACTTAAAAGATCAAAGCTATTTCTAACTTGAAACCACTAAATAAACTTCTAGAAAAGAGACCTTCTCGTAAAAAAGGGTATTAACCCGTGATCTCAACACAATCTCACTACACTTATATCAAATCCCAGAGTTATGATACCGTGGGCCCACACTATTAATGTCCTACCTTACTATTTATGTGTGCTTTCTCATGTAAAACAAGATTCTACATGAAATTTTTATTATTGATAAATATACATGATTCAAGATTACAAAGCCAAATAAAATTTGCACTTACGCATCACAATTATTATCCTCCGAATTCATATAAATTGGAAATTTTCTCTTCAAATATTCTTAACCATCAAAATATGATTGAGAAATCATTCATGGACAAGGAAAAATTAATCACACAAATATTTTTTTCGCAAAGGCCTAGAAACATCTTCGATCCAAGAAAAATCGTAAAGAAAATAAAATAGAAATAGTAAATCCAAGTTTTATTTGGAAATAACTTTAAAAACGAGATATTAAACTCTTTAATCTCATCCAAACACACTTCCTACAACATATATTAATTACAAGAATCAATTCCAAGTTGTGTAGGCCCTTGCGACTTCCTAGAGCAAGTCTTAAAGTAACTCAATGCCTTAAGAATCGTAAACCATAACGTTTATAGGAAATAGATGTTGAAACTAGAATTATATATATTAAGGTTCAACAGAACATAAGTTCAAATAGGAAATACATCACAATATCTAAGGTCTCGAGGAATATAATCTCCTATAAAAAGCTACACTCCTATAGATACCCTCCAACCAACTTAGATACACAAAACATAGGACTTTATTTAAATTTCAACCGATGGAAAAATAGGGATAATTAATTAACTAGGAAATGTAACATATAATGTCGTGTCTAAATTAGGTTGTATTGAATCTCTTGAATGACTTAAAAATGGATCTCAATTAAGCTTATCATAATCACATCATGATCAATGAAAATGAATCCCTGTTGAGAATACAGAGACCTATTTATGGAATGCCTAATATTTGATCGTATGTTTACTACTAAGTAGAGTACAAAATCAAGGTGAAAAAAATAGGTACAAGGTAGTGAGTCCACAAATATTTTTCTAATGCATTTTCAAACAATATGTGGAACTATATGTTGGAGCCCCCGTCGACCCGTCCACTGTTTTCGACATTCCGTGACTCCGTATAATTATTAGTTAAAAGAATCCAAGAGTTACGTCCATTATTACCTACTTAAACTAATCAAAGGCATTTGAAAAATAACATTATGTAACAAACCTCCACGTGAAAAATAGTGTGTAGTTTGATAATATAAAGTGGTATCATGATAAAAAAAGGGTGAAAGAGAGTAAATTTCGAAGAAACAAGAGAACAAGATATGAAAAATAGGTACAAAATTAGGGCCCAACATCTCCCCACGCTTAAGGGAATGCATGCCTTCATGCGCTTTCTGCCTTATCTAGTCATCAAAACTTGGGCATCTCATGCTTTTGATTCTTGCCACCTTGACCAAGACCTCAAGACCATAGTCGTATTTTATCAATGAATTTAGAAAATCCAGAGCTCGTTTTTGAGCACTAGGCTTTCCTAGCAGTTTCATTTGGTTAAGATTCTAGCCAATCAGGCGTATATTATAAGGACAAGTGAATCATTTTTAGATACTAAGGAGAGGTCTGGGTGGTTCGATACTTGTCATCTCACAAACATCACAAATAGTGAAAAAAAGTTTTATATTTATGAGCCTTATCTTCTCAATTTTTGTATTCTTTGCAACAATATGGCCACTAGCAACTGCATATTATCCTCATTACAAGCCGAGGTGTCGTCAACCAACATTTTCTATTGTTGATACTTCCACCATGAGCTGACCCAATGAATGTGTTGATATTTTTAGTCTTAGATACTGCTCTCATTTCTTCTTTCTTGTAATTTTTCCAAATATATTCCGAGGGGGTGGGCTACTTAGAAGATCTGAGTGTTATATTTTGGGCCATCTCTCCCGGATAGAGGATCCCTTGCTTCCTCATAAACCCAAGAATGGTTTCTAGCCTCTTGTTCTATAGCTTAGCAACCGGTGAGAGGATCTTGGTTTTGGAGTACTAAAAATAGATGGTCATTTTTTGGACATGCTTCATGTATGTTTTCAACCTTGTGACGAGGCTCTCGATTCTCTATTATTTTTTGTACTAGTGTGGAAGACATAAATGTTACTTCCTCGCTCTCCTTGGAAGGGTTTCCTTTTTATTTTTGTAAGGGAAGCATTAACCCTCCCACATTGTTGTTCTATTGTCGCAATGGACGGTAATAACCCACCGATGATTTTTTTCCGTGACTAAGGTTCCTCAACTCACTTCCTTCTACGCTTCATGTTTATGTACCTTATTCTTTTTACAATTATTCTTTTTTGTGTGTTAATTTTAGGTTTTCAATTTCTTTGGGGGTTTTCTCCGTAAAAATATTTCCTCTGTAGATAAAGGAACTACTACACAAATCTGACCCTATTTAGAACTAGAATAGCGAGGTCTCAACCAAGGCTTTAAATTCCTCTACTTGTGATCGATGAGTCTCTGCTCTTCCTTTTTATTTGTTTCTTTCCTCTCGAAAATTTTCCACCAAGAAAAATTCCCTAGATTTTTTTCATCTACTCAATTCAAAGAACAACCAAATTTTTAATAAGACTATGATGGCACACATGAATTTAAAATTAATTGATTGAACTCCCTAGCAATATTATACAAGCTCTTATGCAAGGGGAAAAGGAAAAAATTGATCCTTATGTTTTTTGAAAAATGTAAAAAGAAACTTGAAATGATAAAGGAAAATTTCAAATAAGTAAATACCTTCATTAGTAACAAATATTTGTATCACTAGAATACCTGATGCCATTTTTCCATGGGTGTGGTCCTCCTTGAAAAAATTTTTTCAACAATGGAAACCTAGTCACTCTACTTATCGATTCTACATTCACTTTGAATTTTAAATTACTTTAAATCTCTGCAACCTCCCCATTGAAACTCTATGAAATATATAATACTACTCTATCATTTTAACCCTAAAATTTTCCGAAGGAAACCCATCCATCCCTTCACTTCGAATAATTCCGTGTACTTAGCATACTTCAAGATTTTTGAGAAATGAATGAAGGTGGGCTTTTTCGTGACCAACCCCATGCATAAGTTGAAGAAATACCAGATTTTTTTCACGAATTAGAGGGCTCATAGTTCTCCTTCGTTCTAAAAAATTATCATTGAGAGGAAGAATTACTATGCAGCACTTACGACTTTGAATTAATTTCAAAAATGGTGCGTGTGAAATTTGAATGATAGTATGTATGAGCGACATAAATGATGAATCAATGTTTGACGGTGGGTCATATGAGCCACAATGAAGGTGGAAGGTAGCGGAGGAGAGTGGAAGCTCCAATGGCAACAAATATTGTCTATAGTAATGATGAATCGGTGATCAACATGTGGTCACAAAAGTAAAAATGAAAGAAAAGGAAGTGAGAATAAGACATCAATCTTAATGTGGAAGAATAAGTGAATCATCACAAGTAATGGAGATAAACTATTACTAACCTATTATTGATACACTTTCATATAGTATAAATAAATAAAAATGTTCCCATACATTGGACTTAGGATTTTGTATTAATATTTTGGAACTCCAGAGAAATAATAATGGGACCAACCTTGATATTTGGCGAAGCATAATCTTCTCTTGAATGGGTTCATGATGATAAATTAATGCATAACACTATAATCATTTCTAATATTTATAATTTACCATCTTACTAATTTTGGTGTTGATGAGAAGAAGTTGGTCCTTTATTAATCGCTTAGTTTGTTTATAAATTTTAGTGAGAATTCATTCAAGATTCATGCATGATTTATCATAATAACAATTTTGAGTATAGAATACCTCTAACCGAATAGAAAAGTGAACAAATTTCTTCCCGAATATGTCATGCAAATTGCTAAAAACTTCTATTTCTAATTACCATACATAATGTGGGTCATCATTCCATGGATTTTGACCTCGTGCCTCGAATGGTTAGTCATTGCTGAATTTCATTTTTTAGAGAGTCCGAAATGCACAAAAAGAAGATTCAAGTGAGATTTGTGTCCGTACTTATTCTACCGAGCCCGAAAAAATAATAATTCTATAGCCGTAAAATCCCTAGCTACTCGCACCTCATAGATTTATCGATTGTGAGTTAGCCACTACTCAAGGTATTCCCTTTTTAGATATTTTACAAACCAAAGTACAATCCGAGGGGGTTTCTCTCTTTTTTTGTACTTATTCTCGCGAGACTCCAAAAGAATAATCATGTAATCAAAATATCCCTAACTACCACTATTCCATTAATATTTATGATCATGGATCATTCTTCTTCGAAACCAATTTTCGTAGAATGAAACATTCAAAGAGACAATTCACACTATCCTTTCCATAAGTAATCCGCTCAATTCTCGATAAAGAAATTAAATCACCCTTCATAGATCTCCCCTTTATTATATGTGAGTCAGAAAAGAGGGAGTTAGCTCACTATTATTTTATACTATTCACATAAATATAAATATATATACATATATATAAAATAATTTTTAAAGAAGAATTTGTAGCTCGATCCTTCTTCGAACCAACTACATTTCCGGATATCGCATTGCTTTCACAAAAATCCTTAGAGAGAGTAGATGTTGGTATGCCTTCAATATATGGCCATTCACCACAAAGTCAGAGGATTACCATCAAAAAAAATTATTATAAATAAAGCATTATCGTATACTTATTCCACTTCATTAGGTCCCAACCACCTAGTCGAAACTCTTCTCTTTAAAGTGTTTAAATTTACTATCATATAATAGTACAATATCCTAGTCAAAAGACCTTCTTCTTATTGTACATGTCATTTCACAAACTTTGATCCGCAATTATCATGGTCCGTTGCAATGCATCTTGTCTAATTTTGTCAAGCTCATTTAGTTGAAGCAACCTTTGCTCCCTAAGCCATTCATATTCATTCCAAATTATGGGTGTATGGAATATTTTACCCGAAACTCAATGCGAGGTAGCACCTATTTCCAAGATACTAACTCATATGAGTGTGTCCTCTCAATGCCTCCTCTAAGTCATTTGGTAGGCCCACCATGCCTCAGGTTTCTTGTCGCCCTTAGCTCCATGGTGAAGTCAATTATTTTGGTGAGGATAGATTTCAAGACTTTATTGGTCGATTCAACCTCTCGGTAGGTATGGGGTAGAGTTCCGTAGTTGATCTGATATTTTTCAAGTATCAGTCCTTTACCAAGCCACGTCGTGAATCGTGTGCCATGATCGGTAAAAACATCTCTATGCACCTTAAACTAAGTGAAGATGTCCTCAAAAGGGAAATACACCACAACTTTCCAGCGTAATATAAGGTCTTGGCTTCCCGACCCACTTTGTCACATAATTAGTACAAACCAATATTTACCTTCTTCTCTTGGACATGGGAGAGATGCATCCCACAAATTCCAACACCCATTTCTCAAAATGTTCCACTGATATGTGTGTTTGGATATGCATTTGATTTGTCGTAATTGGCCTTCCCATTCTTTGACAAGCATCGCAACTAGAAAAAAACCTTTTGGAAACTTTTCAAAGATGGGCCAATAATAACTCGCATGTAGAACCTCATAAATTTTCCTTTTGTCTACAAATTTCCCAAAATAGGACTTACTCGTGGGAAGCCTTCAAAACATAAAACATATCATCCATGGAACACATCTTCATCATTGAGTCGTCCCGTGCGGAACAAATCCTCTATCCAAGAATAATTGGCGCTTATTTGGCGTATATTATGTTTTTACCGGTGGAAAGAGCTCCTATGGAATTCTTCCAGTCACCTGGAGGAGCACATGTTAGCAAACTAGGGAGTAAACATTGAGACAATGAACAAATCCTCATCTGAAAAATCATCTAGAATTGGTATTCAAGCTCTATCTTGGGAAATCTTCATTTAGGATAAGGATTCTAAAGCCAACTTGTCTCATGGAGGCTTTTTTATTCAAAAATGATGTTAAATTATTGTAACAATAATAACCATCTCATAATTATTCCATTACTAATAGCTCTATTCATAAGAAATCTAATGGAAGAATGATCAAAAGAGGATAAAGGTCTCATAAACGCGTAATATAATAATTAAATTTTTTAATGACATGAATCACCGCTAATAATTCCTTTTCATTAAAAATATAATTTATCTCTTTATGTGAGAGATCTCTTTGCTAAGAAAGTAAATAACATAAGGAAAGTGACACTCCCTTCGACCCAACACAACTCTAAGGGTAGTGTCCGATGCAACAGAAAATGTGAAAATGGTGAGACATATTAGGCCTTCAACAAATACAATATTCAAATTATCCTTTAGTTCCCGAAAATAATTCTGATAGTTAATATCCCATAAAAAATCAAGCAGATCCTTAGTAAGAAACTTAAAGATAGGTGCTACAATTTTAGTAAAATTTTCTCGATAAATACCTTGTATTATCTTGCATGTCCCACGTAAATTCTTACCTATTTCAGCGATGTGGGAATTGGAATATGTGATATTACCTCTATTTTTGTAGGATCGAATTCGTATCCCTTCATGTGATACGTGGTGTCCCAAAACAATTCCCTAGTTTGCATCATTTTACATTTAAGACTACAAAGGGCCAAATGAGCTTCGATTAATGAATCAATACATTTTCCATATTTTCCAAGCTTGTTGAAATTCACAATTTCATATATCGTTAAGTGTTCGATATAGACTTCTACACAAGCCATGTATCATATTAGAAAATATGGCCAAACCAACTCGCTTAAAGGTAGTTGGAGCATTATGTAAACCAAAGGGAAGAACCTGCAAGTATAGCTGCCCCATGGGAAGGTAAAAATAGTATCTTCGATCTTCTCCGGATATTTTAATCTAATTATAACTTACCATATACATGTAAAAAGAGAATTAGTCTTTCCTCGAAAATGTATCAAGTACCCGACTGTGTGTAAAGGAAAATAGTCTCCCGATGTAGCCTTATTCAACTCTATAGAATCCACAAAGATTTTTGATTACCCATTTTTCTTTGGGACTACCACCAAGGGTGATACATTTTTACTATCAGAAATACTATAGATAAGATCTTCGCGTAACCGTTTCTGTAATTCATCCTTAACAATTTCTTTTAGAGATGGATTCATTCACCTTTGTGGCTTCCTAAAAAGTATAAATTCTTCATTTCTGTAAATATGATGTATACATGTGTCCATATTGTTGGAAATATTGTCATTGATGGCAAAGGAATTGGCAAAGCAAAGACAGGAAGGCAAAAGAAACAGAGAGGTAGATAAGGCAGCAGATGAAATAGAGGAATTAGAGATAGAGCAGTAGAGTTGAATTAGGGGTTTAATAAAGTTTGCAAAGGTGGTGACAAAAGGGAGAGATGCTAGGAAGAGTCAAGGTAATAGATTGAAGGACAAATTGAATATCTGGCCAAGATTTGTGTATGATGAAGAACTGTGGAATTTTGTTAAGTATGGTTGAGTAAATTTGGAATATATATGACCTATGTGATCAATTTCATAATGGGTAGAGGATATCTATGGTGCCTAGAGAAGAATGAAATCATCGTTGCAGAGTTAGGATATGTGTATGTGTATTGACTGATGTAATTCTTGTATGGAATCCCCTGAACCTCTGTGTGAATAATCTCTGTAATGGATTCGAATGATGTCCTATGTAATTGGAAGGGTTGAATGATACTCTATATCAGATGAGGGAGTTTATGGGAGATGGCGCAGATTAATGGAGCAGTGGAACACTTGGTGACGACGGAACGCAAAACATTAAAGCGCAATTTAATTATAATAATACATTTAAAAGACGATGGAACCCTGCGTGGAATAACGGAACCATGACCGTCTGAATAGTAAAGGTGGTTTACGGTTTTCATCGCACCACCTATGTGGAGTAAGCGGTATTTCCTGGATGAGGAGCGATTCCATAGAATACTTGACACGCGCCCTGTACGGTTTTACAAAACCGCTTTTCACTATGTGCCATCACGCATTATAGTTCGACCCAGGATGCCCAGCGATATCGTTGAGCATCATTGATCTGGGAAGGGGTCATCGGACGGTCATCATTTGTTGAAGGTGTGCGAAGATTAACACAGGTATGGCGGGCCATCGCCCGTTAGCATTCGGCATCGAAGGTCGAGCGATATGCATATACGCCGTTGATCTAGAAGCTTGCTAATCTAGCGGTGATCAGACGCTGGACTTGCGCAAGGTTTACTGTGGTACGATGGGCGTATTGGATTGGCTATTAATTATGTATGTGGGCCCGGGGTCAAAGGTTTATCGCAAGATTAATTTATTTGGAAGCGTTGGATGGTTCTATAAAGTCTGACGGGTTAAACTTTAGATATAAGGCTTGGGAATTCAAAAAGTTGTAAATATAATTATTTTTCAATTTCTTTAAAATTGATAAATAAATTAAAAAGAGATCAAAATCCCCATGGGAAAAACTAAAAGGAATACCACTAGCGGTTCGTGGTTTTGAGTCATGGTTTTAAGAAAGGGAAAACTATATAAGGAGAAGAAAAATAAATAACGGGGTGTGAATTGTAAGGGTTGTGAATAAATTTTCTAAAAATAATATCTGTATGGGGGAGCTCTATTCTTAACTGATAAATCTGAGACTACGATGCACCCATGAATATAATCTGACGATGATAAATCTCTGGTTTGAATGACGAACGATATCATGAAGACCTAGTGTGAGTATACAGAAAATTGATGAAACGAGGTCCGCAGTGGTGCTGAGGGTAGAAGCCTTAAGAGAGAGGGTTGTAGCTCCCTTCCAGTGGTAGATGGTAAACAAGAGAAGGTTGTAGCCTTCTGCAGGTAGGTGCCTGCGTGCTGGTATAAGTCTGCACCAGCATATATGTTGTAAGAAGTTTTCTCTATAATAAATATTGAAGACTGAGATTACAACAACGGTGGTTTTCTCCGAAATTGGGTTTCCACCTTAAATCCTGGTGTTCAGATGTGTTGTGTATGTTTGATGGTTTGTTCCGTTATTTCTGTTCATGCTTAATGCTTATCTGATGCAATGCTCTAAGTAAATACATAATAAGATATCTGGACATACATGTTGGATGCAGTACTGTAACATAAGGTTTTAAGAGAAATAAAAGAAAAATAGTTCAGCCCTAAATACTGATTCACCCCCCTCTCAGTATTTTTCCCAAAAATTGGTATTAGAGAAGGTCCTTCTGAAAAAGCTTAGCCGCTAGAAGGAAGATCAAGCAAGATGAGCAATCAAGATGGAACAACATCTATCAGGCCTCCACTCTTTAACGGAAACAATTTAATCTTCTGGAAAACAAGGATGAGAACCTATCTTCAGTCTCTGGGAGTAGAGGTATGGGCAATTGTTGAACAAGGATATCAATATCCGGCTACAGTACCAACAGATCTAACAGAAAGAAAGAATTATGAAACAAATGCGAAGGCAGTAAATGCTCTATTGGGAAGTCTAACTGAATCAGAATTTTTCAAAGTCATGTAGCTGAATACAGCAAAGACAATATGGGACAAAATCATTCTAAGTTATGAAGGTGATGCAAAGGTAAAAAGTGCTAAACTCCAAACTCTTAGAATTCAATATGAGAATCTAAAAATGGATAATGAGGAGAGCATTGCCAATTTATTTTTAAGTCTTGATGATATTGTAAATCGTATGAGAAATCTGGGAGAAACAATAACCGAATCTACTTTGGTTGAGAAAGTCTTAAGATCACTAACGACAAAATTTGAGTCAAAAGTTTGTACTCTTGAAGAAAAGCAGGATCTTCAAAATCTCACTGTGGTGCAACTTCATGGCATACTAACTGCATATGAAATGAGAAGAGGAGGACCATCTGAAGTCAAAGAAGCAGGCTTTAGAACTTCTACAAAAGGGAAGGAAGTAAAAAAACTAGAAGGATCAGGATATATCTCAGAAGAAGATGAGATAAAGTTTGTAAAGAAACTTCAACTTGGCATAGGACGGTTCAGAGGTAAGCTTCCTTTCAAATGTTTTGATTGTGGAAGAGTTGGTCATTATGCTGCTAAGTGTCCTTATAAAGAAACACATAAAAAGGGGAAGGAAGTAGCAAGAAGGAATAAGAATCGTTTTAGCACTAGGAAGAGTTACTATACTCATGAAGATAGTGATGGGTTATCTGATAGTGAGGAAGAATATGAACAAGATCTTAGACTTTTTAGGGAATTTGAAAAAGAATATAGAGAAGAAAAGGATACTTTTGTGGATTCTCTAGAAGACAGTGATTTTCTTGATGAAAACAATAAACTCAAAATTTTCTTAGAAGAGAGTAAAATAACCATAGAAACTCTGAAAAACCAGCTTGAAGAAAAGGAGAAACACAATGAGAAATTATAGTGTGAAGTAGTAAGTCTAAGAAAAGAACTTGAGAAAGTAAAGACTATGAATCTTAGATTTTCTAAAAGATCTGAAACCTTAGATGATATTATCAAGTTACAACATTCTCCTCTTATAAAGACAGGTCTTGGATATATCGGAGAATCTTCTCAGGCTTTAGCATCAAATTATCTAAAAGTAGTTACAGCTGGTTTAAAACATGCTGCCACTCAGCAAGGGAATAAATAATCTTTACAGGTAAAGCATGATCATATCAATTCAAAGAACACTAACAGGAATGTCTTTCAAAGAAACACCAATCAACAAGTAAATTCATATAGAAGATTTTATGATCGCAGAAATTTCTTCTTCAATGGACAATGTTTCTCATGTCACAATTTTGGTCATAAAGTTGTTCAATGTGTTGCATATAAAACCATCATGACAAGAGAATCAAGAAAGAAAAGGATTGATATTGAAACAAAGAGGAATACTTATAAAAAATTTTCTCCTCTTCAAAATGAAGTTGAATGTGTTTATTGCAATAACTTTGGCCATGAAGAATCTGAATGCTGGAGCAAAGTTCAGCCAAAAGAACATGTTCCTTCAAGCTCCAAAGTATGGAAAAAGAAGGAATTACAAGTTGAAAATTGTGGCATAGCATTATTTGGAGAAGATGAAGAAAACCAATGGTACATTGATAGTGGATGCTCAAGACACATGACAGGTGATAAAGACAAACTTCTTGCATATAGTGCTCTAGAAAAACAAAAAAATGTTACATTTGGAAATGACACTGCTGCGGTCATTAAGGGAAAAGGGTCTGTTTTTCTAAAGGAAAAGGTGAAAGCTAATGAAGTCATGTATGTGGATGTATTAAAGCATAACTTGTTAAGTTTAAGTCAAATGTGTGATCAAGGAATTGAATTTGTCTTTAGTTCAAAAGAATGTGTGGTACATGATCTTGATACAGGTAAAGCAATTATAAAAGGAAAAAGAACTCCAAACAACCTGTATATATTGAAGAACCCAAAAGAACAATGTTATTTGAGTAAATCTTTAGAAAACTGGCTATGGCATAGAAGGTTGGGGCATCTGAGATTCTCTCAAATCAACAAATCAAGCAGACTTAAAGTTGTTTGTGATCTTCCCAATATTACCCTACCTGAAAATATCATATGCAAATCCTGCAAACTCGGCAAGCAAACCAGGGTACAATTTAATGCCAAATAAGGATCATCAAGTAAGCCTCTTGAACTCATTCATACTGACATATGTGGACCTATGAAGAAAAATTCACCACGTGGTGAAGAATACTATATCTTATTCATTGATGATTTCTCTAGAATGTGTTGGATTGGGCTGCTTAAACACAAAGATGAAGAATTTGAGAAATTTCAGATCCTCAAAGCACTAGTTGAGAATGAATTAGATCTAAAAATCAAGTGTCTCAGATCTGATCAAGGAGGAGAATATACATCCAATGAATTCCTTGAATTTTGTGAACAACATGGCATAAAAATATAATTCTCTGTAGCTGGCACTCCACAACAGAATGGCGTTACAGAAAGAATGAACAAAACAGTTCAACAAATTGCTAGAGCTATGCTTGATGATTCCGAAACACCTGACACATTTTGGGGAGAATCAACACATACAGCAGTAAACATTCTCAACAAAGCACATGTTCATGTATATAGTGATAAAACTCCATATGAACTTTGGTATGGTAATCCTCCCACTATAAAGCATTTTAGAATTTTTGGGAGCAAATGCTTTATCAAGAATAATGATGAAAAACTTGGAAAGTTTGAACCCAGAGCAGATGAAGGAATATTTCTTGGTTACTACTCTAGGATTAGGGCATATAAATGTTACAATAAAAGACTTCGAAATATTTTTGAATGTATTGATGAGTCTCCTACAGCTCCAAAAGAAGAAAAGCAAGCAAGAGATGAAGATGATGATGACACATATCCTTCTACATCAAATATTTATGATACAAACAGTGAACCCAGTGAAGAACCTGAAGATGATTTATCTGAAAAGGCTCCATCTAGATATGTTCAAAAGAATCATCCAGAATCTCAAATTTTGGGAGAAAAGGGATCAGGTGTAGAAACAAGAAGGACTCTTGTAGGATCTTCTAGCAATCTGGCATTTATGTCCACTATTGAACCTCACAGTGTCAGTCAAGCTAGCAAAGATGAATGTTGGATTCAAGCCATGAATGAAGAGCTTGATCAAATTGAAAATAATCACACTTGGGAATTAGTACCAAGACCTCATGACAAAAATGTCATTGGAACTAAATGGATATTCAAAAACAAGTTAAATGAGAATGGGGATGTTATAAGAAACAAAGCTAGACTTGTTTGCA